>CM065921.1:45735626-45760626 GCA_033439105.1 Magallana nippona
CGAACACAAAGCGACAGCCCTATTACTCATTACACGGCTGTATTATATCCCTCCATGACCATACTTAGGAGGATAATAGCCATTATACCTTAGTTCTGAATTTCTTGAAGGTGACCACAACAACAGATAAGCTTGAGTTCAGTCTTGGTCCACTGACAGCCTATGTACTTATATGCTGTTTACTATGTGAACATTCTCTGTGTCTTAACTCTGTTGTCCAAGAGAATACACCGAGGCCTTACAAGTGTCTTTAGGAAGTTGATCAAGTGTAAATACGTGGACAGATAAAAAACAGATCTACACATCTGGAGAAGATTAAAAGTTATCAACAATGGGTCACTCAGTCCAAAACGCTTCGGACACCAAGACACTAAAGGGACAACTGCTCTAGCTACTGTCACAGGAAGTAAAGTTACCATGAAGTAAAGCAAGATCACCCCAACCCCCCATCCACTCCCACCTCTTCAGTGCATCTCTACAGCTAGCTAGTTGTGTTCACACTCATATGGATGCATTATCTCCTATTGACGCACTAATTACACCATGACAAGATATTCATCGTTTCTGCATTGTCAACAAAAAACCCGACAGGTCTATGCTGTATACAGGCTGCTTATCTGTTACATCTGAACCAGATATTTCTATACCAGGACATTCGTTTCGTTCTAATTAACTTCAATAAGCAGGCATTTTTATGCAATGTAATTATCTATCACTCTGGAATTCCATCTTTAAAACAGTGGGTGCCTAACTGTGCCAGTGGGTTATTGTAAAATGTAATCCACCGATCTGAATGGTCCTTGCACAGTTCAAAATCTCTCTTCTCTCTATCCCCTCTCTTTCTCTTACTCTCTCTAATTAAAGTTTTTTATTAATTTTTATGGGTATAGCTATAAGACCTTTCATTGGGTATGCATTATAACCTTTGACCCCTTAATCCTGCAGAATGCGATGATCCCCCTGAGGACCGTGATCCTAGCATGATTAGGACACACACCACAGATTATTTCCAGTCTTCAATTTCATACAAATTATTCAAAAGTTACTTTATCTGACATCAAATGCATACTCCATAGTACTACCTGTCTAAGAATTTGTCAGAGTGAACAATGTGCACTCTGTGGGTTTGTCACCATTGACAAAAGTTCTCCTGGATAAGAATCCTGGGATACTTAACCCGATTAGTTTGCGTGGTGGGGTGTCACAGCTACACAGGGAGACATTACAGCTATAGAGACATTAGAGGGGCTATATGATCTTATGTATAAAACATCTCAAGCTATAACGGCATCATCTCCACATCCAAACACCACAGCAATAGATGCATGCAAGCTGAGAGAGCCGTGCATACACCTTTTATTTAAATCACAATACTCACAAAAGAAAACAGGACTCTGGATGTTAATGTCAAGAAAGTAGAAACCAGGTTTGTGATCTGCACAATCACGGTATAATGTCTGTTCTTTCAGCGTAATAGGGGGGACAGACAGCGAGACAAGTAGGGACCAGGGTAGGGATAGGACCAGACATGCCGACAGTCATCCTGAATGGTGACCCACCCCCCAATCTGATTCCAAAGAGAGAGCAATAGAAAACACTCCATTCATGTGTGTGTCTACAGCTAAAAACACATCACGGCTGACAAAGAGACACTTCAGTGTAGATCTCGAGATCTAATCTTATCTCGATGCATCTCACAGCAAATAAAAGTCTGTCATTCAATTATTCTAATCTTGATTTAAAAATACACACAGTATATTCATGTCTGTATTTGTTCGTTAACAAAGTGAACAATTTTAATTTTGAGTCCCATTTACCGCATATCTCTACCACCAAACTGTACAAATATTACATTAATTTAAAGACACCCAGGGTATAAACTAAGCAATAATTCTGAACAAATACTCCCTTTTTATCATAAAATTCATGGATGCTCTTTGATAGTGATGTAAACTATAAGTTATATGAATTGATAAAAAAAAAATCCTTGCAACACCAAATAAGGCAAGATTATATATATTTGGGCTGAAGGTCAGAGGAGAAATTCTGGTCATTGTATTTATGTATTTATTGCCTGAATTACTGCTATCATAACTCAGGATCACCATGTGAAAACTCATGGGAGTGCAATAAAATGTGGGCTTTCATTATCACTGAAGGTTAAGACACCTTATCTATTTTAATGCAGTTTCCTAATGCCTTAATTACTATCCCTTACATAGATGGTCTGGGAAAACCCCCATTATCTCTACCTGTACAAATGGTCAAACTCATGTTACATTATGAAAAAGTTCCAATTCTGATCTGGCATCATTTCCTGGTCTAAGCATGCATGAGGAACATTCCACTGCGACCAGCACATTTAATTAGCATGAAAAGGAAGCCTAGGTAATGAGATCACAATCAGCTGGGCACTATGACTCCTAGCTCTGTGCCATAGCCCAGTGATTTCGACATTTGACAGTCACGGTCCATTGACCTGCTCTCTACTGATAATTCCACTACAAACCTCGTAAATCTTCAACTACGATCAAAGACGGTAGTAAAATAAATTACGCAGAGATTTTTTATTTTCATTGAACGTCTCTCTTGGCCTGTATTTACTCTAAATCTTGGGTGACAATGGATCAGCTGTTTCTGTGGAGGAACACATAAGGACCGGCATGATCCTCTGTGTTATAGACTCGCCCTATCCTAACCATGTATAGACTTTCTCTTCAAGGCCCAAATTTCAAGGTGCATGCTCAGGCAAAAATTCCCATTATATCGGTACGTAATGTCTTCAATACACTCGGCTGGTGTTTTATGTGGTCGGTTTGAGCAAACACCTGTGAAGTGACCTGATACCTTACACTCGAGGACAGGTGTGACAAAATGCATCTCGCACCTGTGGAAGCTGCTGTTTACAGCGCCAGGTAATTCTGATACACACCTAACGACACATAGGTACAGATTCCTGGTCTGCTTGACCCCCCCCCCCCTCCCCCAAACAAGGAAACCCTGAGTGACCCTACAGACAAGTCTACCTCACATATCAGTCATTACAAGGTCATATTTGAACTACTTATCTGTTCAGACACATTTGCCTACAAGTTCAAAGGCTGATACCAAACTGATATATGCATTAATAAAGTATAAAACATATTTTTATGACAGGAAATTATTTTCTGAAGCATCCTTAATCCCCCTTTGATGAGATTATGTTTTTAAGTTGTAAAAATTGAACTCCTTTTCAGATCTTTCATTTTTCTATCAAGGTGAATCTATGTATCTAAGTAAAAATCTATCTGAAAACATCAAACACCCTGTCTTTGTTGAAGGATTCAGATAGTCAAGAGCTGCCAACAGATTCTTAATACAAGACATAAAACCCAGGCAAGCTCACTTCATTCTTCAAAAAGACCAACAAACACACAAAATTCACAGAAATGACAAAGTATAAAACTAAGGTAACTCTAACCCTCACACCTGTAGCTGCCCAAAAAGATTCCCAACACATGATACAAATTTTTAAACAGACCAACAAACCCACAAACTCACAGCCATGATCTCTGACCTGGCAGCCATTTTATTTGTCCCCTGAACTAGGTACTGTAGAGCATTAGTGTCTCCATACTAGCGTATACAGTTGTTTAGTAGTGTATACTAGCGTATACAGTTGTTTAGTAGTGTATACTAGTGTATACAGTTGTTAAGTAGTGTATTCAGTTGTTTAGTAGTGTATACATGTGTGTACAGTTGTTATGTAGTGTATACTAGTGTATACAGTTGTTAAGTAGTGTATTCAGTTGTTTAGTAGTGTATACATGTGTGTACAGTTGTTATGTAGTGTATACTAGTGTATACAGTTGTTAAGTAGTGTATACAAGCTTATACAGTTGTTTAGTAGATTATACTAGTGTATACAGTTGTTAAGTAGTGTATACTAGTGTATACAGTTGTTAAGTAGTGTATACTAGTGTATAGTATAGTTTAGTAGTGTATTCAGTTCTTTAGTAGTGCATACATGTGTGTACAGTTGTTATGTAGTGTATACATGTGTATACAGTTGTTATGCAGTGTATACTAGTGTATACAGTTGTTTAGTAGTGTATACTAGCTTATACAGTTGTTTAGTAGAATATACTAGTGTATACAGTTGTTAAGTAGTGTATACTAGTGTATACAGTTGTTAAGTAGTATATACTAGCGTGTACAGTTGTTATGTAGTCTATACATGTGTGTACAGTTGTTATGTAGTCTATACATGTGTGTACAGTTGTTTAGTAGTATATGCTAGTTTATACAGTTGTTTAGTAGTGTATACTAGAGTATACAGTTGTTATGTAGTGTATACTAGTGTGTATAGTTGTTTAGTAGTGTATACTAGTGTATACAATTGTTTAGTAGTATATACTAGCGTGTACAGTTGTTATGTAGTGTATACATGTATTTACAGTTGTTATGTAGCGTATACTAGTGTATACAGTTGTTTAGCAGTGTATACTAGCATATACAGTTGTTATGTAGTGTATACTAGTGTGTACAGTTGTTTAGTAGTGTATACAGTTTTTTAGGAGTGTATACAATCTTATACAGTTGTTTAGTAGTATATACTAGTGTATACAGTTGTTAAGTAGTGTATATTAGAGTTACAGTTGTTTAGTAGTGTATACTAGTGTATACAGCTGTTTAGTAGTGTATAGTTCTAGTTGTAAGCTGTCTATGATTTAGACTGTGATATATGACAGAATAACTCTTCAAAAATACAGGCACCAGGCTCTGCTACATTTCCTGTCGGCAACAATTAGGGACCAATGCCAGAAATGGACACACCTGAGTGAGTTTGGAGGAGATAAGTCACTTCTCCTTTATCAGTACATACACTGGATTCAGGGGAGGATGAAGCTCTCTCCAGATGTCTGATGTAAAACGCCAAAAACTCAACACTCTTAGACAATATGTCAACATCGACCAAACTTGGCAGGCTGCTCCTATTCTGATCCATGAAGGAAACATCCAATGTCAGCATTTATATTATGTTTATGAATATCTTAATATCAATCATTATACAATGTGTAATAAAGGACAATCTACAGTTAATTCTTCAGGGACTCGTTGCTCACTACTGGTCAGTGAATAAGAGTGGTCAGTTAATTAATCTTGCAGCCCTCCCTCCCCTCCTCTGTGACCTTATTAAGGTCAGGGTTGCTGTTACATCTCTCCTGCCCCCATTGTCTGCCCTAATTATCCCCAATTACCAGCCCTCATCACCCCCACTATGGTGTCTGGCCTGGTGAGGGCTAGCTCTCTCCAGTAACTGATTAGACTATCTCGTCAGATCTCCCAGCCAACATCTGCCTTCATTACACTGTAATTTTAATTGGTTCTTATCCCAAAGAATTCCTCTGTACAATATGCCAAAAATCTTTGTACAGAAGTCCACCAATATTGGATTTTGCATATACCATTGGAATAAAATATTAGCCTTCTCCAACCCCCCCCCCCCCCCCCTCCACCACTATAACACCTAATATATGTGTACATCAAACTATTTAAACAATCTGATGCCTCCCTTTGAAATCAGTTTATTCAATGAAATCTTTGATCCTTATTCTGAGAGCTTTTGGCTCAATATCAATCAGCGAAATACAGAAATATTCAAAACATTGCAGGTATTTATTGTTTTACTTCAAAAGCTCTACTGCACTGAAACTGCATGATAAGGCGACAACAAATAATAAAATCTCCACACATACTATTACACCTCATAGACAAATTGCATATATTGCCCTGTCCCTATCAAATTTTTCATTATGTGCCCCATCAAAAGCCCCAGATATTTCTTTCAATTCTTTTTTTTTGTGGTCTTGTCACAATATTACTAACCCTTCTCAATTTTCAAATATCAGATGAAAATAAAAACAGTGTTCCTTTGCGTTTTTTTCGTTGGCAATTTTCCGGTCATTACTTGCGATTCAGTAAGGAATATATTTTATGCTGGGTTACACTCGTGATGGACAAACTTAAACACGATCACTAGACTACCTATCATTTTAATCATGGTTAAGGCCCTCTACAGTCATTCAATCTACATTTGATCGCTGCCTAACAATGGACCTGGAGCTACAGAGCCCCCAAGAACAATTGTCTGACACCACAACACACATTAACATCATACAGGGTTTCTAGCCCCTGTAATCTGTCCCTCAGCCTCTCAATGGTCGGTGTGTATAAGTGACACACTTCTCGATTACTGACCGACGGCCCAAATTGTTCCAATTTCTACATCCATCATCTATTCCTATACCAAGGTATTTGAGAAATTTTGACTGCATCTGGTCGACATGTATATGTACACTTACAACTGAATGGTTCATGTTCAGATTTGATAAAAGCCAGCTCCACACGGAAATGTATCCTTAATCTGTGGACTTGGTAGCCTGACCTTTTGACTGGGTTGGGGAAACAGTTACCATAAATGTTATAATGGGGGCTCCAGGTAGGAATCTGCCCATATCCCATTGAGACCATGATGTAGGAATCTGCCCATATCCCCTTGAGAACATGATGTAAGAATCTGCCCATATTCTATTGATACCATGATGTAGTAATATGCCCATATCCCATTGAGACCATGATGTAGGAATCTGCCCATATCCCCTTGAGACCATGATGTAAGAATCTGCCCATATTCTATTGATACCATGATGAAGTAATATGCCCACTGAGACCATGATGTAAGTTCCCCTAATCCTGGAGATCCTTATAATAAGTTCCCCTAATCCTGGAGATCCTTATATGACATTGGAGACCATGATGCATTAACTTTATGCAGTAAATGATCTCTGACAACCTACAAACACAACTTTTGATTTATTTCTGTCAGCCATCAATCCTTCACCATTTGAGTGATGGACTGTCCTTACGGTTACACAACCTGATGGTTACAGAAATCATCTCACCCAGGGGTTAGCATCAAAGGTCAGGGTCATCTATGGTGGTATGGTGTTTCTCCTTTTTATCACTGGGTCAAAAAGTTATCTTAGCTGGAGTCTTTATTTAACTCAAATAAACATGTCATATCAAGTGAATTTTAGTGAACCAAGCCATACACATACAGGTACATTGAATTGCTAGTATATGTGCTATGTATCTGGGAAAGAACAGGATCAATGGATTCCATTGAGTTGATTGTACAACATCTCTGGGATCTGACACCTATCTAGAGATCTGTCTGTCTATCTGTCCATCTATAATCTGTTCAGAGGGTCAATTTGGAGTCCACCTTAACAAGACAGCTACTCTGTGTACAAGCAGAGAAACATGTTAATCAATGGATGTAGGGGCTGGCTCATCCATCAGACTCCTGCTAATTAATACTCCTGTCCAGTGGGGTACGGTCAACAGAGGGAGCTCTGGGGGTGATGGATGACCAGGGAAGGAAGTCCTGATTCCTACCATCAATAGATCCCCACTATTTTAACCAGTGGCCCTATCATTCCATCCATCACCATCTACAGACTACGTGACCAGTAGATACAGTATGTGACCAGTAGATACCCTTCACTCTCTCATGGATGCACTAGCTCCAACTCATCAAGGTTTCCTTTTCCTTGATGAATCAATATGCATACTTGAGTCTAAACACATCATTACTTCAAATTTGCCAAACAGTTCTAAAATTTCACAAAAATATTTCTTTACAAGTTTGATACAGGCACATATTCATCTCCAATGCATGAGCTAATTATAGATTTGGATCTGATTGAAATGAACCTGCCTTGTTTCTGTGTGTATTCTGTTCAATTATCAACACCAGTCTGCCTGTGCACACAAACATTTCAATGATCCCCTGATAAGCTGGATGTGTTCATTACTGCTATATCTTATCCAAACAGCCACAAAATTACAGATAGCCCATACACCTCGATAAGACCCAGGGGACAATTTAAACCCTGCCACAGAGGTCACAGGGGGTACCTCCTCAGTCCAGGCAAATGGCCAAAGCTGGGCCGTGAAAGCTAACAGGTCCGACTTCATATTTGATGAGTGACCTCAGGGTGAACTTGAGAAATCCTATCTCCCCGGAGATATACATGTAAGTAATTATAACACCCTCCCTTGGCCCACGGTATCTGTTTAAGGGGAACGAACTCTGGCAGGTCAGCTCCATCATTAAATGGGGAGACTATTGCATCTTTTGTGAAATTGGCAGCAACACATGCATTTTATTGTTAATATACAAACAATTTGGTTAGCTAAGTAACAACACATGCATTTCATTGTTTCTCTTAGAACTAATTTTGTGTATGATTTTGTTCACCAGCCTTACAGCTAAGGCTATCATCATTATGACACAATACCTCTGTTTTATACTTCAGCTGCTGAAATAAGCAGACTGTGCATTGCCAACAACAGATTGTTTTGTACATAAGTAAAAAGGCAAAAAAAAAGCTGTGATTCATCTAAACATTTAAATATCATGAAATTTTTCTGTCAAATGAATTTCTTTGTTTAGCTTAATATCACATTACGTGTTTGCAAACTAAACCATGCAGGGTCATCAAAACTTGTGGTTGTTTTTGATAATTTGTTCTTAAAATAGTGCCTCCCTCGCAATAACGCCGACACGATTCTGACCCCTGAAGGACTTCATCCGCAGACAATCGGAGACCAAACTCCAAATTAGGGGATCAAATGCAAGCCAACACAATCAAAGACAAATGAACACCCATCTAAATAGGACCACAGTTTGCTGTATACTTCAGAATCACTCTCCTTTGTACTATATTTCAAACCTCAAAACAACGGAAAATCATGAATGAGCGAGATCGGCAGGTCTCAAGTAAACATTACATTTTCATCATGTCATTGCGGCCGGGTTTACTCCGACTTTTGACACATTCAATGCGACTTCAAAAGACCTGTTTATTCCAAACAGTGTGCAAAGCCATTTCATTCTTCCATACAACATGAGCATGTTTGGTACGAAGGTTTTTAAATCTGTTAGAATCTAACAGACCCTTGACTTAACAGAAAAGATGGCTGAGCAGTGGAGGCAACAGAAATGTTTGCTTTGCTGGGACTTGCCTGGTAACAGAAAAGTGTGTGAAATTCAATCAAACCCTCTGTGTAGTCAGATCAGCTTTCATTTGTTTCTTGAGATACTTACATTTTAAGCAAAAATAATTAGTATATATAAATATAAATTGAATTTGATTTCAAATTACTTTGTACATTCTATTAAAATGTTGAGGCGGAAATCAATTTTATTCCATTAAATCCAAAGAATAAAAGTTTCATTTTACTATTTCAACAAAAACCCAAGTAAATAGAACCAATATTTGGACTTCATTAATTTTTTTACTCCTGTCCGGATGCAATTGTCTATTGAAAACGAAAATTGATTCCCAAGATTATTAAGTCCTCTTACAAATCACAATGAATGGTGTAAAATCAGACACTTCTGCATTCTCTTCTCAGAATGGCCAGGACCTACGGCCCAGCAAGTCAACACAGACATCATAAAGTAGAAAAACACAACCTGTTGATTCAATAAACATGGCAGTTTTCTTTCCACACACATAATTAAGAAACAGTAAAAATATTTAATGAACTTCCACCATTGGCGATGGTCGGTGATAATCTGGTGACAAATATGTACTGAAGTGCTTATCAACCCGGTGATAATGGAACTGACTCTTAGTATGTGTTAGTTAAAACCAAGCTTCCGTCGGTGACTGATGACATCACACCGTCAACAGATGACATCAGACAGCCGAGTGATTTGTGTTCACATCTTAGCATATAATTTGCCACTTAGAGAATTTTTATACCCATTTAATGCTTGTTTTCTCTCCATTTACAACTATAAACAGCTTCATTGTTTTCTATCAATACATTCATGTTTTTGGTCTTACAGCTATCAATGCATCTAAATATTCGGCCAATTAAGATCATTACCTCCATCAGCCTTATACAGATATTTGTTTTTCAGGGTGATTATTTACTTTCATCAGATAAAAACATTTCCACTTTCAAAAGTATTCTGAATTATCCAGTCCCTACGATTTCTGTGTTTTTGGACTGGAAGAGTAGGGACTTAAATGGACTCAGTGATACAATGTTAAATGTCCTTAGCCCAGTAGAGACACTTGGTTGTACTATGACTCTCAATTAAACCAATACACTGTGGAGTAGTACAGAGTACTCAGTAAATCCTCTTACTGCCGGCCCCTTCGATAGTCTCTGTTCCCCGGTCTGATATATCCAGCTCCATTGTCTGCGCTCAGATTGACCTCGGACTACGGCCTCGGATTCCGGGTTTTCCGATTCATGGTCAGCTCAACAAGCACTTGTATTCCAATAACAGGACTATTTAAAGTAATTCAAGAGTGGTTAATGTGTTACAATCAAGTTAATCAAGCTGACTCTAACCTCTAGATATTGACCCTCATCAACATTAAAAAAAGTCAATCCCCATTATAGAAAGGACGCATTAACACTGATCAACTTAACAAATCTTAAATCACCACAGTTTTCCTGCCTAGCAGTTTCTATGCCGTACTCCCACCCTTTCCCCCCTTCCCAAAATAAATCCAAGTGGATATATGGAGGAAATTACACTGAGTGTATAAGAAATCCCATACATATGCCACGGTTTACATTTCCCTTCCAACCCTCACAGTGTTTGTAAACTGTTCCCCAGACAAGAGGGGCTTTTGTTATTTTTCTGCTGTTGTTTCAGGATAACACTAAATACCTGGACTTCTGTACAGGAACCAGAGCCTTCAGTGTAAACACAGCTATATTGTAGCCAGCCTCAGGATCCCCTAATACTTCAAAGAAAGGGTGCTTACTGCCAAACCATTCAGTTACAAAACATGACGACACACCTACCAGCTTATCTTTACGGTGTAACTGTGTCATATATACATCCTAATACAGCGAGTGTCATCGGTAATCGGTCCAAACCAGTGGTGACCACAGAATCAGCCACTGCAGGTCAAGAGAAGGGACCGTATGAGTAAGATGTTGGGACCAAGGGTACAAGTTGGAACCATCACTGTTGAATCAAATCAGGTTCAAATAAAGCTTAAGTCTGATTAATTTTGGTCTGATTTTACTCAGCTGTCGTTACATGATAATAATAATATAACAAAGTATGAAATAACAGAACCAAGTATGTAATAATTTGTATGCCTTCTTGTCAGTTTAACTGTGTGTAGGAAACTCCTTTCCTTTTCACTGTTGACACAAGAGAAACTGCACTCAGGACCATTCAATATATCAATTACGAGACAATTAGTGCACTTATACGGAGCGTTTCTCCGTGTAGGGTATGACAGAGAGCGGCCATTGAATGCTACCTCGGGTAAACACGGTGCGGAGTGCAGTGTATACACCCAGTGAAGGACCGGCCCTCCTATATCTTGTCTCTTATCAACGCTTTGTCAAACTCACAATGTGATTATGACACTCCGTCGACTTGTTACATCTGCACAGTCAATATATTTATCAATAATGCCAGGTCTCTAACAGATTACACACTTATGGGCCTCTCGTTATTGTTTGGACAGATTAAGGCCTTTGTGACTGCATCTTCTACTGTCAGATACCTGTAGCTGTCCATCTGTCAGTGTATGTGTGTGTGTGATGTGGGGGGTTGGGGGGTAGAGGACTCAATCCTTCCTGGTCATAATTTCTGTAATGAGCTTACTCATCAACAGGTTTAATGACAGTCAAATGAAATGCCATTTTATCTGCACTCGTTCACATTTAAGAAATAGCAAATGCTTACAAAATCTCAGACCAACAGATGCAGACTTGGAGGACATTTCTACTACATACTACGTCCTCTGACAACTCTCATTATACAATCGTCACAATCTTGTCTCCTATTGAATCAATCAATCAATCAATCAATCAATCAATCAATCAATCAATCAATCAATCAACAAAAATAACAAACAGGTTTTGATTAAGAGAATTCCTCCTCCTAATTCACTCATCAAAGTAACAACTGACATTAGTACATTTCTGTGACTTAGCTGTGACTATTTACAGGGAGTTAATTAATGAATTGGTTGGAGAAGCAGGGTTTCATGCAGACGGTCATTAAAACAGAAGTTAGAACTTAATCACATCAGAGCTACTAGTCCAGCAGACAGGGCCCGATTCCTATCACACCTACTGGGGAATTTGTGGTTACCAAAGATTCTCCGATTCTCCACAATTAGCAAACAATTTGTTTTCATAAAGCCCATCAGAGCAGAAACACGACTTGCTATAAAGATTAATTAATATGAATTTTTCTTGGCTTCCATTTGTGGCGAGGATTGGCAATTAGAAGAACGAACACCCATGTCCGAGGGAGAAAAAAATGCAAAGGGAGCGGAGAAAAAAAACACTGTGCCATCATTTGCGGAAAATCTCTCTTAACAAGAGCGGTGAGGAACTCTGCATGAAAATAAATGCTTCATAATAAGGGGAATTTCTTTTTATTATTTCCCCATCATTAGCTGCTGGTATCAATTAGGAACGGCTGTGCTGGGCTTTTTTCTTTACAGTTAGTTTTTCTTCCACTTTAGTCTGATATAAGAAGGGCGGGATGCAACAATCAAATAAAAATACATCAAATTAACCCCCAATTCCAAACCAAAGCAAAAAAGGTTTTAAGTGTCCCTGTTAAATTCTTTTTTAAAGCATTTGCAGATTATTTATTATGACAGAGGAAAATTATGACACTGAGAATTATAAACTTGTATCAAATACATTAAAACCCAGAAATAAGTTCAAGCAAGAGCTGTGTTTTCTGTTCACCCTCAAATCAAGTTTTTGTTGTTTTTTCCCCCCGACTCATCCCAGCTACCAACAGCTGTTTAAGAAGTAAGATTTTTTGAAGAAGGAAAGCATTTGCAGACTCCTGTACATAAGAGTATGTCTTAAAGATACATTTAACAGAAAAGATCTATCTATTAGGGGGCTCCCCACAGGGATCAACTCCCCACTCTGCAACAGTCTGCCCAAGCCAAATTTATCAAATCCAAATTACGCAGGTTTTAAAATCTAATGCAGGAATAATCTGATGTGGAATTCCCATCAATGTTGCGGAATTAAGGAAGGTAAACCTTATTCTGAGTTCTTTCCCCAGAAGGGGGCCCCTGAGATGATCTGTATGTACCTAAATCATGAAAACCCAGAACAGGAGTGTGAAGTGAGTTACACAGAATCCCCAACACTGAGCTTCCTGGGCTGTTTAACACAGGGTAAAACAAAGTCATATCTCCCAAACTCAACACGAAACAAAATGTAATTCCTAAATATCACAACTCACACAGAATCATGCAAAACTTATGGAAGCAACAGAAACCTGCATTTAAATTTATGGCCACATCAAAGGAATAGAATTTCAATCTTATTTGAATTTCATTAAGTGTTTTTACACTAACAGCTTGACAGTTGGAGACAATCTCAGTAGATTGCTTCACCAAGGGCGGTCACTCCTGTTCACTATGACATTCCACAGTTGTAGCTTAGCATTTTCTTTGCTTGTAAGTTGTCAATCACTTTTCATTTCCTCATAATACAGATAATTAACAGGGCGAGACTAAATACAAAGTCCTTGAACATCAAAACATTGCATGTTGCACTAGTATTCTAAATACCAAATCACCATGAGGCACACATTAAAACACATACTCTACAAACCTACATTGGTAAAATTTTCCTTACCTTTAAAATGATAAAATCCATGTTGGGCTAGCAATGGGGCGAGTATTATCCAGTGAGGTTGGCATCAATCTCGGTTTAAGACTTCTGGGGCAGGCTAGGGTGTACTGGGGACACAGGGCGACATTTCCTTGTTGGGTAGACTTTTTCTGAATTGTGTGGGTGGAGTGAGAGAGGGACACGGAATGATGGGCGATATTTTTCCTCATGCTGCACACTCCGGCATTGTACAGGCCTGTATCACAGTCAGTATCATACACATCCAATGTAATTCTACTGGCTATTTATGTAACAAAACTGATAGCAAGCCTTATCATACTAGGTAAAAAAACTCAATTTCTCAAATTTCACTTTTTTCCCCAGTTAATCTACCGTTCTCTCTTCTTTGTTAGCTGCAGCACGGTAATTCTTTTAAAAAAAAATTTAAAAGATTTAAATCCCAGGCTATGAAATTTCCAGTGAATTCTGTTGTTTTACAAGAGTTCTGAACATTAACACAGAGAGCCTGATCCTGCGAGTCCAACTGCTGCCCGTGTAATCTCGCCTTCTCTGTACCTATGTTTATCTACGTTAGCTGGCTGCAAGCTCCCTCCCTCCACAACATACCGAATCTTACAGCCAGAGTTTACCTTGCCTTCTGTTTGTCTAAACTTCCAGATTCCACCTGAAATTTATGACAGGTCCAATTTTACAGTCCGTTAGCTCCCTTTAACTGAGGCCTTTCTCTGGTCGGTAGATAAGATACAGGGATGTAACTGACTCCTCACCTGGTACAATAGGTGTGCTTTTGTGTCCTAATTGGAATGGTCCAAAAAATGGACTCAAGACTGTCATAAGGTAAACAACTGGAGCACTCCCTTCCCGTGATGTCTACTGCACTATAAAGTTTGTTTTTTTGTCGGGAGATCAGAAGATTTCACGGTCGTAAACCCTTCCTCTACATTACTTCTCCCTCAATGCTCGTTATCCACAGGTACGAAATTCAGCAGATTTTTCATTCACTAAAATTTCCTGCTGAAATATTCGTCAGGTCGTCCGTGGAGCAAGAGTCTGTGATGAATTTGTCTCGTTTGCCGAGTTGTGGACTGGTGTTTACTACAAACACTCAGGTGAGCAGGTATCCCCAGGTAAATTGTCCCTTTAAGGAAAGGCCACAACACTCTCTTGTTAAAGTGATTGTCAGTGTTTATTGATAAGGACTTGAACACTGAATGGCAGATATTTACCTATAGGTCTATACATATACTGCCAATACCACCACTAATTCCACACAAAGAAACACAAATAAAAGGACATTTTCACTCACTATTCCTCTACTCCCTAGACATCTTCAAGCTCCAGAAAGCAATTTAGATAAACCAGTTTTCTCACAGAATTATCTAGTTGGAATACTTTCCTAATTTTCTCCAAAATTATCTTCAAGAATTAATCCCTGAATGACTTTCCAACAGCAACAAAGTTTCTCTCTGGTAAAAACTCCGCAATGAAACAATTAAGTCCCAAACTGCTTCGCCAGCAGTAGGCAAATTTCTGTTGAATTCCACAAAACCTTGGCAAACTACTTCTGCACAAAAGTCATAAAAAAAATCTTTGAAGAAAAGTGTGAATAAACATTGTTTGGATCCCAGCAAGAGTAGAGAGATGGAGCAAGCTTTACCTATGATACCTTCGTACCTTGGTATACCTGCTGTACCTGTCATATACCTGTATCTGGGACCTGCTTGCTTCCTTGTACCTGTCAGGTATGATTACAAAATTGACACCTGATCTGTCAGGTAATGCAGGTCATAATTAAGGTAATTAATATCACCTAACGCGGGGCAGTAATGACCAAGGGCTGTGAAGTGACCAGTGAAGAGCTCTGTCTCTCAGTGACCTTCACATCACAATAACAAGGAGGTAAATCAGGCTGGGACTGACCAACTTCTTGTCCCTACACTTAACATTAAATCACCATTCCCCCCAACAAAGAGACAAACGTTCCACCCCTGACTGTCCAATAGTCTATGCTTTTCACATATAGCTATTAAATTGGGTTTCACTTTTCAGTTTCAGCGGACTACATCTGACAAGCTCTGAGCCCTGCAGCCAATGAAGTGTGACCAAATCACAATGTTGACCAATAGATTTACTGCTTGTGGACATCAGAGAGAAAGTCTTTGGTGTTAATCCGGAGAGTAAACATTTACATAGGCTTGTATTGGTCTAGAGCTGACACAATGTCCGAGGTGTCACAGTCTGCCTAGAGTCCATCACATCCAAAGAGGAGCCAGTGATTACAATGGACCGATCTTTTGACACACCGCTGACCACAGAGAGTCCACATGTCCAGTCAAAATAAAATCAGCCGTTGCAGGTGGGAACAGATTAATCCTGTAAAACTGTTAATAGTGGAAGCAGTAATCCCATAATCTCCAAAAATCATTAACAGAAAATGAAAAGTGTTGAAATCTGTAATCTGATTCGGCTGCTCAAGTACAGCATGAAATTCCTGTGATTAGTCCGAGCATTTGACCTCTGGTTTCCCTGCAAGATCAAAGCGGTCCAGGGAATCCCCCGCCCATCCTAATCACCTGGCCCTCTGTCCAAGTGAAAGCTGTGGATTTTCACTGCTGTGTATATTAAGTTATGATTTTGCATTTTATCACCTGGATCAGAAATGAGTGTGTGTGAATCTTTGACCCGGCCAATAAAGGGATCAGAGAGGACTAGGGAGGGTGAGATCACAGAGAATACTTGTACCCTGGATCCAAGCTCTACATAGTGGAGACTTCAATAGCCATAAAAACCATTGACATGGCTCATCTCCTCAATAAAAACCTTAATTCATGTTTTAATGAAATCCAATGTTGGCAAATAAACATTAAACTAAATCTTGTCTCCTCTTTAATGCGTCTCTATTACCAAGACTCCCTCATTCCGAGGTTAACTCAGATATTTCTAAAGTCATTCCATCAACAACAAAAAACAGCGCTTATAAATATCAGTAATGATGATTGCACTGTCTGTCATGTAATTCCCCATACAGAAATCTTTTTAAAATTTTCTTAGAGAAGAAAATAAACCTGTTGGATTGTGTTGGCACCAACAAGAATTCAGTTTCAACGCAATATGTCTGAATATTTCGGACTCCAAAAACTCTGAATCACCAGGGTAATTTTAGAACATTTAAAATTTTTACTGCATCTATAAAAAGATTCCTATGCAGTTGAGCATGTGTTAAAGCAGGTTTTAAGTTCATCATTCATGAAATAAATCACAATAAGTGTACAGCTATGACAGGTTGAAATTTTATGGCATTTGATTTTTTATTAAATATTGCTATATGTTTAAAGGGAAATAACTCTATTACACGTTTAATCTCATTAAAAGGCTTGGAATAGCTATGTTAGAGAGCAGAGAGAGGATTCTAGTTTTTAGCATTTAAAGCTCATATCTGCATAGGATGAATCCTAAGATCTCTTTCTCACTTTGTTCTCTCTCTCTCTCTCTCTCTCTCTCTCTCTCTCTCTCTCTCTCTCTCTCTCTCTCTCTCTTTGAGACTCCTTGCTGTGACAACACATAAACAGATCATTGGATCCTGCTACATCTCTTTGTTTGTTTTTGTGGGGAACTGACAAAGCAGTAACCTGTAATCAGCCCCGATCAGACTCCAGTTATCTCCCCTCATTCTCCCCAGATAACCTGGTTCTCTCTGACCAATCAAGGATTAAACCCCAAGTTTTGATTCCCTGGGAGAGATTACCAATAAATGTGCTATAATTCCGTTTGATCTTCACAGAAAATGTTAAGATGTACCTCCTGTAATGTAAACATTACTTTAATCTGCAAAACAATTATCACTGTGTTTATTAACAGAACAGATAAGCTGGAGGTTTGGAGTCAAAACATTGATTCAATTAATTAACTTTTACTTCACTGATTTGGACTGCCCACTGGCCAGACCAGATCATTACAATCATCAGATTAACTACTGACCCAGGGGCGTTTATTTTGAAATCAATTATCTTTTAATAAAAAGCATGATTACAAAAAAATAGAAAAACAAGTTCTACTCAACCCTTGGAGGCAATTAAGAATTCAACAATGTCACAAGTCCAGATTAATTGCAATCTCTGTATAAACACTGGGGGCCATTTAGCATAGAAATGTTACAATCATATTTTACGGTAAAAAACCCAAAAGAATATATGAAAAAGGATGTGGGAATCGACTTTTCTTGCAAATTAACTACTTTTAGGTGACACAACATTAGTAAGGACAGTTTGGTTTATCTGTACAATTAGAACTGACACGCTGAACTGTGTGTTTAACTTCTGTGTATTAGAACTGACACACTGAACTGTGTGTTTAACTTCTGTGTATTAGAACTGACATGCTGAACTCAGTGTGTTTAACTAATCTATGTATTAGAACTGACATGCTGAACTCTGTGTGTTTAACTTCTATGTATTTCTCAAGTAGTGATGGAGTTTTTGTCACTCAGAACTTCCAGTGATAACTTTCCGACATAAACATTCAGATATAACTTATGGTATTACATAAATCTATAAGACAGACTTAGAAATCAGCTACTGTTGATACAGCAATAATGCACTGTACTGTAGTTATTCACAGTTTTCTTGTATTTGCAAGGCACACAGATTTCTGCCAACAGATTTCGAAACATTTTCGAAGCCATTAGTTTTTCTCTTTCTTGTATCTTGCTTTCTGCTGAGCTCCCTTTTCATCAAATGCACAAATCTCAACGGTTCAAATCAACCTTTCTTTGAAGTCTCACTGGAAGCTTAAACTTTAATTTTTCTCCTGCACCTTTTATCAACTTCAAAGAAATTGAATCTTTGCACCAAATTCAAATATTTTCTGATCAAGGTGCAAATAAATCACATGATAATCGACAATATGAAGCGCAGGATTATATTTTTAGCACAAAATTCACTTGGGATTATCTTACTTATAAAGCAGTTAAACTAGAAACTCTGATAGTCCAATGAAAAATTAATTAACAGAATTACACCAAACTAAATGGGTGGGCTTCTCAGAAGCTAAAATACCATTTAACCAATGTATTAGACCTCCTTGGTAATTTAATGGTTTAAATCAAATTCAACAAGACTTCTTGATTGCTAGATCTTGTAAGGAAGGCAGTACAGAGCAGCTTATAAATTAACTGAAGGTGCTGGAGTTCACATTTAACTCCTGGAGATCAAGCCATACATCTTCTTCTCCTCTATACCAGGTGACAAAGCTTGCCTCCATTACTATATGCACTGAATGTGCCTCCCAGAAAGTCCACAGACCACCTTTCACTGTCCCCAAACACACTATGTATCAAATACAGGACTCACAATGTGTCCCAAAGTCAAAAAAAGTCTCAAAGTCACAAAAGAGTCCAAAAGTCAATGGACATTATGTACACTCTCTGAACTAGCCTTTTTGTAGATACTGTAAAAGTGGTTATTTACGCTGGTGCTTAAGTACATGGTTTCATCCTTGGACTAGACCATTCTGCAGATAGACAATAGCAACTTTATGCAGTCTGTTGGTACATGAAATCCTTTGATCATACCAGTCTGTATTTGATGTGCAGAGACTGTACCTATAATTTTAATCTTTACATTAATCCTACCCGTGGTTAGCTCTCTACATAGATCAGAGCTGTTGTTGTGTTGACAGATTGAGTCCATACCTAATAAACTCCAATCAGTTCACTTCTACCAATCTGTCTGCCATCGGGTAACACCAAAACTACACCACATAAAAGGACATTGATTTTCCCTCTTAAGTTAATTACACCAAACCACTGTCAGAAAGCCCAGGAAAAATTACTTATCATCTTTCTATAAAAAAACAGCACTGGCTGTAGACTGCTCCGTGCTCCATCATTACATTAAGGAATTAACCACTCACTTATCCATTCAAAACTTGATACAACAGAGCCCAGATTCTTCTGAGCTCTTCCCTAGACCCATCAATTCCCGCATCTTAGTCCATACAGAGCTTAATCAAACTTAGTCTACACAAAACTTAATCAAACTTAGTCTACACAAAACTTAATCAAACAGCCTCCTAAAGCTTTCTGAGAGCCCCAATCATGACCCCTTATTTAATTCACACCATGTCTCGACAACAAGGAGCAAACAATGCAAGATCAACACATGTCCACTCAACAAAAATATTTCTTTTCCCCATTTTTTAAAATTTTGTGTAGTTCGGAGGGCACTGTTAGAGTCCTGTCACTCAGACTGCCCCGGTGTAATTGGATTGCTTCAAACAGCCCAATCTCTGACCAACAGATACAGATTCAGCACGACCCAATCAAAAAATAAAATTATTATCCTGTCATACATATCTTTATATTGGACTTATTATATTATCTGAACCTTGAAACAGGCTACCAATCTTTTCATTGTTAAATAACTACACACGACAATCTCCTGGGATGTTTACCATTCCTTAATTCCTGCTAGGTTAGTAGTTAGTAATGTAAAACTTACTACTTATGTCTAATTCCTGCTAGTTAGTAGTTAGTAATGTAAAACCTTAATTCCCTGCAATCGTATCTATTGGAAGAAAACTCTCCATTGTTATCAGGTTACAACAGAAAATGATTGAATAATATGAGATGACTGGAGAGGGTTCGACCAATAGACATGCAATGACAGAACATTTTAACCTGTGATCTTTGCAATCAAAGACAAGTGTCCCGATCTACTTCATTAGAGCAGATTGTGACAGTGTGCACGAGATCATTTTATATCAATGTAAAGCAACAAAATACAAGAAGCACTCAAATTTCACAAATTGTTATTTTAATGATAGATATGGAGGCAATCTGCAGAATTGATGACATTTCTTACAGTAATTTTCATATGAACAAGACCCCCTTGTGTCATTGACAACAACAGTATTGCCCCGTCATTTAAGAACACAGAGAAAGGCATTAAATTAAAGCAGCTAGGATTTGAATCGGTGTACTTCTGACAGTTCATAAACACTTGTTAATCGCTGTATTTTGTAGTGAAATTAAATCTGATTCCTTCTCCATTCTTGAACCCTAATTGTAAACACAGTGAGAGAATCTTGACACAATTAACATCTCTACAGGTCTGTGTGTAAAGCACTAATTGTTCCAATCTCACCCAGTTAGAGTTAGCTCCCTCTACTGATGGATCTGTTCCCTGCTTTTTGATGGGCCCAGTATTTCCTTGTAAACATAATTATTTTAGAATTTGCTAATTAATTCCTAAAATCAATCCTATATTCCAGTAATTTGATGCACCTCTATGTGATCCATTAATTGTTGAAGGTGAATTAAATCCACCCCTCAATTAGGTTGGATCCATTATTTGTTGGTGGCTTAGCCCCCCCCCCCCCCCCCCCCCCCCCCCCAAAACGGGTGATCCATTGTTTTAGCTAACCTTATAAATCCCGGATGCTAATTACTCCATTAATTATGTGAGGTGTCTGTTAACCTCTCCTATACATATCAGTAGCTGTATGATCCATTAATTGTGTAAGGTGTCTGTAACCCCCCCCCCCCCCCCCCCCCCCCCACATATAGATGATCAATTATTTGGGTGAGGTGTCTCTGACCCCCCCCCCCCCCCCCCCCCCCATCATCCTCAATAGATGAAGATGATCCATTAATTGTGTGAGGTGGCTCTACCCCCCCCCCCCCTTATAGATGATCCATTATGTGTGATAGGTGTCCCCCTCTTCCCCTTACATACATTGATCCATTATTTGTGTGAGGTGTCTGTAAACCACCCCTCCACAACCACACACCACACACCCTCTATAAATGATCCATTATTTGTGGAAGGTGTCTCTAACCCCCCCCCCCCCCCCCCCCCCCCCCCCCCCCCCATAGACGATCCATTATTTGTGTGAGGTTTCTGGACCCCTGATGCTGATCACAGATAATCCCCCATCAAAGACTCCCCCTGACTCACCTGTCCCAATAGACCCCTATCTCCCTGTCCATCACACTGTTTATTGTTTTCTGTTCAGTGATATAAATCCTGCTCTGATTTTTCCTTCCCCTCACACTAAGCTGAATGCTGGAGGTACAGCGATGTTTGTCATATCAGACAGGGAGGACATTGTATTGTGAGATCTCACAAAGTGATAAAGCTCTTCTCACAATCAATACAAAATTTGTATTTTTTGATGATGATTAACTTGCCTTTAGTGGAATTAATTTATTTCTAGATCTGTTTCTGTATTAAGATTCTGCAGCCAACAAAATAATAAAATACTTTGTAGCCCGGACAAACAAAAAACAAAGATCACTGGTTGAAACTATTTATGGCAATCCCTAGTTTGTGATTCTGAACATTGCCAAATTTAGCTAGAACCTAAATTTTCATGTACAAATTGTCACCCTATGAATTATTTCTAGGAACCAAGTAATTTCGAAATCTGTGTTTGAAGCTCTTCTTCCATCACTCTCCCAGCTAACAATCATTTCATGTATTTCTATTGGTAGCGTTCTGTTTTTTATATCAAATTTCCCCAGTAGACCTATTCCACAATGGTGATTTTCTTTCTTTAGATCTTTTTTCACAGAACAAATTTCTCCTTTTTCCCTGATAGCTAGATCTGCTTGGTCTCGGGATTTACTCAGTATTAATCAGTTTCCTATTTGAACATTTAAAATAAAACCAAGATTTCTTTATTTTCAAGCAAAAAGTCATGCTCATTGAACAATCAGCAAGTTAGAATGTCATTGTAATTTTCACTTTTTGAATTATCATACACATATAATTAAATTATTAAACTTAACAGTTGTTGTTCTAGTTCAGACAAACCTGTTCTACATGCATCATTCATAATGTGACACTATATGTAATATTTCACAAAAGCTAACAAAACACTTAAACATATAAAATTATTTTGGCCAAATTGCTCCTCCATTGCAATCATATTTTTATTGGTAACTCCTGATAAATTGTTCCTCAGATGAAACTTCTGGTCTTTGACAGAACGCATCAGTATACAACTTATTGGTGTCGCAATCACATGTGAAGGAGACGGGGCCCCCATTATAACCAGTAATCATCCAATCTTATTGCCCCTCCACCTATTGCAAGGGTCCACTAACAGCAAGTAATATGGACCATAATTTGTTTTTCAATTGAACTCACTCTTCCATTACCCTAACAAAGTCAGAGGGATAAATTGTAAACATATGTTACTCAAGCTTCAATTCCTTACCACGCTCTATGCTCTATCGTATTTCTGGCTTCTGCTGATGGAAATCCTGCAATTTCTTGACTTATTGGAAATTTCTTCAGGCAGAAATGAGCTTTTTTCTTTCCACTAGGTTCTAGTGGTAAAATTTATGATGTCAATTAGCTTGAGATTTGAAGCTTTAGTGCCAAGCCGAATTGAAGAGAAATAAGTAAAGGGTGAATGTGGTATGTTTTATTAGCTTTTATTTTATCCCACCACTAGCTCCTTGTTACAACAAAACTTAACAATGCAATCAATTTCTTTGACATAACATGCAGCAATAAACACAGAGTCCAGTGGACTATTACAATTTTCAGATGAGTCCCCTATGGCCACAGGTCTGGAAAATCGACTTAGAATCCTAATAACTAAAACAGATTAATCTTCACTCGCAATTAGGAAAGTCTTTTTTGTTGTCATTCCCACATTATACGACCAAAGAGGAACAGATTTTAAAAGCTTTCTATACTTCTCTCAAACAATCACGGAAGTTGGCCTCTAGCAACAAAGCCAAAATACAAATCTACATAATGATCTTTTCCAAATAGATCATATTCTGTCTCCATAAATGGGTGAACAGATTAAGCATGCCAGTTCTGTCCTGTTACCAGACAGTCACCATATTGGTTTGTGCGGTAGAAGACTAGCGCATGCAGTATTACTGTTTTCTTTCCATTATGTGGTCATTTGGTCATCAAATGGTCTGGCAAAGAGATGGAAATCATAAACAATTTGCCTAATATCACTAACTCCTTAATAACCAGTCATTAAAGCTCTGTAAAGCTATATACGCAAATGGTCCGATAATGTTATCTTTTATTAAAAAGGAAATAAGGAAAATCCTGGGATCTATGGCTGAAAGGATTCCAAACAAGTTTCCAGGACGATAATAAAGAGAGACATAAATAGATCGGAGCGTGGAATCGTCTGTGATGCAATGTGCCATGAGTCTTTGGTTTCCATCAACCAAATGAATCTACACCCCTTTAGCTATCGGTAGATATACTTAATTTTGTGAACTCCATGAACATTATTTTCATATGAAAATTCTGGGGCTTGGAGTCCGTCCAGGCGAAATTGGAATCCTAAAGGACCATGGGATAGTTCTGCCCCTACAGAGGAGCGATGCTTTTGTGATGTTTTTATTGGATTAAAAAATACATCCCCTACAGCCATCATGATATTATTTCTTAATGAACAAATTCCTACTGTGTCTCCCTTCAATCTGCCTGATGCTAGCGACGAGGCAGGCTGTAAAATCATACATCTAATAAACAAGTTCTCCGTATCAACCCGATCTGAGCAGCAGTTTTCAGAATATACACTAAAGAGTCTATAGGGAGATGATATAATATCTGCCAATATGGAAAAAAATAAAGTTCATAACAAAATGGCTGCAAGCAGACAGTAGTCCTGATGGAAGAGATATTGGAGCAGTTTAATGTCCGGCAGTAAACAATTCATAACTACAAAGGCCAGGTTGTCATGATCTGTTCCTAAGACCATACTGAAACATTGAAAATGAGCTACGTGTTTGCTGGAATTAGTACCCCACAGTCTCTGATCGGAAGTTATATCGCATGGAATCTGATCGTATTTGCTGAGCAGTATATTCTAGACAGGGTTGGGTTCCCTGTTGATTCAATTAATCGTTTATAAAATATACATGTCTAATCGTCTACATATCTAATTGTCTATCTATCAAAACTCGGGGGTTCTCAGGTGACCACAAAAAGAGGATAGATCCGAGTGACGAATTAATCTGATTCAGACTCCCTCGTGGTTCAACACGTGGTTCATCATATGCACTCTTGAATCAGAATTAGTGTTATACTCAGGGGTAAGGCAAGTTTTAATTGGTTAGGGCTTAAGTTTACCAATCCCCCCCCCACACACACACACACACTGCTCACAAACTCAAACTGTTTGAATATTAATATTTAAAACAGCCTTGCCAAAGATAGTAAGACTGCAACACCACAGCTTGAAGATGACAAAAATGCTCTGCTCTAAGTATCTGCATGCACAATTGTCCGTCAATGCTGATCAA
>CM065921.1:45761626-46209126 GCA_033439105.1 Magallana nippona
AGCAGCACACCACAGCAAAAGTCAAGCATGGCTTAGGGGCACCCCACTCTCCAATAAGGTTGACGATTCAAGAATGGCTTAGGGGTACCCCACTCTCCAATAAGGCTGACGATTCAAGAATGGCTTAGGGGCACCCCACTCTCCAATAAGGCTGACGATTCAGGAATGGCTTAGGGGCACCCCACTCTCCAATAAGGCTGACGATTCAAGAATGGCGTAGGGGCACCCCATTCTCCAATAAGGCTGACGATTCAAGCATGGCTTAGGGGCACCCCACTCTCCAATAAGGCTGACGATTCAAGCATGGCTTAGGGGCACCCCACTCTCCAATAAGGCTGACGATTCAAGCATGGCTTAGGGGCACCCCACTCTCCAATAAGGCTGACGATTCAAGCATGGCTTAGGGGCACCCCACTCTCCAATAAGGCTGACGATTCAAGAATGGCTTAGGGGCAACCCACTCTCAAATAAGGCTGACGATTCAAGCATGGCTTAGGGGCACCCCACTCTCCAATAAGGCTGACAATTCAAGAATGGCTTAGGGGCACCCCACTCTCCAATAAGGCTGACGATTCAAGAATGGCTTAGGGGCACCCCACTCTCCAATAAGGCTGACGATTCAAGCATGGCTTAGGGGCACCCCACTCTCCAATAAGGCTGACGATTCAAGCATGGCTTAGGGGCACCCCATTCTCCAATAAGGCTGACGATTCAGGAATGGCTTAGGGGTACCCCACTCTCCAATAAGGCTGACGATTCAAGAATGGCTTAGGGGCACCCCACTCTCCAATAAGACTGACGATTCAGGAATGGCTTAAGGGCACCCCACTCTCCAATAAGGCTGACGATTCAAGCATGGCTTAGGGGCACCCCACTCTCCAATAAGGCTGACGATTCTATCAGTGTTTCCTTTTGCAGCCTGTGATATTCCCCCTGTCATCCTTTCTAAATCTCATGCCTGATGATAAATGGGCAGCTTTCTCTTCAGAGTCTATTTTTACCTTTAAGATCCTGAAGCCATGACAGCATCACCAATGCAAAGAGAGCTTAGCACATTCAAAGAAGTCACAGTAATCTAATAAGTGACCATTAAAGATTTCATTCGTACATGTACTGGTAGAAGAAAATGCTTTTTTTGTAACCACTCGAATATAGTTCCCCTCTACTATACATTGTACTATTTATTGTGTGCTAATTAACCCCAAAGAAAAAACTTTTCTTGTACCACAGGAAATCAGGTAATAGTTCACAAAATATGATAAGAGTCAATATATATACACCAATCCTTTGGGTAAAATTATCCAAAACTTTGGTTCTGTCGTTTGATCATTTTGACTAGATTTGATTAAACCTTGAAATCAATATTCAAACGGTTTGCACCGAAGTCAAATTACAAATGATGAAAAACCCAACATCAAACCAAAACACTGTAAAACTTAATGCTGTTGTCTAAATCAAATTTTCATTCTTGATAAATCCAAGAATGCAGATGTAGTACAGAAATATCTTATTATCATTTGCCATACAAAAACCACTCTTTCTGAAATACGCTCAGACTGTTTTTGACTTTTATATAAAGATGAACATTAAAACTAATACAATGAATTCATTTTTATCTGATATCCTAGGCATTTGAATGCATGTACAGTTAACCAAATCCCATTCATTGAGTATATACAAAAATTCCAAGAAACTTGAATGTAAAGTGGATTAAAATACACAAAACAGTTTTGTTGTCTAATAAATGTAATTTCCTTTCCTGAGGGGTCAAATTCCTGCCTCCAAGTTAATCTCCATTCGTCAGGTCCGGATAATCCTGTCTCATCATTTAAGCATTTTTTGCATTTTCTAATGGCTGAGGAAAGCCTCAGTCCCACCTATTCTGTAATAAGCCTTATTTATTGTTATTTAAGCAAAAGTAAATCTGCAGTTTTAAGTTGAATCAATATCGCCTGACAATTAACATGTACTGTAGATTGCTGTGAGGACAAGCAGCTTCCATGATGTCTCTTTATCAATCTGTGTTTTCTGTACAATTATCCCTGTTCACATTCTCAATGTCTTGATTAAAAATTGATTTCTCTGTGAGGATCTCTGTTTCATGTATACATTTTTTGTCACACGACACAGCTTTTTCATCAAGATCTACACAACATACTACTTTACAACTAAAAGCGACCTTAATAAGACACTGGTATCACACTGTGCTTTCCCAAATACATAACCATAATACCTAATTCCCTCCCCCAAAGAAGTCAGCTAGGACACTGCTGTTATAAATCTAACCTAGCATAAAGCTCAAAATAAAGTACTATAGCCTTCCCTAAGCACAGTACTCTAACTTCCCTAAGCACAGTACAGTAAAACTTGTTTAGTACGAACACGGATATAGCGAATTCTCAGATATAGCAAAGTTTTTTTGAGTCCCCGGTAAAATTCTCAACAAATCTTTGCAAAATTTTACGGTTATAACGAATTCGGATATAACGAATTTACTGATATAGCGAACTGATTTTGAGTCCCGTAAAGGTGAATAATAACGAAATTTTACACTTTTATAACGAATTTTTTTTACAGTTTAAAAAGTTTGACCTATCATTTAACAAAATAGTTTGAATGAATTTATCTTCATATAATTTTCTCAATTCACAATCCCATTATTGAAGGCATCAAAAGAATGTATTTTCATTTTAAATACTAAGCCTCAATTAGCAATAATTAAAGTCTGGTTAAAGAAAACATGTATATAGTGAATTCATATAGTTATTATTACAAATTCATTTTACGGATATAACGATTTACGGGTATATAACGAAGTAAATCCATTGGTCCCTAGGACTTCGCTATAACCGAGTTTTACTGTACTATAACTTCCCTAAGTACAGTACTATAAGCACAGTACCATAGCCTTTCCTAAGCACATGTATATAGTACTACATTTGTATAACTTTCCTAAGAACAGTACTATTAGCACAGTACTATAGCCTTTCCTAAGCACAGTACTATAACTTTCCTAAGAACAGTACTATTATTATAACTTCCCTAAGCACAGTACTATTAGCACAGTACTATAGCCTTTCCTAAGCACAGTACTATAACTTTCCTAAGAACAGTACTATTATTATAACTTCCCTAAGTACAGTACTATAAGCACAGTACTATAGCCTTTCCTAAGCACAGTACTACAACTTCCCTAAGCACAATACTATAACCCTGAATCAGCACAGCACCATTGGTTTGCCTCAAAAATAATTTTTCATCTGACAGAACTTTAATTCAAGGTCAGTAGAAACTCCTGACCTATAGGTGTTCTATTTGGTTAAATCTGAGCAAAAATGGGACAGTGGGAGAGAAATTACATTTCAAAACTAACTGGATTTTAAAGAGACTTCTATGACAAACACATTTATGCTTGAACCATGGTTCAAGGTCACTACACACTCTTTACCCAACCTCAGTCTTTCATTGTTAAGCATGAGTTTGATAGGTATAGGAAAAAAAAATATTTATAAGGATTTTTTTAAACAAAGCTTGATTTGAACTTGACCCTTGACCTAGAATCTTAGTTCAAGATCATTGCACACTAAATGACCAAAGGCACCATTTGGGTAAAGTATGAGCCAAATTGGGTTAAGGGGAGAGAATTTAATAATCCTGACAAAATAAAATTCACTTTATTTCACTGAGCAGGGCTTTTAAATAAATCTGAAAGTATTTAGGGTTTTTTTCACATATCTATATCATGTTAAAAGAAAACATATTGAGTTTTTGAGGTCAGTTTATCATTACACACTATCCCCAAAGTACATCAGAACAACATACCAGCTCCGAGTATCAGAGGTAAGTGACCAGCGAGTTACAATCAATTCTCTCTCTCTCTCTCTCTCTCTCTCTCTCTCTCTCTCTCTCTCTCTCTCTCTCTCTCTCTCTCTCTCTCTCTCTCTCTCTCTCTTTAGTTCTTGATAGAATATCATCAAACCTAATTAACTCCAGGACTACTAATACAAATACATACTGTGCCAAAAGAAAACCATCAAAAAGTGATTCCTCCAATAATAAATCATTAAACAAACTTTTAAAAAAATGGTTAAACATATAATCAAAAAATGGTTAAAATACAATTGTGCAAAGTACAAATATAAGTCAAAATGAAAAGCCCACATAATGAAAGTTTGAAACTATTATAGTCAAACCAATATTTATTTAATTAAAGTATTGCTTATTTCAACTTTTTTCTTTGTGGTTTGACTATCTTTTTATCTATTTTTGCCTTTTAGCACTTGACAAATTTGTACATTTATTCTAAAATTCTAAAATCATAAAATCATTTAATAAAATAGTACAAAAATAATTTCCTATGACTTAATTGGTATGCATAAAATATTTTTTTTACTTAAAGTCACTATGAAAAGTGTTTCCTATTTCTAAAGAATGAAAATTGTCCTACCTTTGATTCCATTGCTCAATGCACCTCTGATATCCCAGACAAAAATTTAATTTTTGTTTTAATTCAAGGACTGCTCAAGTCTATTCAAGTATTATTTAAGTGAAAATCAAGTAAGCTTCAAGCACCACTTAATATTCTGGACATGAGGCCTGACTTAGACTGTAGTGTCTTGACTTGACTGGTGAGAACTGTTTTATATACAAACAAGGCATCCAAAATCAATTGTCTTTCATGTACCGACTTAATCTCTCTCACTGCCCGACTAGACCTGCTACCTCACATCATGCAACAGATTCCAAAGGACCAATCCAATCGGAGCACTGAAAAAGTAATCTTTTGATCGGGCCGCCGGGAGAGAGATTGAGGTTGCTCTGACTCCTATAGCAACATCACAGCTTCATTTCGAATGAACAGGGCACCCGGGAATCAGTCTTATGTCAGTTCCAGCGGTCCGTTATGTAAATGGGATGGCGATGAAGAAGGAGATAGAGAAATCACAGATACATAAAACATTGCTGGTGAATCACCTGTCCGCGGGGTGGCGGCGTGTACAGGTATGTCATTATTGGATTCTCCTGCCTCCATTGGGAGACAGCTCACAGATCAGCTGATTATCAATGGCAGAAATTGAAGCATTCAGGTTTTTTATTTCCTGATGGAAGATAACCCTAAACACCTTTAGATGGTATTCTGTCTTTGCTCCAATAGACACCCAACGTATCACATCAGATAGATGGGTTGTTTATTGATTCTGAAGTAATTGAGTCTCTTTATGGGTCCTCCTTCACACAAGACCTGTTTAACACTCGGTTAGGAACATCCCCATCCCTTCGTCAATGAACTGCAGAGGCTAATGAAGGTTCTCTGCTGATTACTAGTTTTTATTGCTGCCACCGATTATTTTGTACAGAAAAAAATGTATTAATGAAACCATTAAAGTCCTGTAGCTAAGTTGTCAATGTGAACTCTGTGAGGGGATTAACAAATGTAGAATATTGATCTCTCTCTCTCAACACAGGCAAAGAAGGAACCTCCATACTCAGGAGGAAGTCAAAATTTGTCTTCATAACAGAGGGAAACAATTTGTCTTTTAAAGGAAAGCTTTTATTTAAATGTGCCCTAGGGAAATAAATGTTTCAGTTGCCAGTTTTATTTTGGATACAGTTTATCAATTTCAAGACAAACCAAATTCATTGTCTTTCATCATGTAAACATTACAAATGTTAAAGGAATTCCCTGGGGCTTCTCTATTCACTGACACACCTCAGGATTTCCCCCATTCTCTCGTTATTTTATCTTTTTAAGGGCCTGATACAACATTAATTTACACATCCATTAAGAGTGCTGAGGTCATGTACTACAGACTTTACAGACTGGACGCCTTGGTGGTCAATCAGGACGAGTGATTACCGACCAATCAGAATCCTAGATAAGACCTCCCCCTGTGTGTGGTCCCATCGCTGACCGGTGGAGGGAATCCAAGGGACATCACTCAAGCCAAATGTCCATCACTGGTCCATCACTCATCCACACTCTTAATATTGCCAACTTGTTTACAAACTCTGAAGTCAGATCAAAGAAATATTGACAGTAGACATCATGTTATCCTGGGTGGGAATCTCTCAATGGAGACAAGGCATAAACAGAGGTCAACAGACAAGTGTTGCAGAATGTGTTTTACCACAAGCTGATTAAAATCAGACAAGTGTACACAATCTTTTGTCCAAACAGACCTCTCTGATCAGAGGCTCAAATCGGTTTAACCAATAGGATGATCCATAAACAAATAAGATGATCTGTTACATGATCAATTTGATGTCCTAATGGTCCAGCCAATCAAACACATTACCATCCCAGGTAATAAACAGGGGCTGGTGGGAATTGTAAACAGAAGGAGCAGCATCAGCGAGGAGACATAATCTGTCTGCTGGGTGTTACTGAAATCTGTAACACATACATCCCCAGGACTTCTCAAGCTAGTACTGAACCAATGACTCCTTTTATGTGCCGCTTCCTTTTATTTGCATTCATCAGATTTTCTTATAATCTTTTCCTGTTTTTCCGAGTCATCATGACACAACAGATTTTCTCGCTTTTCTGTTAAAGAAAATTTGTTAATCTCTTCAGCTGTTCAGAAACACCACTGACCTTAAGGATAGTGGTACTATCACTATGTGCTGCAAAAAGAAATGCAAGGACAGACTGTACTCAGCCAGATGTAACCTTAAACCTATGTGTACAATGTATCAGTTGTCGGGGTTTTAGGACAGACAGAATGACATGGGATAGAGGATACAATCCTCAGACAATGAATTATGTATGATGTTGTCATACATTTCAAATGATATTAAAAACGGGTCATTACCTCATAGTGAGCTATTAAACATTAGATTCAGCCATTTACTGAGAAATGTTAGACCTTTCAATGTGTGTCCAGACAAGGATTTTTTTTTTACTGGAGCCCAATACAATTATTGTGCATGTTTTACCACCCAATTATTTCATCAACCACCAGTCAATTGGGATCCAAAAACCATAAAAATCTGAAATATCAGACCGTAGACTTCCCCAGTAACCACAAGAGGTTCCCAGTTACAATGACATTTCCCGACACCAGAATGGCCCACTAGATGTGTGTCATTATTTCAATTTTTGAACAAAATAAAAATACTAAAAACACCATTTCTTTTCCTTAGGGACTTCCAAAATGAAATGGGAAAGCTGTCAAATAATAGGATTATTAAGTGTTAGTCAGACACATTTAAAGTAGTTCACTGGTCAGAGAGAGACAGAGAGACAAAGAGAGATAAACAGACAGAGAAAGAGAGATAAAGAGAGAGAAAGAGAAAGAGAGAGAGAGGAGAGAGAGATTTCTGCAGAAAACAAGCTATGATAGATACAGGTTGAACAAGCTTAAGGACAGGGAGGGAGGGAGGGAGGGAGGAAGAGACAAATAGAACTTCAAAGTAGGGAAGGGTGATACATTTGAAATACAATTAGAAGTTGATAACAAGTCTGCTCCAATTTGAGTGTACCTATTATCGTTTATAAATAGGGCTGTGGATCCAATGTCTGGTGTTCAATCAGGTATCTACGGTAACCTTTCCTCACACTTCCCTGTGATGTGTCATCAGAATGTATCCTAATGCAGGGATACTGAGGCTGTCCCAGTAATCACCATTGATACTAAAGCTGTCCTAATCCTCATTGATCCCAGATTATTCCCCCATTCTCTGAGGCAGGCTAACTCTTTCTCTCGACTTAATGAAAATTATTTTGTCTGAGTCTTCATAAACCTTCCATTTATTTGTCTAGATGAAGCATGCAAATGGAAAAATCAGTCTGAAATTGAATTTTCACACATAATTCCCTGTAATAAGCGACTCTGTGTGAAACACAAATTCCATTAAATTAGAGGCCGCTGATGGGGCATATTACACAAGATGATGAATTTGGTCTGAATCAAAGGTTGGCCTGGCTCCTCCTCTCATTTTGTTTATGAATTATATCTTTATGTAAGCATAACTTGCAATCCCGAATATATATCTGATAAAAAAGACATATTACAGCAGGCTACAGTCGGGCCATGAAGCAAACAGTCTTTATTACTGCTTTGCTAGCTTTTGATGTCTTGATAGAAAAGTTACCACCAATTAAATGGAAATTTTACCTCATTTCCCGATGCCTCCTCCCATGTAAATAAATTCAAAACAAAAATCACATTAACGGCTGCAGTGCTTACAGATAAAGCTTATGATGTATTCGTCATTATTGTTGAACACCAATTTATTGAGTTTCATTGTCAAGGTGTCCACATAATCAAATGTTCAAATGTAGAAATAGAGAAGAGAAAAAAACGGGACAAAACATTTACCGTGAATTTATGATTACTTAAAACACTGAAATGAGACTACAATACATTAAATAAAGTTTGATAAGGCTTCTGTTGAACAACATACTCATAATTAACTATTGGGGTTAGTTAACCTATTAAATTTATTTTAACCCTTTATGCATTATTTAATGTTTTATAGAATGGCAATTGAAAGTTCTAAGGACTGAATTTTTTTGTCAGTGACCTGAACCTGGGCCTGTTCAATAGTAGTAGGTGTTCAATCTAACCAAAACATTTCAAAGATTTCCTTTCACGGCAGAATAACAGGCCTTGAGGATAGCACTGTTCCCTTCAACACGAAAATGGCAATCAATCGGAGCATTACTATGGCAGATCTAATTTTCTTTATGGCTGCAGATTTTCAGGAAATTCCTTTGAAGTCTTTCGACTGAAGACAATAGATGATAAAAACGAGTGATGATTCCACAGATCAGAATGGCTGATGATACAGAATATTAAAGATGAAATCTGCTTTTAAATAGACAAAACATAGGGTTGTTGGAGTCCACATCACTTTGAACATTTTAGTGGAGATGAAAGTAAATTCAAAGACTTAAATACTGCATAATTTTCCCTAATTAGTGTAACATTTTGGCACCTGACAAACTTTTCAAAACAAGATCATATGTTCCTTGAATTTATAGACAATAAATATGGTTCAAAATGTTAAATCATAGCTAATCATTATAGAGTTACAACAAAGTGAAATCAGTTAAAAAGCCAGGCTTGGATTCTACATCATAAATAAGTAAAAATCCCCTGGACTTTGATAATGTAACTTACCACAGAAGCAGCGTGGTAACAGTCCGTGAAAAAAAACACCTGGATCTGCCCCGCCACACTCTCTCTCCACCCCTAGAGTAGCCTCTCTCCGACCCCAGAGATGGACAGGAGTGAGGAATGTGTTATGTCAGAGCAGGGGACTCCATCATTTGTTTCTATTAGCCTGAGACAATTTTCTGTTTCTAAGTAAACAATGGCTACTCTTCTTAATGGCCATCACCAAAGATGAGGCCAGAGCTGATAAGTCATAATGATGTTTTCCGTCAACATCTTAACACCTGACCCCTTGAACCCACTAATGTATCAGCTGGTATTACTTACATGTAGCACTATGTCACACATCCCTGCACCTTCACATGTATAAGCATCCTCGTATCCAAAAACCTCTGACTCTATCTAGGTTCTACAGAATCTCTGATACGGAGCAGTGAAATTATTGGAGGTTTCTAACGAGATGTGAATCAGCTTTATCAGTGATTTTAATCTCAAGGCTAAAGGTTAATACAGTCCATCTGTAGATGTGACACGCGAGATATCTCAGCTGTCCAGAGATATACAGAATCTCACTCAGAAAAGATGAGGCCAAGATTGTCACAGAAGGGAAAGTAACTCTACATACCCTGGAACTACTACAAATATCAGTGAGGGCTGTTGTCTCCATGTAAACAAAATAATCTACTGTTGCCTTGAATTTTAAATGTCTACACTTTTTATGTTCAATAAAAAAAAAGTAAGTAAAGTAAAAAGTAAAATAAGTAAGTTAAGTGATGGTAAGTAAATAAAGAAATTTAAGTAAATATAAAAAAAAATTTCCATGAAAGCAATTGACATAATGATTTTATTTAGGTCTTTATTCTCTATAGACCCAAAGGTTTGGATACCCAAGTTAACTTTTGTAGGACAAAAAAGAGTGATGTTCATCACAATCTGCTATCTACAAAAACACAAGAAGTATTTAACACCCGATATCAGACAAAGAATGACTCTCATACAGCTATAAACCACATTCTTCTAAACTGAAAATGACCCACACCCTGCTAAATGTAAACCCAGAAACCCAGCAGAGAAAAGCAGCAAGAATCAGACAGATTTAAAATGCGCAAAACAAAATCAATTATGATGAAGATTTTTCAATGAGTAATCTTGTCTCAGAAGTCAATTGAACAATGAAATGACACAGAAAACTTACAGGGCTTTCCTGGAGCTGGGTTAGATAAGTCACAAAATGGCGATCCGTCAGAGGTAGTATTCCTGTTACAGAGATTTCTGGGATCCAGCTACATTACCCTAATCTTTACGACCCTGGGAGGTTTTCAATCAGCGTCCATTGATAGGTATCCCCCCATATCATAATTCCATCCCCTTATCTCCCCTTAGAAAATTCCCAGCACCAAGGAGGGGAGTGTGGAACAGGGAACTCCACTTAATTGTAATCACACATTTCATTTGTCTCAATGAACTCAGCTCATTCATTCATCATAAAGTTTGTGAATGGTAAAGATTTTCGTTTCTCAAAAATGTAAAAATAAGTTGCCCTTATCAAATATGTTATAATGTGATTCATGAGAGTAATTTTCTTAGATTACCATATCTATAGAGTAACAAGGTACCAAATGTAGCCAGAAATATTCTGAGAAAATCTGCAAGCATTTACAAAATCAAAAAGAAAACATTGCACCTGCTGCATACTTATAACATCATTACAGCAATTGATATTGTTGTAATGTCAGCAGACATAAGCCCCCATAACGTTAACAGTAAGACATTTCTATTTTATGCCTGCTCTCTAACAATAGAAAAGCCATCTTCGCTAGCCAAGTGTCCGATTCGTTTTTCTCATCTCCCCCTGAAAATGGCAGATTTCGCCGAGTTTGTAAGCTGTCAAATCATCGCGCTTTGACTTTCAAGGCATCCAATCAAATTGTGCCATACAAATATGTTCGGTAAGAGCAATGGCGGTGCCCAGTGACAATCCGTGTTGTCAACTTTGTCATGGTGTTTTGCCTAAAAAGATGAGAAAAACAAATTGGAAACTTGGCTAGCGAAGATTTTGAAAAGCTTACATGATAAAACATGGTCTACTGAGTTAGTTTCACAATGACGGACACTAGACATACTCTGTATACCTAATACACCTTTTATATTACATATGTATCCTTAAATATACTATATTAGTACTTTTGGTCAGTGACCAGACCCCCCAGTCCTCAGTAGAAGAAGCTACACAGTCCCTGACATTACAATGACACCTCCAAGCCTCTCGGCCTTCAGGGGTCTTTGATGTCCAAGAGAAGTGGAACCTGAGCATGATAAGGAATTCTCCAGTGTCTGAGCTGGCAGATTAATTATCCCTCTTCAATGAGGAAAAATCACAGAAAAACACCAGGGTCAATAAGTCAAGATTCGCTGTTGCTATGGAAACCACCCAACTACGGACACTGCCATAGTGTACAATGGCTATGACAGACTGGAGGCAAAGTATCACATAACAAAATCTAACCCTTCCTGGTCAACAATGATACTAAGGATATATATCAGACTAGATCTGTTTAACAATTGAGTAGTCATACACAGTCAATGTTTATTTATATATCGGGAAGGAGGTGACTTGTTCAGTTTCTGCACATGGTGTTGTATAACCCTTGACTATCCAAGTCTTTTTAACCCCAACTTCCCAACCCTCACCCTCCTAATTTACAGTCACATCTTAACCCCAACTACCCTACCCCATCCTCCTACCCCACCCCAACTCTCCTCATTTACAGTCACATCTTAACCCCAACTACCCCACCCCACCCTCCTCATTTACAGTCACATTTTAAACCCAACTACCCCACCCCTACCCCACCTTCCTCATTTACAGTCACATCTTAACCCCAACTACCCCCCACCCTTCTCATTTACAGTCACATCTTAACCCCCAACTACCCCACCACCACCCTCCTCATTTACAGTCATATGCTAACCTGATGTTAAAGGTCCTGGGTTTTTTTTAATATTGGTCAATCATAGTATTACATGGAAGGAGATCCTGGATAATCTGTGCTCAGTGTTAATTGGAATCAAACTCATAACCTTCCTTTCTAAAGCCTTTACCACTGAACTCCTCCACCCTGGATCCACACCATCATTACAATGTAACATGTTTTGAGAACTCTAAAAATCTGTAAAATTTATATGATGGAATTTAAAACCTAAACTACTATAGATGAATTGACAGCTAAATCATATACGAGATTCCAGTATGCTGCCAAGAATTCGCCGATAGGATCCATACCATAATTACACGTGGGCCAGCACCCCGACTACAGGTGTTGGTATTGATTCTGTTCAAATCTCCCCTAGGCTTTCTCTATAGGAATCCTAACTTCATTTGTTTTTACCTCAGCCTATTATAGCACCTGGTGTAGATATGTTTATGAAGTTCTCCATTCTCCATTAAAATTCTGGGGGGTGTCAGATTTGACAACATTAGATTCAACCAAGCACCAGCTAGGAAGAATTCATTGACTTAATTTGTGTGCACATTCAATCATCTGCTAATTTTCTCCACAGCAAACATCTAATTATCTTGTAAATCATTTCATTCCATATCAGACATATTACATAACCAATCTTAAGTTAAGTTTCTAAATTTCTAACCTTTCACTTCTATAGAGTATATAAGATATTCTTACAACCCCATCAAAACCTAGGCATTTTCAGAAGTGGAATAAATATTATCAGCAAAATGTAACATTTTAATGAAGGCCACACTTGGCTGTCAAATTCCTTCTGTAAATAAACACAGTGTGTGATTGTGGTGATAGGGTGTGAAAGGTCAGAGTAAATTCAGGCTGGACTCTCCTTACACCCAAAGTCAATTAGCACGTTCTCAAGTTACCCTCACAGTTTGTTTAGATGATGAATAGGAAATCTGAAATGTCAGAAAGTTTAAAAATGAAACTTTCTACTGGAACAACTCAGTAACAAAGGAAAAATTCTAACAAACCGATTCCTAGTGAAATGTTTACAATAGACAAACTCTTTCTTCATTTTTTTCTGCAAATCAATTATAATTAAGCAGACATCTCGCTATTTTACCATCGTCCTCTGATGTTTAACAGATTTATTTCAATCACGGACTGTTTGAAGTTTTGATTCAGAGATTCTGGCAGTATCAATGCACTGTCAACAAACTTAATTGGAAACAGGTAATATTACCTGGAGACGATCCATCATATTCTAATAAGGTGCATTTCATTAATTATAAAAGTGTACACAGTAACTAGATTAACACGTCTTGTGTCAACAAGCACCTGCTGTCCATGCTTAGATTATTGGGCTGCATCATCGGCCTCTCGGTAACACTGAGTTGTTACAATCATGCATCCATTCACACTAACGACAAAACCGGTGCTGAAGACTGTAGGAGTTAGTTCCCTTTACTCTGTCAGCTTCAGATACAGATTGATCCAGTGATATCAATGATGCTGAGGACTGCAGGAGTTACTCCCCTTTGCAGTCTCTGAATCAGTTTATATTACCACTATCATATTATAATCTTATTTTTTATAATTACACCTGCCTCTCCAAAAAAATCAGCCAGGACAGTTAAGTTTCTTCTGAATTTTAAAATTGCTCTTGATACCAATTTGGTGAAGATTTACAGCTACTTTATATGTATGAGTAAAGAGTGTCCTTGAAACTTCAAGGTTTCTTGCGATTAATAAGGTCCATTGTTGTCTTCTGTTTATAGCCCGCCCCTCTGTTCCACCATTACAATTCATCAACAACACTTATATATTACATCACACGCCCTCCAAACTCTGATCCCACAGACTTCAAAGGCAATGCTAAATCTGGAGGGCTCTCCACATAGGTTTGTATATATATAAAACAAATTAGTCCACCCCATGCTAAGATGGCCCATCTACAATCCGAGGCCTGAAGTGGTCAAAGTATTGTCCCAAACAATGGCGGCAACTCAACAAGTGCTCTACCTGTCTGATAGCACCACGAATAGAATCCGGAATATTTGATAAGGATATAATACAGAGTTAAACAGTATTTATTGTAAAATCAACACCATTTAATGAGAATAGGCCTTGGATAGACCCCTCACTTATAGCTTTCTATGTTTACAAATCCAGATTTATTTGAAGAGAACTATTTTTCTCTTGTTTAACTGTGTACATTACTTCAATAACAGACACTTCTGTTTCAGAAGATAGAGCGACTTCCCTTTATCACAATATATTGCTGCTGCTGATTAAGTTGATAGCAAAACAATTGATAAACATTCAAACCTCATTTCTTACAGCCCTTACCTAAAACAATAAAAAATAAACCTCCTATATATTACATTTAGTTCAATACCTTAATATTGAGTCAATCTACTGTCAGTGTTCTGATTCTTACTAGTCCTTTTTTTTTTTACCAGATTCAACCAACAATTTGGAATACATTGTATAATACATACACATGTAAATGTACACTACATACATTGAATTCTTCATTATATTTAAGAACTTGTCATTTATAATAGTGATAGAGATAATTCTGTAGGTAAATGCATACATTTCCTTGACATCTATCATACACTGGAAAGACTGAAAACATTCTCTTTTTAATTTGAAATTATTTCCTTCTGTTAAAATCAAAGCAAGTGTAATGTGTGAATAATGGTTGCCCTGTCGTATCAAAGCGCCCTGTATCATTGTCGGAACGAGCTCTGTCGCCGACCGATGTCTGACGGACATCTAATCCAACACCACTGGACATTAAATGCACGTAATCCTGTCCCCAGTCAACGACCTCTAAGTCTAAAACCTGACTTATACTGTAATTGTAACATGTTTCTCAAAGATCTGCTGAAATTTAGTGCACAAAAAACACCAGGAAATGCTCTGCATAGACACACAATAATGAAAAAATATAAAGTCCTCAATTAAAGCTTGAAAAATAACTGTCACATTGAGAGAGTGGATGTGTGAAATACAAGAGACTTCTCTGAATACAAAGACAAAGTAGTGTCAGCAATATTAATCACTAAATGCTCAAAAGAACCATAAAACCTGAATCCCTTTGTCCCCAGAATCTTGCAGTTAAATTTAAAACAATTAAAACAGTTAAACTGAAACAGATTCAGTTTGATATAAATCTTAAACAATAAAATGATCCTTATTAAAAAATTAATTTCATATACAGACAATCTTACCACTGAAAAAGTTAAAGACCAATAAAAGTCAATATTAAACAACTACAGTTAGTCAGTTTATCAGAGAAAAATCACTTCAATCAATTATTCCCGTACCCCCCCCCCCCCCCCCCCCCCCCCCCACAACCCCCAAAAGAAACTAAAAGAGGGGGAGAGAGGTGAATTTTGTTTTTGAAGCACTGAATCCTCTACAGTCAACAGTAGATACAAACCAATGTACCAGCATACCTTCATACATTCAGAAGCAAGACCCCCCCCCCCCCCCACCACCACCACCACCTTTCGATTGTTTTGATAGATGAGCTAGGGTCAGCGTCCTACAGATTATCCTAATCTTGAGATCTTGGGATTAGACTGTCAACTTGTAACATAGCTCTGTGTAAATAATCCCTTTCTCTATAAAGTCATCAGTCGATGTACAGCACGTCACCATCCCAACCAAAGGTCCCCCCACTCAGACGGCCACCGAGAAACTCGACAGTGATGTCGGCTGTCAGCGGAGGGTCTGTGTCAACACCACTAAGACCCGGTAGTCTGGATAAAGCCAAGGATCTGCTCCCACTGTCTATGTTAATCCCAGGATATCCAATCATCAACTCATTCTGTGTATTTATCATGTTGGTTTTCAATCTCCATAAGAGAGCAACATATGACAGATTATTATGCTGTTATAAATGCAGAGAAATGTAGTTCTAACATAAAGATTGCATTTCTGATACCATTAATCTAGAGATTTCATATATAGGATTTTACTTAAAATTGTTCAGTATTTTTGTTGTGAAAGTTTTTGCTTTCAATATTTACTTCCTAGGAATATCTAACAAGTTAATACTCAGATATTTTTCTTATTGAAGGATTCATAAAATTCAGCTCTAAACATCAGGCCATTCTACTGTCAAAGAAATAATTAGACACGCACTTATACGACAAGGCCAGATAGAACGGCATACTCTAAAACCTGGCCTGGCCTGGCCTGGCCTGGCCCCATTGGCCTGGCCTGGCCTCAAAGTTGGCCTGGCCTCACTTTTGGCCTCAAATTTGGCTTGGCCCCAAATTTTGGCCTGGCCTCAAAAATTGGCCTGGCCTCAAATTTGGCCTCTACTAAAATTTTTGGCCTCAATTTTATTTTTTTATTTTCTTTACATATATGTTGATTGTATTGATTTTTTATTGATTTATGTTTAATACACTTAAAACATCACACTAAATGGCTTTCAGTGTCTTATAGTGATAGTTCTATTGAAACATACATGTATATATGACTACAGGTATGAGTGATTGATTCTGATTTTTTTTTCAGATTTCAAAGCAGTCTGTTTTTAAATTCCAAAGTACTATAAGAATGTAATACTGCCATTGTATTCCACCATGGCATGTTTTTTTCAATGTACTTAATTAACTTAAACTGCTATCAGGATCGGACAATACCTATATCAAATACTTGTGTGAGAAAAAAAATAATGACAGAGACCAATTTGTTTATTCTAACCAACATTAAAGGTCACAACATGTTATGCCGTGTTCAAATTCTGATATCGAAGTTACCCTATAGGGGAAAATTTGGCATACTCTAAAACCTGGCCTGGCCTGGCCTGGCCCCATTGGCCTGGCCTGGCCTCAAAGTTGGCCTGGCCTCACTTTTGGCCTCAAATTTGGCTTGGCCCCAAATTTTGGCCTGGCCTCAAAAATTGGCCTGGCCTCAAATTTGGCCTCTACTAAAATTTTTGGCCTCAATTTTATTTTTTTATTTTCTTTACACATATGTTGATTGTATTGATATTTTATTGATTTATGTTTAATACACTTAAAACATCACACTAAATGGCTTTTCGTGTCTTATAGTGATAGTTCTTTTGAAACATACATGTACAGTATATATGACTACAGGTATGAGTGATTGATTCTGATTTTTTTTCTTCAGATTTTGAAAAAGTCTGTTTTTAAATTCCAAAGTACTATAAGAATGTAAGACTGCCATTGTATTCCACCATGGCATGTTTTTTTCAATGTACTTAATTAACTTAAACTGCTATCAGGATCGGAGAATACCTATATCAAATACTTGTGTGAGAAAAAAAAATAATGACAGAGACCAATTTGTTTATTCTAACCAACATTAAAGGTCACAACATGTTATGCTGTGTTCAAATTCTGATATCGAAGTTACCCTATAGGGGAAAAATTGTTTCCTAAATATACAAACAAAACATGCATGAAACTACTTTAATATAGGGGTGATGATTAATGACCATCACTGAATCAAGTTATCGGAGGATACAATGTTGCAGTCATTCACAAATGACATTAATTAAATTAGACCGTGTGAAATGTTGAACGGCAGTGCAGGCAATAAAGCGACAGAGGAGGCTGATATCGAATTTCTACTGGGGAGGGAAATTTGGGTTTGATTGGTGTTGACAGGTAATGTAAGCGAACTCAGTCTGGCATTTTTAAAGTGCATTGCATGTGGATAGAGATTTGATGTTATGAATCAATTTACAAATGTTTGAGATATTTATTTATCCTTCAAACAGGTCAGTCTCTTTTAAAATGATGTTTTACTTTATTATTCTGATGTCTCTATTCTACTTTTTGAAGTGGGGAAGGGGGTTGCGTCTCTGAATTTTAATGCCGATAGCTTCAGTATTGGGCATAATCCATTCCTTGGCAATAAAAGAGCAGTGTTGCACATGCATATCACATGTATTTGTGTGTGTAAACTTGAATAAAATCAATTAAAACTCAATCAGCCAGGTCACCTATTATAAAAAAATTTCCCTTAAACATTTAAAAATCAATAAAAATTCAATGAAAACTCTTTGAAAATGTGAGAAAATTTTTTTTAATATGAGGCCAAAAAATTTTGAAGAGGCCAAATTTGGGGCCAGGCCAAAATTCGAGGCCAGGCCAAAATTTGGGGCCAGGCCAAATTTGAGGCCAAAAGTGAGGCCAGGCCAACTTTGAGGCCAGGCCAGGCCAATGGGGCCAGGCCAGGCCAGGCCAGGTTTTAGAGTATGCCGGAAAATTTGTTTCCTAAATATACAAACACCACATGCATGAAACTACTATAATATAGGGGTGATGATTAATGACCATCACTGAATCAAGTTATCAGAGGATGCAATGTTGCAGTCATTCACAAATGACATTAATTAAATTAGACCGTGTGAAATGTTGAACGGCAGTGCAGGCAATTAATCTGACCCCAATAAAGCGACAGAGGTGGCTGATATCGAATTTCTACTGGGGAGGGAAATTTGGGTTTGATTGGTGTTGACAGGTAATGTAAGCGAACTGGCATTTTTAAAGTGCATTGCATGTGGATAGAGATTTGATGTTATGAATCAGTTTACAAATGTTTGAGATATTTATTTATCCTTCAAACAAGTCAGTCTCTTTTAAAATGATGTTTTACTTTATTATTCTGATATCTCTATTCTACACTTTGTCTACTTTTTGAAGTGGGGAAGGGGGTTGCGTCTCTGAATATTAATGCCGATAGCTTCAGTATTGGACATAATCCATTCCTTGGCAATAAAAGAGCAGTGTTATACATGCATATCATATGTATTTGTGTGTGCAAACTTGAATAAAATCAATTTAAACTCAATCAGCCAGGTCACTTGTTATATTTTTTTTTCTCTTAAACATTAAAAAATCAATAAAAATTCAATGAAAACTCTTTGAAAATGTGAGAAATTATTTTTTTAATATGAGGCCAAAAATTTTTGAAGAGGCCAAACTTGGGGCCAGGCCAAAATTAGAGGCCAAGCCAAAATTTGGGGCCAGGCCAAATTTGAGGCCAAATGTGAGGCCAGGCCAACTTTGAGGCCAGGCCAGGCCAATGGGGCCAGGCCAGGCCAGGCCAGGTTTTAGAGTATGCCAGATAGAACTGTAATTCAGCAGAGTATAAAATGTCCTCCTCTCATCTTGTTCTTCCGAACAACAACAAGCCGACAAGGACAGAGCAATTAAAAGCTCATTCATCAAACCTTTTAATGTCCAATAATGTGATTACAGGTCTACTTTGATATCCCATAATTCCTTGTACATCTGTCAGACCCCTATCCCTGTAATCAGATTTACCCATAATTCATTCATTGGTCCTCTGGTCAAGAGCCTGTGTATTGAGGCTGTGCAATGACCTGACAATAAGGTCATCACCTCGCGCGACCCCTACAGCAGAGTATGCCTGCCCCCTTCAGAAAGCCTCGGGGAACAGATGGAGGGGAGAAATACCGTCATTTCCTTAATCCCCATCAATTACGGAGCCTTCTATGAATTTTTATGACCAATTATGGAACATTGAGGGAGAGGGGCATGTTGGGTAAATTTGGTCTCCACAGAGATGAAAGGAAACAGAAATGAGCATAAGGATAGCGTTTGTTCTGTCATGTCTGCAATTAAATCCAATCTTATCTGATCTTGTTAGATTCTAATTATGATGACTGCACTTGATTGGGATAAATTCCTGGGAAACACCAGACAGATCCACAGAAGAGGATTGATACACAGATCTCTCTCTCTCTCTCTCTCTCTCTCTCTCTCTCTCTCTCTCTCTCTCTCTCTCTCTCTCTCTCTCTCAATGATTCCCACCATCTGTCATTCAAAGAATTTTCATCACACAGAGATCACAATGATTAACTTTTCCTTGTAAAAAGAACAGATACATGAAAGATTTATTTCAAACACATAAAATAATAAAACAATACGCTTTCATGAACATAAATTTACTTTCTACTCTGACTCATATATTTTCTTCTGGAGTTAATGACCAGTATCTAATATAACTCAAAGGTGAGGAGGAACAATACCACTTACCAGCTAAATCTTTCACTTGATTTTAAGCTTACAGTTTAAAATCTTAAGACAGCTTCATAAGCTTCTGATACAAGGAAATTCTTAACCTTGTGGGTAAATTTATAAATGAAAACATGCTATAGTACTCCTTTTAAGTGAAATATTGTTGGAATTAACCTTGTCATTTGCTATAATTGTTATACTTTAATAATTTTATACTATTCATTGGCATGTCTTTCTCTTGTAATTATAATAATATGTCATGTACTTGTCTGTTCTGGACACTGAATTAGAAATAAATGATATGTATTCTGTAGCTGACATCCCCCACCCCAACACTTTTTTTTTGTCAATTATACTTTACTTCTATCCACTGATGATGAAACTCACAGATGGCACAATGACATACAATGTTAAAGATTTCATACTAACTAGACTTCAAATATTTCTCTCTCCTCTCTCTCTCTCTCTCTCTCTCTCTCTCTCTCTCTCTCTCATATTAGGTTTGTTTGTGTATTCTAGTTATATAGTTAAATGTCAATGTGGAACTTTTGTATCTGTAGACCTTGGTCCCTTGGCCTGTGTGTCTGTGTGTGACCCTGACCCCTGGGGGTCGGTCATCTCTGTCATACCTGTCTCCACAATTTCATCCTCCACTGTCCCCGGACAAGACCCCCACCAACTTTACCTGTATGGTCCATTGTTCTCACAGACATCACCTGTCAAATATGTCAAAAGTCTACGACTCCAGTCAATATTAAATAAAAGTCGGCGGCTTTAAGAAAATTCCCTTATCTGCCAGATCTGAGAAAAAGCCATGGATCAGCTTAATTCTCTATGTTTTGTATGAATGGAGGCTTAGATTCAATGGAATTTAAATTCCATTCACAAATTTTTTGAGTGCAGTTCATAATGACAGAATTGTGTTTTATTTTCTCTTTACATAGCATGAAAATGCAATCTCTTTCTGTCACTGGTTATCTCTTGGCCTTGTTCATGTTATGAGATTCTTTTGTGAAAAGAATCTTAATACCGCCAACAAGATGGAATTAATAGTGGCACACAACTATAACCCAATCTGATACAATCTTAAAAGTTGGTTTTTTTTTAAATGTCTGAATTTGAAAGTCAATGACAAATTTCATTTCTTACAATAGTATATCAATAAGTTTTTATGAGTATAACATATGACTTGGGACAGTCTACACTTTTTTTATAAACTGATTTCTCTTTTACCTTTTCTCAAAATGAAAAAAAAAAGATCTTACTAGCATAACCTTCATGCAAATAAAAAACTATTGATTCAAATTGAAAAAATTTTTGTCAAAATATGAAGAAAAATTATAAATTTATGAATTATGAATTTTAAAACAACATATCAGAGCAATCAAACACCTCTTCCTCCCGTTCAACATCATTTCATCAAGGAATGGACTAAACAGGGACAAAATGACACATACCTGACACTGTTTGTGAAGTGATTTAGTCAAATGTCCCGTAACTCTGATCACATTAGCGCGAGGAACATGGATTCATAATAGTGTAATTTCATTGACAAATCTAACCCTTATATAACTGGTATCTTTTTTTTTTATTTCCATCAGAAAAATATTGAACACAATTAATTTTGTTTGAGGAAATTCAAATACCGAGACCTTTTAAATTCATAATGTTGGCTCTGTAGCCAGTTCCTGGGCCCCCTAATCACCGTAATGAGGGGAGGAGACCTACCCCATTCTGACAAAAGTTCAGACCTTTGAGTCAGTGCAGATAAAGAAATAGTTACCCTCACCAAACCAGGATCATAAACAAGGTGCAAATATTAATAATTATCAATTACGTGTTTATTTCACTCAAATCGCAAGTCAATCCATTCTTAGATTGTACTTCACAATACCTAACAGCATGAATGAATGCAAACGCCGAAAATGAGTTTCTGTGTAATTTGGTATTTTGGGCACTGTTTTGTAATTTGGTATTTTGGGCGCTGTTCCGGTAAACAGGGAATTCGCATGTTTGTCACTATACAATGCCATCTTTGACTGCAAGATGTCTACTGTACTCTAATGTTCCCAATGTCCAATATCAACAAATGCACAGCTCTTCACCATGTGGATGATTTACTGAGGAAATGACTTCATTCATAGAATCAGTTTTCTGTGTTATACAATGACTGATGACTTCACTCAAAGCAGTTGTTGCTTTAAGTTCTTTGATAAAGTATAACCACACAATATACATCTGTACACTGTACAGAATCCACATAGACAGGACATACCTTTGTTACAGATACTGGTAAAACCTAAGACTATCAAGTACTGTCTCAAGTACCGAAGTAATAACACCTCTGCCTTTGCACTGGCATAACTTATTTGTACATCAGTGAACATAGAATTACACTCTTATTTTTTCATGATGTTATACCCTCACAAATCTATTAATATAGATTCACCCCAACCCCTTCATCTCATAGATGATGTCATTATTTCCCCAATCTAATTGATGATGTTTTTTTTTACTAACCAAAGTAATGATGTCATTACTTCTCCAAACCTGAAGTGATGACGTCATTACTTTTACTAACTTAAGTGATGATGTCATTTAATTTATGATGTCATTTACCCTACCTGAGTGATGATGTCATGGATCTTGAGTCCATTCTTTCCTGCTGGGCTGTTCTCCGTTACTCGGGAAACCTCCACCCCTCCCGCCATCTCGCCACGTTTCTCTGTCTCATTGTTGTTGGGTTCCGGCTGACAAAAAAATTCACCCACATAAAAAACAGTCAACATTATGTGATGAGTTCACGGCAGAAAGGGAATTCTTTTGTCCTGTCAAAAACACAGCACTTCGGTCAAGTTTCAAGGGAGATGTGGTTTTCCTGAATTAACTTAATCTCTACTGCAAAAAAAAATTTAGGATTGATTTCACCCTCTAAATAAAAGCAGATCCTGCAGAGGAAGTTAATGTGAAGCCAAATTAATTCAGAACGACTTGCTTGGCGATCAAAAAGGGGGACATCGCAAACACTGCGTCTTCCTCCTGTCTCCAGCTTCAAACGAAACGACCATTTTTGTTCGTGATCGGCAATTGAACCATTGATCAACTTGTTAAAATAATTCCCTGAGCTGTATCAATTGACAACAATAGGCAGACAAGTTGGACACAAAAAGAAGACAGGAGACAGTCTTCTCTTCCGATCATGACTTGCAGCCGTTTATTGATGAATTACGTTCTAATATTCTGCAGAAAAATTGCGACATCAAGCACTTTGGTTTTGTCCCAGACTTCTATATTTTGACGACAATTAATTAGAGCAGTATTAAATGTTCCTATAAAAATATTTTCTTTGATTTTATTAGATCTCTGCAGGCAAAAGCTTTCTGCAGATATAACTTGCATAATTTGATTAAAATTTTCAATGCAGATAACTATCGATTGATATAAACTTATTTGTAGTTTGTTAATTTGATTGTATCAATATATTAGATCTTTCCATTGCATATAAGGGAAGGCCTTATAATAAACATAATTACTTATACATGTATATTAAATGGCATTATTACTTTTATCATATTGCACCAAGATGCGGTTAATTTTACTCATGTAATTAATTTTCGATCTCACATCTAGATATGTCTCAATACAGTTAAATAGTGATTGTAATTTTTTATATATCAAAGCTGTCATAAAAAACATTTTTTCTGGTTTTTTAAATATATATAAAACAACTTCTGGTTAGTGAAAACAGGAGAAATGGAATTCAGTGATGAAAACTCTTGGAAATCAAGTGATTTTACAGAACATTAAAGCACAAATTGAATCATTTACGGAGCGGAGCGTTCAGATGGAGTTTAAATGAGGTTAGGGGGGAGGTCTGATTGACTGTAATGGATGAATCACACGGAATGTGATGACCACTTCATTAACAACAGGGTACAACAACTCTTCGTCAGAATCCTAGATAATTCCCCCACCTCCAACCCCCCCATCCCCACCCCGAAAAAATGCAGTTAAACCTATAGAAAATCACCTCTGTGTTAATTATTAATCAAGTCATAAATTGTAGCTAAAATTGTAGCATAAATCAGCTAGCTAGGACATAAAACTGGGGGGGGGGGGAATTTGTCACTTTTACAGAATAATTATAATTAAATCTGCTTTTTTACTCTAAATAATTGTTGTTATTTTCTTAACTTTCAAAAATATTTCAATATGTATTTGCTTAATACTGTGGAATCATTAAAATTTGTGGGGGCCATTTTTCCTGGATTGCTGAAATTTTATAGGTTCGTGGGGACGTAATTTCGACATGTATTTTCTTATACCTACAAAAGGAAATATGACTTCGTAACCCTAATTTATTAATTCGTGGAGGCTGTTAATTCATGGTTGGGAGGTACCTATTAATTCCACAAAAATTGAGCCACCATGAAATCTAACGATTCCACAGTATTGTATAGGAGTTTGATACGAAATTGTAACAGCATTTTGTAAATTCATTCCAAAAACCAATGGTCTTGTCTTGTACACATGCAAATTGAACAAGAAGGAAGAAGGGAGGAGTCACCATGCTTATGGTTCCAGTATACTCTTTTCAGACCTTACAATTTTATTTAAAGCTCTACTCAACCCTACCTACCAACCCCCCACCCCAACCCCCTATATCAGCAGAAGTTTCCCACACAGTGATGTTTATTCCTTGACACAATGCACTCTGCTGGAGTGTACACATCAGCTCCTTTCCTTTTATACCTATATAATCTCCATTGATAATAACAAGAATAGAAATAGATTTTATCCCATTGTGTTGATGTTTGAAACTGCTGCCAGCAATAAAAACCTGGCCATTACTGGCTGCCTATATACTACCCACTCAAGATAATTCCTCTACAAACCGTGATTATACCCCCCTCTCCCACCCCCTCCCTCTCTGACCGTCCATTGTGTCGGTCCAAGTTCTCTACCACAGAAAGGACCCACTCTGAGGGCCACTTAGTTTTTGTCCCCCGATAAAACAGATTGTTGATGCAGGGATCAAAGACTCCTGTGTCCCTGATTAATGGATTTAATTGTTGGATTTTGATTGCATTTGTTGACAAAACTTAGATTAGAGATTAAAATGAAATGATGCCAGTAAATAACAAAACAAGAAGGCTCCAGTGAATGAACATATCCTATTACAAATGTACAATATCACTGTTGGGTTCTCTGAGAGAAAGAGCACATTTGACTTACACAAGTACTGTTATGTGTAGAGACTGAGACTTACAAGAGTTATTGCCTCTGTTCTGAGCATTGTAGGCTCACCTGAATGAGATGGGGTGGGCACTCATTGCCATGCATTTATAAACTCAAATATTCTGACCAAAAAATATAAAACTATTGAACAAATATATCTATAGAAATTCAAATTTCAAAGGCATTACCATTTATTTTCATTACTAAATATAAATCTTTGAGAACAAAGTCATACATGTATCAATTTTTTGGGGGGATTTTTTTGGTGGTTGTGATGAGTAATTCAAAATGTCCACTGAGCATCCCCAGAAAAAGTACATGTAGTACATACCAAGCTATTGGTACAGAATATTCAGAGTACTCACTACTATACTCATTAAGATCGCCTACCAGATTTACAATACTTACCTCCCCCTCTTAAATAGCCCTTTTCAGCGCCCCCCATGACTGCATGAACACTTTCTTCTGCCAATCCCTTTCTCTGTCACCCCCTCCCCCCCCCCCCCCTCCCGCGTGACCCCGGACTCACCGTGAATCCGCCCATGATGTTGAAGCCCAGGGCCCCGTCCTGTCTCTGAAGTGTGACGGTCAGAACCCGCCAAACAGCATCGTCCGTGTTCTGAAACAAACCACGTGATATTTACATTAGAGCTCTCTGTCCATTGGCCACAAAAAAGTAGCTAACTAACGGAAGAGTCAAAATAACTGTCATGACTCGCCAAACAAACCATTATAGTTCATGTATATGTCTAAAATACATGTATAAAATCTGGTGTATGTTGCTTTAAAATATTACAATAATTCGTTATTTAATCATAGACATTGCTATTGAATGCGAGCCTCATCTGCGTTATTTCATAAATAAAGAATATTATACACGTCATAGATTCTACGGATATTTGATCCCTGGAAAATGACTCGCAATAACAGTTCGACTATAGGTTTTCAGCTTCCAAATGTTGAAGTCCAGTAGAACATAGATATGGAGACTGTAGAAGTTTTGCATCAAATTCATGCGCGAAGAATAAAATTGATACCGTATTTGAATTTCTTTTCTAAAATATTTATGACTTATTTGTAATTAAAAGTTTGTAAAACGCATATACACTGATGCTTTGTATAGATATACAGAAAAATATATATTCATTAAGGGACGTTTTTTCATATTAAGTTAATGGATAAACAAGTCTCTAAATCTGATGGATAATTTGTTGACCGTTTCGCCTCTTTAAGAATGTCAATAGCGCCAATACACTATCGCTCAAGTGAAACTCGAGCCACCCGCATTCGTATAGGAAGCCAGAAATGTGCCAGTCCCCGTACATCTGACTTTGTCCGACTTGATTAATGCGAGCACTCACTTTTTGGTTGTCGAGAGAAGAAGAAACAAAAATCAATCTACGACATGGCCCCTGTCCGAAATAGTTGGCAAAGTTCAACGGAACCGGTAATCAGCGTTACCCTTTTAAATCTTGACTGGATGGAGAGCAGGAGTATCTAAATGTGATTGTTTAAACTGTAAACACGACCCCTACAGAAGCATGTGAGAAGTTAGTGAATGACTGTTTTATCTCAAAACTCTTAGCTTTGATCTTGTGTCTTATCAAACGCAGTGAGCAGGTGAAACTCAACACCTTCATATATATCTACAGATATATATTTATTCATGATTTTTAAAACTAGAGCTTCCCAACAGGTGCCCTTACGTTCGTCCCTCTCTCTCTCTCTCTCTCTCTCTCTCTCTCTCTCTCTCTCTCTCTCTCTCTCTCTCTCTCTCTCTCTCTAATCGGAAAATACCACACATTTTCCAATGTATACGGACACTTTCAGCGTTACGCATTCGTTTGATACTTTGTAACGTCATTTACAAATTGACTTATAATTTTTTTTAACCAAGTGATAAATAAATAATTCACATAACAACTTACCGTTGCAACATCAGCGCATGTGTTATTGCCCTTTTTCAACTTGGTTGAAAATTCGCTCCACTTCCGTTGAAACTCTAAAGACTGCAGTTGATTTTCGTTCTGGAGTAGAGCAATTTGATTCACCAGCTCCCGTTCTCTCTTGGAGGCCATCAGATCAGCCCTCTGTAGCTCGGTCTCCATTGTGTTGATCTTGTTCTCCTGTCCGGCGATGTAGGCCCGGAGGGCAGACACACAGTCATGGGACCCCGCGGAACTCTGTAAAAGGACCAGGCTACAGCCCTTGGGACAGACCCCTACTTCCTTATATGGGCAGTCCCCGGTCACGTGTTTCTCCATCTCCCTGGAGCTGAGGACCAGTTTGCAGCCATCGTTTTTGCAGGGCACGGGCCTGTGGTCACACTCCACCCTGTGTACCCCCATCTCCCTCAGACGGACTAACCTCCTACAGCCTCTGTCTCTATACTCACAGTGAACGCTCAGATTAAGTATGCAGTCTCGTAATTCTAACTCGTTCCTGAGATCCTCGGGGGTCAGGCGCTGACAGCCCCTGGGGCACCGCCCGGTACTGACCACCCACGGAAGGATGCACCCTGAACAGAAGACGTGGCTGCACGTGGTCCGTAGCGGGTTATCCAGCACCCCGCGGCACAACTCACAGCGTAACTCCTCGCCAATAGTAGACACAAAAGCATCCACATCAAATCCCATTCTGTGAGTCTTAAAAACACGAATTATGACAAGAATTATACGCTTCTACGACTTGTGTCCATGATTAGATGTTATAAGGTAAAAACGCTACAATCACGGTCCTTGTTTACATATTGACAATAACATTCAAATGACGATGCGCGGAATTCATGGTAATCCTTGCCAAAGGTATATCACAGGTGAAAATAATTAAAGTACACAAATTTCTATTTAAACAGACTGGGGAGAAAAAGGGCTAGTATAGCTATCACTACAACGTAGACGGGACTGTTCAGAGTCAAACAGCAGGGGACCCGAACAGAGTCAGCACTGGTTGTCTAGGGACCGCTGTCTGAAGGATGCGCAATCACTCTCTCAGACAGCGCCTCTTCATACCGAGGACCTGAATATCTCAATGATAGCAATATGAACTCGACAAGATGTTAACTAAATTCCCAATCAATAAATTGATGCCCGGAAAACCACCACAAGAATTCGAAATAAAGAAAACACAATCAGACGCACACTGTCTTATTTACTAGAAACTTTTTCCTAAAATTCCAAACTGGCGAAACCTTGCTATTTAGCGAACATCCAAATCCTTTTTCATTGATATATATCATCACTGAACTTCGCTGTAGACTTGATGTCCCCGGGGTTTTAACGAATCAGTCCGTAAGAAATTTTATCATGAACGGATATATTTATATTTACACTCTTGTAAAGCTGGTAAAATATAAGCTACATGAATGTCTTTGGGTATCGGAAGCCAAAACTCACCAAGTTGGAATCAAACGGAAATTAAAAAGTAATCTGCCTCTAACCCTCTCCTCAATGTAGCGGCCACTGTTTCGTTTGATCTTTGTATGAAATGATAAGATGGGTTAACGATTCCCAAACAGTCGGCATATACACGCTCTCAATTTATCTCCTTCAATTAAAATATATCCCGTTTTACATAAATATTTTTGAAATGAGTATGAACATATCAAGTTGAGTTCTTCAGTTACTCCCTCCCCTTCCAAATAAAGTGCATGTCTACTAGTGTTCTAACTGTCCAGTTTTATTTAAATGGTTGCACCATAGTTCTGATAGTCTGACCAACTGCCCGGATCTACACAATTACTGTACGGATCCCAACCGAGCCATGTGGACACCCTCTACCGTAATCAATAACGCGAGGTGATGAGGGATGTCCGAATGAATATCATATCTTGATATCTACAGCAACACCTAACCATGTAGATAATTTCCACTCATCGTTATCGAGCGCAATTTATGGCGAGACGATCAGAAAGTAATTGACTGCCGATGTCTACCCTGTCACTTCTGGCTGTAGATCCAGTGGGACGATAGACCGGGACGCGTCGACGGCGGCCATAGGTTGTCATTAATAATTCAGCGGTAACTACCTCGTCTGTGTGTTCGGCGCGCTGAGAGATGTCCAGCGCCTACCGCCGGGTGATTAGTAACAGCCGAGCAAGTGCCCGGGTCCATCAGACGATGATGGAAAACGTTTAGGTGAAATTTCCCGGCTTTTATCTCATTATTTGTTTGCCAAATGCATTTGATACATGTAAGAATTCAGCGTGGAAAACAAAGCAGGCAGTATATTAGTTTAGAATAGAAATATCGTTGGCCAAGTGCTGAGATGCCAAATCTCTAACGATTTTTCACAGAACTCGTGTGACTAACACTGCTGGCCAACTCCTCCGAGATTAAATATATCAAAAAATCTGTCTTCTGTTTTTGCAAAGGGAACTTCAGAAAAATATCGAATGTCATTAACATGTATATAGAGATTTAAAAAAATAAATATATAAAGTATACCAGTCTTAACAAATTAACAAATATGATTTTGTAAATTAACGTTTGTAAGTTAGCATCTTAAGAAATTATTCGCAATAGTATTCTAAACCTGTGTGTACAGAAATACCCTGATATAATTGTACAATAGTGATTATGTGTGTAGGTACGCGATGTAATTACCATGTATGTAACTGTACAGTACTAATTATATGTGTAGGTACCCGTTGTAATTACCGTGTATGTAAGTGTACAGTACTAATTGAATGTGTAGGTACCCGATGTAATTACCATGTATGTAACTGTACAGTACTAATTGAATGTGTAGGTACCCGATGTAATTGCCATGTATGTAACTGTACAGTACTAATTGTATGTGTAGGTACCCGTTGTAATTACCATGTATGTAAATGTACAGAAATAATTGTATGTGTAGATACCCGTTGTAATTACTATGTATGTAACTGTACAGTACTAATTGTATGTATAGGTAACCGTTGTAAATACGTTGTATGTTACTGTACAGTAATAATTGTATGTGTAGGTACCCGATGTAATTACCATGTATGTAACTGTACAGTACTAATTGTATGAGTAGCTACCCGTTGTAATTGCCATGAATGTTAATGTACAGAACTAATTGTATGTGTAGGTACCCGTTGTAATTGCCATGTATGTTACTGTACAAAACTTATTGTGTGTGTAGGTACCCGTTGTAATAACCAAGTATGTAACTGTACAGTAGTGATTCTGTGTGTAGGTACCCGTTGTAATAATCATGTATGTAACTGCACAGTAGTGATTCTTTGTGTAGGTACCCGTTGTAATTACCGTGTATTTTCCTGTACAGTTCTAATTGTATGTGTAGGTACCCATTGTAATTACTATGTATGTAACTGTACAGTACTTATTGTATGTGTAGGTTCTAGTTGTAATTACCAGTTATGTAACAGTACAGTACTAATTGTATATGTCGGTACCCGTTGTAATTACGATGTATGTAACTGTAGAGTTCTTATTGTATGTGTAGGTACCCGTTTTAATTACCATGGATGTAACTGTACAGTACTAATTGTATGTGTAGGTACCCATTGTAATTACTATGTATGTAACTGTACAATACTAATTGTATGTGCCGGTACCCGTTGTTATTACCAGTTACGTAACTGTACAGTACTAATTGTATATGTCGGTACCCGTTGTAATTACGATGTATGTAACTGTATAGTCATAATTGTATGTGTAGGTACCCGTTGTAATTAACATGTATGTAACTGTACAGTACTAATTGTATATACAGGTACCCGTTTTGATTTACTTTAACAGTAAATTTATGTAGAGTTTGTTGTTGTAATTCTCTTTAACATGTTACAATAGAGTGGTAATTGCATTTGCGGGTACTCATTGCAATCACCAATACCAAGTTTATGACTAAAAACAGTGTGGTATATTTTGTAATGTTCTCTGTCAACCCAGACAGCAATATAACCCAACCCCTGTCACACACACCCCTTCCGTTACCATTTCTTGTTCATCGGAATGTATGCATATTTCTGTATTATATGTATATCGTGTGCACAACTGATTCACAGATCTGGAACATTTTCATACTTGCATGGATTAAAAGATCAAGCGTTAAAGAGTCGGATTAAGATTAATTAAAACCACACAAAGGGGCCGCTTCCTCAGATATTGACTGCGTGAATTACAGTAGTCTAACACTATGTTCTGAAGGAAAGGCAGTTGTAAGATCAAACACAATGGTTTTTCCTTTATTTGTCTCTGCATTCTTGCTCCAACCCCATTCCTATAGAAATGTTAGTATTTAATTCGCCTACATGTAAGTATAGAGTAATTTCAAGGCTTATATGTACATGTGTATTGGTTGCTGGTCTTCTGTATAGATGTATGAAAAATGACATTTCAGTTCAGTTCAGTTCAGTTGCACCCAATAACAATCTTATTTCTTAATGATTGAAACAAAATATTACAGTAACTTAATGTATGATATATTATTAAAAAACTCAAAGGGGAATCAAATTGACCAGGTTTCAAATTTCCATATGTAGATGTACATGGTAAAAGACGGTATAATGGCGAAATCACTACCTCCCTCGACCATGTCTTAACTGAATATGAAAAAAACAATTTGAGAAGTGTACAAAGATTTTTATTTCAGAGTTTATCGATGAGTTGTCGTCATCAACGAGCTGTCATACTGTGACTTGTCGACTCGGCGAGTTTTACTTTAGCTTAGTTGAATTTCGATGAGTTTTCGCATTCGACAAGTTGTCTTTCGACGAGGTGTCCGGTACCGAGTAAAATAAATGAAGAATGGATATGATCTACATGTATGTGTGACTTCCTAAGCGAGTACTTCTAAGTCGGTTTTGATTGTACCATTTGTAGACTAGAAACCGTTGATTGTAAACAAAATACTCGTCAAGACTTAACACAGCAGTCCAACTCAAGGAGTTAGGCACTCTTTCAACAGCCACTGATGTTTACCAAATTTGTTTTATACCTTTGGTGATATATTTTCAAGTGTCCTATTTTGGTGACTCAATCGCTTTATATATTACACTTTCTACACACACTGTTAGGTGATCAAAACAACCGGAGCCCTATGTAAAAGCTTACAAGTTTTTGTGGAAATCTGACAGATATACCAGTGCTAAAATATTTATCTTGGACATAAGCGGCAAACCTTGCCTAAGCGGCCTCGCCATAAGCCGCCTTTTGATCTTATTGTTTCAACATCAACATATAAATATACACATTAGGACACTTGAAATACTGTATGTACAACTGATTTCCCCCATTATCAGGCCGTAGATTAAAAATTCCATTATATATCCTCTTTATTCGCGCACGATACTCGGTTTGTATCGGCTTGCGGCGGCCCCTTTGATGTCTATTTGAACAGGTCGCATTACCTGGCCGGTGTATTGTGAGGGGTGACCGGACCGGGGCCGTATTGACCAATACACAAAGAGCGGCGGCCTGCCGGCCCGATAACAGCAGCTAGAAGTGTCAAACCGATCAAATAGGTCACTTCTGTAATTAAACTCAAATCTTAATGGCCACTTTTCCGATTTCAACTATTATGTCTATATTAGAAGAAGTAATGGATCTACTTCTCTCTTTTTGATCTCCGCATTGAGCCTTGTTTGGATTGTTCAGAAATCAAATAATTATTCCAAAAAGGCCTGTCTAATGAGTATACCAATTTGTTGGCGTGTTCACAAAGGGGAGATAACTCATACACATCATAACGATGCATAGATTATTTTGTTCTTTGATAGACAAATGTGTAGTGCATTCATTTTATTACGTATGATTTTTCGGTATACATTATAAAGTGAAACATATACCATGCCACAGTACATGCATGTATATATTGTATATGTTAATTATTATACGTGGTCGTACACAGGTTAATCAACTCGGAACAACAGAACCAACAGAATGTGATTACATTGTATTACAAATACAACATAATGTGATTACATTGTATTACAAATACAACATAATGTGATTTCATTGTATTACAAATATTTAAGGAATAAATTAAATATTATTTTATTAGTTTTATACGATATAAAATAGTTTGGGAAAGTGAACGCTTTATAAACCGCGATACTGGTTAAGTTTATGTAAGTGTGTTATTTTCCACATGTTAAAAGGACTGGATGGCCGTGGCCATTTTTAGACTGTACCGACCTCCTTTATAAGAGCTCTGTATAAACTTACAGGAAAATGGTAAAAATCAAAAGCTATTATTTATGGATTTTTTCTTTACTGGATAATAATTTATAGCTTAACAAATCCTATCTGGGAGTTTAAGGTAGATCTGATGATTAATTTGTTGACCACCCAGCCTCCTTAACTCAGTGAAATAAATGGGAGTATTCTACTTCGATAAAACACCGACAGTTTTTTTTTCATATAAGAAATAAATTACAGTCCGTTGACAATTCTTTAATTCAGCGAATTTAAAGCATTTATTTGAGATATTTGTAGTATTTAAATTAAAAATAAGAAAATCGCCTTTAAATGGACAGTTAACGTTTTTCAAATTTTCTTTTAAATCCAAGAGAAAGGGGGAGGGGGGGCGACCCCGGACCCCGTGGCCCCCTTCTGGATCCGCCTACGGATAAAACCATGCTATAGAAAATAAGACAGTGTACATGTAGTATTTAAGTGATAAGGAATCTTTCTTTGAGTATTATGCGTTGATAATTTTGGGTGGGGCGTAATCAAATCCAATAAAGCCCGAAGGGCTTTATGATTGATTTGAACACGCCCCAATTTCACCTCATAATATTGAATACAAATAAGCAAATCGATATGTATTATTATGTATGTGTTATCACAGGCAAAGACACCGAAAAAATGTAAATATTTGTAAATACAGTTGGTTAATCGAGTATCTGAAAGTGGAACAGTGTTAAGTTGTTTATAATTCCCGAGAACAAAGAGGGACAGTGTTAAGTTGTTTATAATTCCCGAGAACAAAGAGGGGCAGACGCTCAGTGCTAACAAATATACATGTATCCGGTTCGTTTACACAGCGAGGTTGTTTACAATGATTCTCAAATTCCCGGTTTGACCAGCAGCTGAGTCCACATACCCCGGGTATTCCGGATACGTCACTGCGGGCAGAGAGCGACCGGAACCTGTAACAAGGACTCTTCATTAAACACCTCGTATGCATTGTTTGTACAATCTGGTTAGAATAATGCTTAAACAAATTGATCCTGTCACCAAGAGCCAGTGTTTGACAGATCTCGTCGACAGGTCTCGTGGAGTCCGAGATGTTTGACTCGCGTGTCGTATAATCCAGGTTTAATTAGCAAGCCACGCGCCTCACAAATATCGCTCCATCTTATCAATTCTCTTTCTCAAGTTTCAATTTACATGGAAATTAAATGGTGTCGTAATGTTCTATTGTTCTTTTGGACAATTTACAGAAAAACAATGACTCAACAGCAGAGGTGAACGAGCTCTTTAGTGTTTGTAATTACCGTGAACTACCCTTTGAGTTCAGTTCTTTTTTTGACTGTTGGTTGGAATCGCGTCCCGTAATTTACATTGTAAATGTATTTTTATTAAAAATTGTTTGTTTATTTGAGATTGTGTGTAATTTTCATTGAATATTCAATAAATGACATGTCAAGTAACCCAAATTCCACTTAAGGAACAAGGAATCATTTTTTTTTTAAATTATGAGGAGATTGGAATGGGGAACTGATCATTCGTTGAGTATTATGAGGTGATCATTATGTCGGGACGTGGCTAAAACCGATAAGAGAGAGAGAGAGAGAGAGAGAGAGAGAGAGAGAGAGAGAGAGAGAGAGAGAGAGAGAGAGAGAGAGATTTTGTGTTTGAGGAGAAGAAATTTGAAATCATACTTAAAATGAGTTGCACTGACTAATCTGTAATGAAAATATTCCCCATCACTCAAACTCTAAACCAAAGATGAGCAAATAAATGTTATTGGACGCCTAAAATCACCAATGAAATATTCATCCCCGCGTGTAACAAAGCCTGCGCAGTGCGCTTTATGGGTGCTTTATGTTTCTTTAGGAGTCAGATCGCGAGTTTTGGCATCAAAAACACATCAACAATCATCCGGGTAATTTAGATCTAAGAACGTGGAATGGATTAGATTTGTTCTGTTGACAAAGACTGCATCATCTACTGTGTCATCTGAACAACAGATTTTACATGTTCCATTGTGAATCAGCTAGATATTTTCTTTTAATCTTGTTTTTATTTTTTTTTAATGTCAAAGTATATAAAATAATTATGATAAGAACAGGGCATCTTAAATTTGTGACCTTGATTTTCTTGGGTTTATTATCAACAAAACACTACGTTTAGTTTGTAAATTCATTATCTCTTTTCATAAATGCAACACGACAATAAAATACTCTGTGTATTTGTTGAGGTTCTCTAATTCCTAACAGGGTTTGCGTGACACGAAATACCGTACCTTGATCCCGCAGTCTCTGTCATATAAACGCTTTGTTCCTCTAATTGTCTGTACCGGAAGTCACTCTTTTATGTAAAATACAAACCTACCTGCACATGGGTGTCCGCCCTTAATTAGGCAACGCAATAAAAGGAAATGCGTATGGTTAAATTGAACATTTGGCAGACAGGCAAGTCTTTTAATTTTGATAGAATCTGTAAAGAGTGCAGAATGTTTATAGATGTCAGGAATTGGAGGTAACTTTTATCAAGATCTATAAAATGAAAGGAGCATACATGTTTCTGAAATCCTTTAACGCTGTCTTATAACATAGGTGGGTTTTTTTTTTTAAATATGATGGAGGGCTTCATATGTAGGTAACGACGATAGAAAATTGAAAACTTCAAAGTTGAAATTTAAAAAAAAAACTGAAAAAAATGATAAAAAAGTTCGGTGTATTTATTTGTTTCTGTGTTAAACTACCATAGGAAAACTCTGTGTTAACCATTTGTCACTTACATAAACTCTAGCGTTCCTGCTGCAAAGCTTCAGGAAAATCTACCGACTGGTTACTCTAGGTGCCTTCTCATAATACAATTGGATTTTATAGAATATTGTAATTTTTTCGTTTCGTTAATAGTAGTTTATAAAAAAAATTCTACAATATCATTTTTTCTAAACTGCATGTACAGTGTTGTGGTTAGTAGCGTAATTTTCTACCAGATATATCTGGTGTTTAACGAGGAATTCTAGACAACAAGATTAACCATAGATATTTAGTTGATTTGTGGATTAATTATTACGAGAGCAGATTAATACAAAGGATTCATCCCAATATAACAGAAATAACCCCATGGGTATAATTTTCTTTTCTGCCGATTCTTATGACTATACTCCTACTGAACTCTAGTGTATTAAAACGCCATACAACACCATGGCGGCAGGTGCGTCGGAAGCAAATTGAAAGTGTGTGCGTGTGTGTGTGTGTGGGGGGGGGGGGGGGGGTAGACTTATCAGATATCTTGACAAGCAAAAAAAAGAAAAAAAAAAAAAGAAAAAAAAGTTAATGGTATGGTTATGTCATATGTGGGAGTGTGTGTGTGTGTGTGTGTGGGGGGGGGGGGGGGGGGGGGGGGGGGGGGGGGGGGGGGGGGGGGCTCCCCCGGTTCAGACGCCTATGAGCAGTATTATTCACCATTCCGAAAAACGGCCAAATAATTTTAAAGAAAATGTTACCGAAAATCCAAAATATAATTGATGTTGATTTGTTACTTGTGTTTAATTATACCCGCACTTTCTAAGAAAGTTCGGGTATATTGTTGTTACCCTGTTCCGTCTGTCCGTCCGTCCGTCCGTCCGTCTGTCACGTTTTACTTTTTCAAACTGCTCTTACATCTTATAAACCAGCAAACTGAACTCTTGGAGTATGATTTGGGGTGTCATGTTGTTTTGTAAAAAGGTTTCAAAAAATCTCTGGTAGTCCTGGGGGTCAAATAATTGGTAAAAAATGACGTTTTTTGACAAAAAACCTTCTTCCTCGAACTCCTTTTACATTTTCAACAGTAGACAAATCATCTCTTGGAATATGTTTTGGGGTGTCCCATAGATGCGCAATAAGGTTTCGGAAATTTCAATTTTGTCCTGGGGGTCATTAAATGGCTGAAAAATGACGGGTTTTTTTTTTTACAAAAAGTCTGGTTTCAAAAAACGTCAATTTCTTTTTGCAGTAGCCTAATGATCTAATAGGATATGCTTCGGGGTGTCATGTTGACGTGTAATCATGTTTCAGAATTTTTGTTTTTATCACGGGGGTCTGTGGGCATCAAAAAATGACGTTTTTTTGCCAAAAAAATATGGTTCCCAGAACTCCTCTAACAATTTATGCAGTAGCTATCATCTCTTGAGATATGATAGGGACTGTCCTATAGATGTACAATAAGGTTTCAAAAATTTAAATTTCATCCAGGGAGTCAAATAGTAGCTGAAAATTGACGTTTATCACTCCTAAAAAAACCTACTTCCCAGAACTCCTCTCATGATTTAATGAATAGCCACATCATATCTTGGGGTATGATAGGGGCTGTCATATAGTCATGCAATAAGGTTTTAAAAATTTAAATTTCATCCAGGGAGTCAAATAGAAGCTGAAAATTGACGTTTATCACTCCTGAAAAAACCTACTTCCCAGAACTCCTCTCATGATTTAATGAATAGCCACATCATTTATAGGGATATAACAGAGGCTGAGCTATAGATTTGCAATAAGGTTTTAGAAATATAAATTTGATTCTGAGGGTCAATGCTATCTGCAAAATGATGTTCCGTCCCATAAAAAACCTAATTCCTGGACCTCCTCTTATCTCTTGTGATTGAAATAATGTACCATAAGATGCATAAGGAGGAAGAATATATATGCTTTAAGGGTGGGGATCACAAGCATTTATTTCAAGTTATTTGATCATTTTTGATTTTGGAAGGGTGGGGTGGGGTGGGGTTAGGGTGACCCCCAGATGCCATGACCTACTAATACCACAAAAAGATTTACCTTGACATGGTCATGGTTCAAGAAACAAACATATATATGGTTTAGGAGTGGGGATTTCGATGATTTTGAGGATATTTTAAAAATATTCAACTATTCATGTTTTCTATTTAAGAGGAGGGGGTGGGGTGGTTGTTTAAAAACAACTCCGGGGGGTGGGGGAATGACCCAAGGGGCAGGGGCCAATTTGTCTTAAATGTATCTTGACACGATCAGCAGAATTGGACAGAATGATCACTATAGGGCATCTGCAGAGTGGGGCCCTAAATAGTTACAAAATCAATCTACAAAAAATATTGATAATATGTTATACATGTATTTAGAAATGTCTTTATTTCCAAAATGATTAAAAAATTAATCATTCAAAATGAGTTATAAATAACCGATTGGCAATTCTGCAATTCATTGCAAGATCCCTAGTATAATATCACATGTATTTTATTTTTTATATATAATTATACATGTATGTTAACAATCAGGATTAAAATGCACAAATTTTCATGAGTCATAAATCTTGACATACCACATATCTCTTGACAAAAAAGAATAAGCAATTTAAAATAAAAGAAAATTAGTCATTAACTCTTTTTCTATTACTGGTGTATGATGATGGGGTAGGGGGTATAATGGGAAAAAAGCTGCAGCATGCCTTCATTCTCACTAAAAATGTATATCTAATCCACACATCCTGGGGATGGGGAACGGTTAAGGCCCCTTCCCCTTCCTCCCTATTATAACTCATATAAACATGATATTTAATACCCAAATTTAATACAAAATAGGGTCAATATGGAGTCAACTCAATAGTGTAAGTCTGACAAATGAAAAAATAAAAAAAATTCTGCAATTAAAATGACAGAAACTGTAGATAAGCTTATTTAAATACAGATGATGATACAGTATGCTGGCAAAGGGAGATCACATTTTAGAAAGTGAAAGTAAAACTTAACTGTTTTGTATACCGATGTCTCATAATATTGCGCTACTACATGTATTATACTTACCTATATTGGTCAACATCATAATGATAATCCAATTAGCACAATACGAATTCCTTTAGCTGATCACCACAAAAAAAACGTTTATTCATGTTAATTAATCCTATTCTGCACATCAAGAAAACATATGCATGTACACCACGTGAAACCCATCTAACCAAAGAGCTGGGTAAAACTAGTACCCGATGCAACCTGTACACCTCTGTTGTGTAAGTAACTTCAGACAAAGATCATTTAATTGAAACATATTGCATGTGACCTTCTTTTTGACTAAAACTAGTACAAGAGAGTGTTATTTAGAGGCAAACACTTGGTGCGGGTATTACTGTCTAATGACAGCATCTAGTTTCATATGGTATCAAAGAAATTCGTTAAAAGGAATAAATCGCGTTTATAACCCTTTTAAAAACAACATTCAAAGGTACTGAATAAGCATAAGCAATACATATTCTCTTCCAACATCACCTATATTTATGTGCTAAATAAATGTTGAGAAAATTGGGAAATTACCATTTTTTATAGACGAACTCGATTAGAAAATTTAAAAAAAAAATGAGTTCTTTAAAATTAATAATTATGTTCATCAAATGTTAATCAATCTAAGAAATCTCAAACTTGATCCGTAGTGTCTCATTATAAAGCTATAGTTCAAATTCTAAATCCAAACTTTAACGGAAAAAAGTATGGAAAACTTTAGGTTCCAGTAAAATTATTGTTGAATGTCACACTTATCGTATCATAAATTTATTAGTAAAAAATAAAATGTATCACTCAAAAACTAGATGTAAAACATCAACCACAATCGGAAGGTCGAAAACTTTATTTTGGGGGTTATCCATTTTCTATGTAAAGGACTAAAGTCAGAAACTATGAAAATCGGCGCTTAGTCATATTTTGTGAGATTAATGGTAACATTCAGGCTTGGGGTAATGCTAATTGTAATGGTAATGCATTGCAATGCATTGCATGTTTTCAAAGTAATGCTAGTAATGTGTAATGCCACAAATTTAGCATTACAAGTAATGGTAATGTAATGCATTACTTTCCAAAATCTAGTGTAATGCTGGCATTACAAGGCATTACTTTGCATCAGTATGCTTATTTATGCATGTTCATTTCTAAAATTGTGATGAATTGAATACCTGAAATTGCATTTGATTAAAAATTAAAAGAAATGATTCATGAGATAAAAATATTTTAGTTGTACTATCAAAATTAAAAAAAAAAATCCTTTTTATATCCATGCTAATGACATGTGGTGATAACGAACAGTGTTCAAATTCAAAAGTCCAAAGGAAAATTACAAAACAGGAGCAGAGCAAACACGGATCTCTTAAAAGAAATAGAGGTAGGATCAGGTGCCATGGAGGATTGAGCATCCTCTGCTGACCGGTCACACCCTCCGTGTGCTCTTTGTCGTAATCGGGAAAAAACCCCGGAAAAGTCCGTAGACAACTAGGTGATTAATTATGGTCTAACAATTAGTATGAAAAACGTCAGTCAGCATGCGACCCAGTGGATGATTGTATTTGCTGACAAGGTCGTTGTATCTACCATAGAACTTACGAAAAGATGACTTCAAAGGAGACTGTTGATAGTCCTGTTTTATCAACTTGTTTGTCAGTAGCTTGTCTCGCCTTAGAAACTGTTCATACGGAGAGCATGCCCTTGCGTATCGAATTAACTGAGAGACAAAAACACCATATGCAGGTGATGAAGGTATATTGCTACATAAGTAAGGAAAGTTGACTATAGAAAAAACGAATTCATCACGTTTATCATATAGTTTTGTTGTTAGGTTACCATCAATGTCCATTTCCAGTAAAATATCCAAATATAAAACAGATGGCGCAGACTCTGTGGTATCTTTTATTTCAAGTTCACTGGGATATATCGAATCTACGTAAGTAAGGAAGTAACAATTGTTAATTGATAATACTTCGTCGATATACCTGAATGTTGAGTTGAATGCCACAGCGAGTGATTTATTTTTTTCACGTACAAGTTTTTGAATAAATTATATTATGAATAAATTATTGAATAAATATTATTGAATAAATATTGAATAAATCATATTATAAATATTGTAACTATCTATAACAACACAATTTAATAACATTTTTAAGAGTGTTGTTATTAAGAGTTGAAAACATTTGAAACTAGATGCTGTCATTAGACAGTAATACCCGCACCAAGTGTTTGCCTCTAAATAACATTCTCTTGTACCAGTTTTAGTAAAAAAAGGCCACATGCAATTTCCGGTACTTTTTAAAAATTATAATTTTCATAAATGCTGAGTTCACATCCCATAATACACATATTGCCTTTATGTACAATTTGGGGTTGAACTGTTTGCATGTGAATTTTAAATTAATCAATAATCTAGTAAACGTTTCATGTCATAGAAAGGTTGCCTGCTTTATATATGCTTTTGTGTGCTAACATCATTGTGTGCGTGGATTTAGAGAAAGGGTGGGGGTGAGAAATCCAGAGTCAGAAATGATCAAATAACTTGAAAAAAATGCTTGTGATCCCCACCCCTAAAGCATAATTTTATATATTCTTCCTCCTTATGCATCTTATGGTACGTTATTTCAATCACAAGATATAAGAGGAGGTCCAGGAATAAGGTTTTTTTATGGGACGGAACATCATTTTGCAGATAGCATTGAAACCAAAAATCAATTTTTTGAAACCAGACTTTTTGTAAAAAAAACGTCATTTTTCAGCCATTTAATGACCCCCAGGACAAAATTGAAATTTCCGAAACCTTATTGCGCATCTATAAGACTCCCCAAAACATATTCTAAGAGACGATTTGTCTACTGTTGAAAATGTAAAAGGAGTTCGAGGAAGAAGGTTTTTTGTCAAAAAACGTCATTTTTTACCAATTATTTGACCCCCAGGACTACCAGAGAATTTTTGAAACTTTTTTACAAAACAACATGACACCCCAAATCATACTCCAAGAGTTCAGTTTGCTGGTTTATAAGATGTAAGAGCAGTTTGAGAAAGTAAAACGTGACAGACGGACGGACGGACGGACAGGCAGACAGAACAGGGTAACAACAATATACCCGAACTTTCTTTAGAAAGTGCGGGTATAAAAATTTACTCCAATTAGTTATGCATTCAATAAATTCTTTACTGTGAAAATGTGTCAACAACACACAATGCCCTCAGGATAGTCTAAGTATCAAAACGTTCTATTGTTTAAAGAAGTGCTAAACACCCCACTCCCTTTCTCTTGGCTGTGTTCCAATAGAATAGAGGACAGACATGCACCTTTAAAAGCAAAGATGAATTCACTGTCCAACCACGATCTCTGGAAGCTTGAAAATCACTTCCAATATAATATTATAACCCATTTGAAAATAATTACTCTCTCTCTCTCTCTCTCTCTCTCTCTCTCTCTCTCTCTCTCTCTCTCTCTCTCTCTCAGTTTGAACTGATCGAAAATACAAGATTCATTTATTTTTTCTAATTTTCCCTGAACACTTAATATAACCCAAGATAAAGATCGCCGAACAGTATCTTTCAGTCCCAGCTTTCATTGCTCCTGTAGAACGTTAATTTAGTATAGCTGGGAAGATTTTCAAACTCGACAGGATGTATTTTAAATGTTGAAAGCTTTGGAACTTTGATGATCATAAAGTGCAACAGCAATCTTGTATAATTCATTAACTTTGAACCTGATAGTGAACACGAACCTGTAGATATGTTAAAGTGTGTTTTATATTTGAAACATTTGCAAAAACGCTTTATTTAACTTTACTTTTTAAAAACTTGTTATTGACTTTTCACAAAGTAATGGTAGTGGTAATGCATTACTTTACTCATGTAATGGTAATGTAATGCATTACGTCAAGAAAATTAAGTAATGGTAATGGTAATTTAATGCCAAAATTCATGAAGTAATGGTTATGTAATGCAATACTTTACGATGTAATTAGCCCCAAGCCTGGTAACAACACAATTTACTTTTTGTCGATATCTCTATTCGTTCTATTTATACAGGCCTCTAAATGCTCTGACGTCGTGACGTCATGGCGACGATCATAAATATGAAGCTGGTTTGGAAGTAGATAAAACATTCGATCAGAAAAATCTTTCAAAATAATTTTGCTGAAACTAGATTTGATTTTATTCATTAATCAAAGATTAATTTAAAAAAAAGAAAGATGAAATACATGTACAAGGGTTGATCCAAATGTAATGTCACACTATGCTTCTCACTGGCGCTGTATTGTATAAACTGATACATATAAAATTTTCTTATTAAAATTCAAATTCGATTCAATTTCGTAGAACACTTAACAAGATATTGATGTTTATAGCATAATATATACGTGACATCGGCGCGTCATGAATTTACGTCTTTGTAAGGTTTGTATTTATGAGTAAATTACATACACGACTTTTTCTAACTTAAAAAATTAGGGAACGTTACCGTCCATTTCAGATATCTACGCAATGCATTTTTTCTCTAGATCAAGGAATAAAAAGGCTGGACATGCGAATAGCGATACGATGCATTTTTTGCTCCGATAGATAGAACTCACTAGTAAATGTACTGGAATTGATATATCAACTTAAATTAGAGCGATGAACAAGGCACCATTAGCGTGGTTTCAATATCTAATAAAAGAATATGTCATGTTAATAAATAAATTAGATAGACAAAAGACATACGCTCTGAAGGAAAGTTAAAGCTAGGTGCTTACGTCATGAGCTACGTTCATGACTCCTTGAAGATACCTCGACAAACTGATCGCACATTAAATAATCCAATATACTACTCCATCGATTACAAAAAGAGTAATTAGTTACTTTATGAAAAAAATGATAAAAAAAAATGTAAAATCGGGGCCAATTTTTATAGCGTACTAAATAACGAAATTCTACCAGAACGCCAAAGATCTGGAAATGACTATCCTTACATCACTCTACAAAATATATTATCTTCAGAAATATTTATGATAATGCATTAAAATTTTCAGATCTAAATTGAAATAGGTAGTGATCTCAAAGCACGAATTTTTGTCACTTTACGCGTATTTAACAGATTCTTGTACAGTTTATGCATTTACACCAATTTACTACTATCAATTAAATAACAATTTTTAAAAAGTCATGTGCTAGATAAAAAATATAAAACCTCTTAAATCTAATTACAAAATCAAGAAAAGGTAGCAGGAACAGTTTCCCTTAATTACAATCTAGACAAAAGTACTTTATATTTATCATTGGATTCATTTCATTGCTCCTCTCTCTCTCTCTCTCTCTCTCTCTCTCTCTCTCTCTCTCTCTCTCTCTCTCTCAAATTCACCACACTGCTACTTGTACAGCATTCCAATACAATGGATTCTAAACTTTATATCATCAATCCCCTTTCAAAACAACAACAAAAACAAATCACGCAAAAACAGGAATAAACAAGTAAACAAAAGATATATATACGAACTGCCGACAACTAAACAATGTGATCTTACATGTACAGAGCAATGGTGATATGGTTGAGACAATTATAGTATTCACTAACTATTGGTAACTGTTCATTCTTCGGGTACACTATCACAGCTGCTCGCATCAATGTCAGACTCATCAACGGCAGGAGGAATGTCTGCTGCATCAATGACATGCTCACCCCAATCACGCACACCATATTTCCATCCCTCATGCCTTCCTTTTGACAGGTACCAAATGATGGTCGCTATATGGGAGCACATACCCACTACTCTGGCACCTGCCCTGCATGTACAGTACCATGTATCTACCGAACAATCAGAGTACTCGATCCAGACCAAGTACTGTTTTGATGATGTGTGGCGACTCTGAACCTTTACTCGCAGTGGCTTGTCATTATCCTTATGGAACCAAATGTCACAATCTCCATCAATATGCTCCTGAATATATGAAGTTCACATATCTTATCTAAAACTACTTATGTTTGGTAAGCTCGGTAAAATGTTACACAATTTATGTGTCACCTTTTCATGTTTTAGGATAAACTATTTACTGAGTACCAGAATGTGATTAGACGTTTAGACAGATAAAGCATTTTAGCTGCGTCTGTCTCGTCTTCCTCTATACTGTGACTTTTGCTTAAAGGTGGGAAGAACTTATTTGACAGGGCGCATACGATTCTGACATAATCTCCGACGAAAGGAATCTGATTTGTAGGAAGGGTTCGGTCCAAATATTGCCACCTTTTGATTCTGGCATTGGGTGACTCAACTTCCTATCTGATCTGTTCAAGGATAAAATCAGAGATAGAATTTTTGTCAGTAGATTTATTTACAACATGGTGCATTGATAGTATTTCTTTTTCAGATTTCTTACCTTTGTAACAAGTTTGCTCATATTGGCATCACCAGTCCTCATTTGATTTTGTCCCTTTCTCCAAAACTCGAGGCATTTCTGCCTGGATGCCTAAATCTTCAAGCAGGGGCGAAGCATGCCTAAAACCTCTGTCAACGATGAAAATGATGTCTCCACCCAGCCAACTCTTGATGTCCTCTGCATTCGTTTTCATAATATGTTCAAGGATTGAAGCATCGTTGTTTTTATGGACTGCTAGATATGGTCCTTGAACGGAGAGAAAATAGCCTGTGGTTGCCACGATTACCATTGGCTTGATGAGCGACCTTCTTTTGTGGATGCTGTAAGAGCGGCGTTGGTATTTAAAGTGGTTCCTCTTGGCGGTGTATATATAGGTTCCATCTAAAACCAGTATGGCCTGACTCTTGTCTATGAGGCCGAACAATGTTTGGGCCAGATGGCGAGTGCGGTTGTTGATAACATCCTCTCTTGTGATATGTTCGAATCCAAGATTATATGGAACAAAACAAGTCGATATAAGTACGAAATAAAGTTGACAGTATTTGATTTGATAATCCAGATTTCAATTTGCATAGAAATATGACTGTAGATTTTCGTAAACTTCCAGATGGGGTTTGTTTTCACGTGATCTTTCAAACAGTCACAAAGTGTTTGGAAATTGTCCATACTAAGTCCAAGCAGAGACAGACAAAATCTGTAAGAGTTTGCAGATCATCAAAGTCAAGATGGGTTTTTTCATTTCTGTGGCATGGAACGCGCATGTGCTGCAGTAAACTAAGAATGGCGGTTCTGATGACAAATGCATGGTCTGTTGCAGGAAGTTATTCAGTGGCTGCACTTGTTAAAAGTCCATCTTTCACATGTGCGGGACAGCATCTATTTCCAGATGGAATCAAAACAATATGTTGAATAAACACGGCTGTTCGACACACTGAGGATATAAATTTTGGTCCTGGTTTTTTACAAACAATGCGATATGCATGAATCTTTGCTGTGGATTGAAGTTGCAAGGACACTGAAGGTGGACTAGATACATGTAACTGTCTTTTGTCTTTTGTCACTTGATTTAGATGAGGAACTCATAGACTGTTGAGTTTCAGTGGGTTTATGGCATGACTTTTCTCTGTAATATATGTTCCTACACTTTCTGCAGATGACTGAATTTTCTTTTCCTTCTAACATAAATTTTCTCCTTAGATACTTCCTTATGCTGTTGTCAATGTGTCGTCTTTCCTTAGGTTTTGTTCGTTTTAAACACAATACACAATTAAAATACTCCGTCTTGTGTCCTGGCATTATCTGTAAAATTAACAAAACGGGTACCAGTTAATTCAGTTAAAAGTTATATTAATTGCGAAAATTGCATACAGTAATGTTACATTCATAAATTGGCTATAGATTTTGTGCATTTTTTAACATTTGAATTAATTCTGGAATTGAATAATTATTCTACAGGACGTCGTATAAACAATTTTCAATTTTAATGTTTTGAACTTAATTAAAAGCATTTATCTTTTATAATTTCAGTCCCCGTTTTGTCGTTTTCAAATTTCCTTACAGGGTCAACTGTTAGCTACGTCTTATTTGATATAAATAGTTTTAAAAAGCCCTTTAGTTAGTGTAAAGAATAAGAGAGACATTGGTGCGAATTGCACTTATTTATTGGGAACATCTTAATTTTATCATCAATTCATATTCAATCTTTAACATTTATTTATGATGATCTCACAAAGCATTATTTACTTATTAATTTATGAATTAAGTACATTCATCAGAACATTAAACAAATTCCTGATGTTATTGTTCTCTACAGTGTAATAGTTACATGTTACATGTATATATAATATACATTGTATACTTAAAATTCATTCGTTTTAAATCTGGCACCTCATCTGAATGTTTAGAATTAGAAAACATTGAATTATTTACGAGCAGGACACTTTAATAGACGACCGAATGCACTGCATTAATTCTGCTTTAAAACGCTCCTTTCGATCCGCCTCTGTGTACTTATTATTTATTCGATGAAAAAAATACTAAATTGGAAATATTATGATATACGACTTAGACATGTACCTTATTCACATTTCCTCATGCTGAATTATGTTGCAATATGTATAAATAACAAACCGTACCGGTGATTTGTTTTGTTGATAATTATATTTTTAAAGGCTTAGTTCTCTCTATAAAAAGAAGTATAACTCTTGTCATTTCTTAGTGATATCTAGCTACGATAATAATAAGGTGGGTTAAATCTTACAGACACATTTAAAGAGGCATACGAATATTTCCATACTCACCGCAACTTGAATTACATTGGTGCATACAGGAACGATACAAGAACGATGTATGCAGCATTTTATTAGAAGTTAACTATTGGAAGATTTGTCTCCAAGACTTATCATGTTATTCATTATTTAGGTAATAAATCAGTTTATGTTCGTATATTTTAATATAATCAACATGACGATTGTGATTCATTTCCTTTCTTATGCTCCTAATTTAATGTGTTTAATAGTGATGAATTTTCTCCCCGCAATAACCACATCAAAATATTTGATATACCCGGTATTTTCCCGACATTTGCCCAATTTTTGATGGTTATTGATATAGGAAATACAATGAGGTCAAAAATATACTTCGTGCTTAATTGATAATCAATTTCTATAGCATTAACCTTGGAATTGGGCCTAACATTTTGTTAAAACAGAGAAAATAACAAGAGGCCCACAACGAGCAACGAGCCATAATAAAATCAGCTTTATTGAGTCATATACAAAATATTAGGACAATGTAGTTGAACATATCCTGTATAAAAAGATTTTCAAAATTTTCTCTAGATATTCTTATGTTAAACATTGAATCCCTTTTGTTACTTCGTAACTGGATATTTTCAAAATCATACCACATATTGAGCATTGTAGTTCTCAAGAAGATGTCAAGGGCGTTGGATCCTGCGATCAAATGTCTAATAGTGTTTTTTTTTGAAGTATTTTTCTAAAATCTACACACAGTTTTACAGCTTATTTCGGCGCTACGGTGTATTTACATGTAATAAGACCTTTTTGCACTAAAAGAGCAACTTGCACATACATCGTTTTTCCCTTAATAATTTAATTTTTATAGGAAAGATCCATGGTATCAAAACAAATTTATAGTATTTGAAAGAAATAAAATCAGTATTATAATGAAGAAAAATATTACAATGTCCTCTACTTACTGATGTTTTGACCTTTATTGTACTAATAAAAGGTTATATTTAGCCATTGCGATTCAACATGCAATAAAACTATTAAAAAGTCTCAAAATGTTTCTCAAATTTTAATAGATTTGTCAGAAAAATCTTTTAAATTCAGAAAATAAAAACAAAAGTATAGATCTATTATGTAAATTTTAAGATATGGCATGAAATAAGCCACATATTGGAGTTAATTTTTTTTTTACTTTTATGAACTATAAGCTAAATATGCCAGTATTTGTCGAAAGAACTATTGAAAAATAGTTCAAGTATGTCTTTCGCAACAACATGATGATATATCATGCACAATGCACAAACTCACCGGACATTTGGTTTGCATTGAAAATTAGGAAGCTAATGTTATCGTACTCTAGAACTACTGAGTTATGAAAATGTCAATTTTTTTCTTAAAATCCTTCTGTCCTAAAATAAAGTCTCTTACTTAACTATGTAAATATGGCACTTTCCCTTAACTATTTCATTCAATATACGTAGTTTATTTGGTATTGTAAAATATGAATTTACAAGTAGAATTAATATATGATGCATAGTTTTCAGACTAAAGGTGACCCTAAATAGCTACCCAAAAATAGAGGAACGAGCCTCTTTAAACAACTTTCATATAAATATAAACCTAAATCAAACTTTGCACCCCTTGTGTGGCCCAAGAATTGTCCAGGGGTCACAGTCTTAACAAATGTCAATACGCTTGCATAATTATAACATATCAGTTTTTAGAATATTTATTTCCAATGTAAATAAATAACACCACCCCTGCCTACTGTGGTTCCACCCTACACCCGAGAATCATGTTTTGAAAAAACTTGATTCTACACTACCTTAGGATGCTTCCACACAAGTTATGAATTTTCTCGGCAATTGGTTTTTGAAAAGATTTATAATAATTTAACTCATATGTAAAAACTTGACCCCCAGTGTGGCTTCACCATAACCCTATAAATTATGATTTAAATTAACTTGAATCTACACTATCTAAGGATTCTACTACACCACTTACAGCTTTTCTAGCCTATTGGTTTTTTTAGAAGAAGGTTCTTAAAAAATTCTCTCTACATATTCTTATTAAAAACTTGACCTCCCATTGTGGCCCACCCCACCCCAGAGGATCATGATTTGAACAAACTTAAATCTACACTACCTGACGATACTTTCACACAAGTTTTTGCTTTTCTGGCCAATAAGAGGATTTTTGAAAAATACCAGCAAGCTTTCATTAATTCTTAATCATCTCCTCTTCTAAGGGGTTGTGACCCTTAATATTAACAAACTTGAATCCCCTTCATCTAATAATGCATTGTGCCAAGGTTTGTGGAAATTGATCCAGTGGTTCTGGAGAAGATGTCGATAAAGTGAATAGTTTACAGATGGACAGTCAGACAGACGGACAAACAGACAGACGGACAGGCAGACAGACAAGCAGATGGACAGACAGACAGACGAACGACAGACAAAAATGTGATCATAAAAGCTCACTTTAACCAAAAACATCCGATTTAAAAAAAAAATGAAAACCAAACAATATAAGAAACAAACCTATACCGCATTGGTCAACTAATACATGTACGACAAAAGAAAGAAAGCACCACTGTGCATGCTCAGGAATGTTGCAAGTTGAAGAATACAACTTATGAATAAAGATATCCAACCTTTGAAGAGGGATGCAACACTTGGTGCTATCACCTGAACTATCACAGGAACATTTATCACGTTGTGAATACAAACTATCTCTTGAATGAGTTATAATAGCCTGTTTGGAATATACATGTATTACCACAAATAGAATATAGATTTGACGTGCCAAAAATGATTTGGCAAATTTTCCAATTAATCCGCATAAATGCATAACACATACAGCTAGTTTTCCTAAAAGTCTACAATGTTTAAGATTGATCCCATTGACGTTCTACCGATGTAAAAATCTCTAAACAGTAGAGTTACAGAAAAAAAAACTGGTTACATGCAGCTAAAAGTTGTTACATTCATCTCCTCGAACTCGAATTTGACTGATTTGTGCAAAGAAAGAAAAAAATAACAACATTTTGCACATTAAATTTATATCCAATTTGAAATATTATATCCCGAACGGATTATCATAACCTATTTAGGAGATTGATCTCTAAATGTTTATGCCCTAGTGGTAGATCACCAATAAAAATGACTCTTTGATTTATGAAATAGAATACTCAAGAAAACAAGAGGCATATGAACCACATCGTTTAAATGGGGAACAATAGGTATGATAAAATCAGCTTAATGGAGTCATAATACAAACTATCTGGACAATGTAGTATAATACATGTAGATCCTGTATAAATAAAACCCATTTACCCCCTGGATATTCTTATGTTTATAATCAAGTCCCTTTCCTAACAGGATGATTTCATAGTAATATCACATATTGAGCATTGCAGTTCTCAAAAAGATCCTGAACAATTGTTTATATACGGGATATAAACCTACATCAAACTCTGAACCCCTTGTGAGGCCCAGGAATCGTCCAGGGGCCAAAGTCTAAACCATTTTAAAGAATCAGCAATACATCAAAATGCTTGCATATAAGTAAAACCATATGTTATAACATTTCAGTTTTTGTGAATAATTAAAATGTTTTACTTTGTAAAATTGGATCCCAAATGTGGCCCCACACTACTCCTCAAGATTTTGATTTAAATGATTTTTTCCTACATTATCTGAGGTTACTTTCACACAAGTTCCAGCTTTTCTTTTTTTATTTTAAAGATTTTTCTCTATATATTCCTATGTAAAATTTTAACCCCCCATTGTGCCCCCCCCCCCCCCCGGGATCATGATTTGAACAAACTTGAATCTACTTTAATGGTTCTTGAGAAGAAGATTTTTAAAAATTTCTCAAAACTTTTCAATAATTCCAAATTATCTCCCCATTGAAAAAGGGTTTGGTCCTTAATTTTAACAACTTTGAATCCCCTTTGCCTAAGGATGCTTTGTTGAAGCTTTGGTTGAAATTAGCCCAGTATTTCTGGAGGAAATGTTGAAAATGTGAAAAGTTTACGGACAGACGGACAGACAGACGGACGACAGAAAAAATGTGATCAGAAAAGCTCACATAAGCTTTCAGCTCAGGTGAGCTAAAAAGGAAATGATAAGGCTTTATGATTGTGATAAAGTGAAATAGAAGAAAACACAGAACAGAATAAGAAAGCGAGAACAAACACGTAAATAAAAACGTAAGTAAAGAACTAAATAAAACGTAAGTAATGAACTACTAAATAAAAACGTAAGTAATGAACTAAATAAAAACGTAAGTAATGGACTGTACTATAAATGTCATGGTTTCTCGAGTTCTCAAAAAATTACACATCATACAGCTCAAAACTGTGAAAAAACTGCAAAGTACATGATAACAATAACATAAACTGAGGATATGTATAAAGGTCGTTATCCAAACTAAAGATGATATCTGTAGCCCTTCTTACAAAAAATCTTAAGAATTTGCGTAAGATTTTAACTCAATGATGATGATTACTCTGAATTAAAAAAAAATCCACTAACGATAATGAAAAACCATCTATTGTATGACATGTGGTGATAACGAACAGTTTTAAAATTCAAAAGTCCAAAGAGAAATTACAAAACAGGAGCAAAGCAAACACGGACCTCTTAAAAAAATAGAGGTAGGATCAGGTATCATGGAGGAATGAGCATCCTCTGCTGACCTTTCATTGTAGTGTTATTTTTCACTTTCAAAAAAGTAGGTCATTGACCTATTTTCTGAGGTAATTGCCATTGAACATTTGCTGAAAAATTAAGAAAAATCACTTAAATTTTACATTATGATTGAGTTTTTCTTAATATTAATATTAATAATATTCTCAAAATATTACATATACGTAAACTCTTTAAAAAAGGAAATACAGTTTATGAATGGGAGTGGCATTTATTAGATACAAAGCATTAAGTTTTCATTTACAAATTTAAAAAAAAATATTCCAATCCAAATTTCCTATATTAATTTTCAAATCCCAACCTATTTTTGATTCATTTAACAAAAATTGAACGATGATAATACTTAAAATTTCAAGTATTAAGCTACTTATACTGACCTTATTCTGCTAGGAAATAAATGAGTGATTAAAATTTTGAGATATGGTGTCTTTTATCATTTTAAAGCATTTTTAAAAAATGTTTGTGTATTGCGTGCTGTACGATTATCTTAATGAATAAGTGAAATAAAACCAACATAAATTATGCAAAATTCTATCGACTTACAAATAAAATGTTAACTTTTAATATTTTAGTGCGACCGGTCAACAGGGGATGCTTACTCCTCCTAGGCACCTGATCCCACCTCTATCGTTTTAGAGGTCCTTGTTGCTCTGCTTTGAATTTGTACTTCGCTTTATGGATTTTTGAGATGGTTGACAGTTTGTTATTGTCATTTTTTATTAGTACTACCTAACATGTTTTAGCGGAAAACAAAATCTGAAAATTTTAGTCCGAATTTCCTCTGTTTTGCTTTGAATCCATCTTTGTTTGAGCCTTATTCCAGAATTTAGTAAAAATATCGTAAGTTATGTCAATAATAATTCATTTCATAAAACCTTTTGTGTTTAGAACAAATTTTATTCATGGAATTAAACTTTATATCAATCTCAAACCCTGAGTAAACAACATTTTAAAGAATTTCTTACGTGAAATCCTAATTGCTTTTCACGACCGCTGCTTCTTAACAGGTTTTACTTAAGATTTTACATATTAGATTTACGAGTTATCCTTTCCCTAGCAACCTTTCACTTAATAAATCTGATAAAAGAGGAGAAACATAAGTAAACTAAAATTCTCGTAAACAGGACGCAACACAGCACGTAAAATTTATGGGATGAAGCAGAAATCAAACTATGACGTCACGATCACAATGTGTGTTTAGCGTGACATAGGAAAATGGTACGAGGAAAATTTGCCGTAAAAATTTATGGTGAATTTATTTGTGTATTTTTTTGACAATAATTGCTATATAATGCAAAATAACATTATAATGTGGCTCAAAACGTTAAATTTAGCTTTATTTCTTGTATATTTTACATCAAAGGATGATTTCTTAAAATTATTTGGAAATACTTACGAAAGGATATGTGCCATCGTAAAGTTACGACAAATTTTATACGTAAGAATCTCATACGGTGTTTTGTCAAAATGAACAAAAACTTAACAGATCAATTACGATAAAAATTGATTATAAAATGTTTTGTGAAAAGGGCAACTGATGTTTTCGTAATTTGATTACGTCGACGTCAACCCTGTGCATAAAGAGTTGTTACAAGAAATGGTGCCCAAAATTTCACATTTTTTACTTTTTTTATATCCCTAAAAGTATTTTAGCATCCCTTTTCAAACATGATTAGGTTAATCTTATAAAATATAATCCTCGAAGGTAAAAATTAAAGTGGATAGTAGGAGTTGGAAATTCTAAATTTTCAGGGTTAGGGTTAACCCTAACCCTAACCCTGAAGCGTTGAGATAAGGAGATAAATTATGTGTTTTGACACGTCCTATCAAACGTCGTAGTGTACAACATACCAGAGTCTCTTCGAAAAAGTGTCATCGCTGTTTTACATGCGAGTTTTACCTATAGATAAGTTCTTCGACATTAACCGTGATAAAATCATTTAAGCATTGTGTTTTGGAAAAGGATAGTTACAATCTGTTTAGAGTTAAAAGAGCCAATCTGACCTTTCAAATCTAAAAAGGTAGGATAGTATAATTTGTCCACAATTTGTTTGACACACTATTCGTTTTAAACTGCATTGTAATGCAGTTTGTTCATATTATATGTAAATTACATCACATAAATCATAGTATTTTCACTTTCGTAAAGATAACCACAGATAAAACTGAGCATTTGAATTGACTGTGTGATTTATTTAACTGAAACAAACAAATTTATCAACAGGTGTTTAATGTGAAATTCCATGCACCGGTATTTTATGTTACGTTGAAATGCATAAATGCAGGGAATGCTTGATAGATATTCTACCCCTTTCTCTTCTTAATTCATTTGGATAAACAAAGAAAAGAGAAACAAATATCTCGGGTTTGAACAGGCGAAAGTACCGAGTTATCTTTTCCTGGGCAAACGATTTGAACGTCTACATCAGACAGTGGTTTTGAAAGGGATAAAACTCTTTTCAACGCGTTTATTAGGATTATTTCAATATAAACATGTTTTTTTTATAACACTTGCAACATTGCATAGGAGGATTTGCGTATAACTTTTGTCAAGTAAGTTGTATTTTTACATTGTTTACAAATTGTATCCTACTTTCGATTCTTCCTTAGTATATTATTTATATATATGCCATAAAGAGCAGAGTGGATAAGATGTCCCTGTGATGAAATCGGAGATTCATATATCCACATATTAACATTTTTATCCTACAGAATGGCACCATCATCTACTGTTTATACAAACATGACCAATGAGCGGAGATTGCGAAATAAGCTCTTCTTTGTGGAGGCAATGTGGACTAAAATGACTCGTGCAAAAAACGTTTTGTTTATCTAAACATGCTTCATCGTCTTGACAAGTGTTCCTTTACTCAATATTTAGTTTATGTATATACCCAAACGCAAAATAATCTGTTTTTGGCCTAATGCTTATTAACTTAATGGAAAGTACTAGGTAACTGAAATGAAGGAAAACGATCTAAAAACTGTTAACAAGCCATGAAGAGACAAAATGATTGTAAGTAAGTTAAAAGCCTCAAACTGCCCATTCTATCAGATATTGCACTTTCCTCTGTGCTGAAACGCCTCGGACTCTACAATATCTCACAGAATGGACTGTGCTCGGCTTAAAACCGTTAATTAAATGTCCGACTCGGCGTAGTTGTATGTGCTGTGGTTTGGATATGGACAATACCCCAAGTGTCTGCGGTTCTTAACTTTATTAATTGGAGAATTTTAACTATGACAATCGGCTCAACATTTAGTTCTCCTCCGTTTTCTTTCTATTTCTTTGATGCATGTTAAATAATTCATAACCATGCCGGTATTAAAGTTGGTTTATACAATAATATGCCAAACTTGAATAAGTTGGTAAATATTTCATATGCATGGCACCTGATCCTAGCTCTATTTTTTAAGAGGTCCGTGTTTGCTCTGCTCCTGTTTTGTAATTTTCCTTTGGACTTTTGAATTTGAACACTGCTCGTTATCACAACATGTCATCAAGGCGTATTCAACATAATAAACCTGAAAAACTTTTTTTGACAGCTTGTGTTTTAGAGATCTAGACAATTCACATCATGGACACAGCAAGCATCATGTATAGAGTACATCAGTGTTCAAAGTGTCCGGGAGACAAAGAGTACTATTGTGTATCGTGTCCATGTGATCTGTGTCTCCAATGTAAACAGAACCATATAAAAGATCTTAAAACAATAGACCATGATGTTGTATCATACCGTGAGAAATTCAACTACATACCAACAAACGAAATTTGTGTGAGACATTCAAGCAAGTTATATAACAAATACTGTGAACCTTGTCAGATTCCTGTGTGTGATTCTTGTTATCAGCATAAATCTCATACATTTCCAATATCTTTCTTTAGAAAGAGAAGGCACAAGATTCTTAGTATAGAAGAAGCATATAGAACAAATCGAAAACAATACAGAGTAGCGATGCACACCATCAGAAGTGAAGCTCTCTTTTATAGACCTGTTCTCCTGACGAAAATCATAGCTGGTATCAAAACCTGTCACACAGAATTCTCCATACTTCAATCAGAGATGTTAACAAAGGCCAAGGCAATAAAGGATCGCATTAATTATGTTCTATATAATCTATTGAACAATGTGTTTTGTGATTTTGATTTTAAACACAGATGTTTAAAACAGAAAATAAAAATTATCAGACATATTTCCAGCCTACAGATATATGAATACCGATATGAAGAGTCAGGAAGCAGTCCGCTACATTTCCTCTCCTCCATTAAGACAGTCCTCTCACAAATACATCTTACACTCCACAACAGCCAGCTCTCCATGACTGAGTCACTCAACAAGGAGGATGTGATGGAGTCACTGAGTGCAATCCAAATCACAGAGAGAGGAAATCGACGAGTAGGAAACCAGTGTCTGCTGAAACTGATGTCTGCTCCTGAGTTCCATCAATCTATCACAGTGACAGGTGTTGATGGTTGTAATCACATTTCTTGTGTGACTTCGGACCGGGCATGGGTCAGTGACAAAGAAAACAATCTCATATTAATAAGCACAAAAGATGACATCCTTCACCACCAATTTAAGTCATTAGACTATGGATTACACACAGTGAACGGTGAAATGGAATTGATGTATGTAGATAGTAATCATAACATTAAAATAACTTCAAGTGATTTAAAAAAAATCTACAGTATTTATAGAGAGAACAAACCATACCTGGAGACCGCAATGTGTGTACTGGTCACCATCTTACCAGGAGCTACTAGTTGGAATGCAAACATCGTACGTAGTGACTAGAGACAAGGCAGCCCATTGTTTTAAGTCAAGCAAAGTAAACCGATACGACCGTACTGGTCACCTGACACAAACAATACAACACGACAACACAGGACTGGAACTTTATAGTGCAACTAACTATATAACAGATAACAACAATGGGGATATCGTGGTCTCTGACTTTGATAAAGTAGTGGTGAATGAGCGTGGAGGAAGGTACCGTTTCTCCTACACAGGACATTTATCAGGATCAGGCCTGCGGCCACATGGAATCTGCACTGACGCGTTGTCACACATCCTGGTGTGTGATGGTACAACCAATACAGTACAGATGATAGACAGGGACGGTCAGTTTCTGTCATATCTACTGATAAGACCATCAGGGATATTTAGACCATACAGCCTAGGTTATGATGTCAACACTCACCGTCTCTGGGTCGGATCACGGGACAACAACAAGGTGGTTGTCTACAGTTATATAGATCGACAGGACACATTAAGAGGTAATTATTTATCTGTTATATGTCGATAAACAGGAAACATATGTAACGTAAAAATCCCAAAAATGAACTTATTAAAGTAAAAATATATTATATGTTTGTTTATAACTGTTTATAAATTTTATTCCAAAAATGACGTTTTTACAATTTTATAATTTTTTTTGCAAACTGTGAAATATTTATCATAAATTCAAGCAATAAAATAGGTTTAAAATGCACCTGAAATAAAACAAAATTTTACAAACGTTAACAATTATAACATATAATCGAATTTATACGGCATCATATGTCGATTAGCCATAAGTGATTCATCTATCTATATTTCCTCTGACAATATCTTACCGAACACTGCATTTAGTCAACTATACACGTTTATGAATATACCGATAAAGAAAAAATTATTGATAATCTATATATATATTTTATATATATATATATATATATATATATATATATATATATATATATATATATATATAGATCAAAGTACTGGTGTGATGGAGGTACTGAAAGAGACAAGACAACTGCATCAGGAAAACAAGTGTCTGCTGAAATATGTCCCAAAGTTGGATCAAATTATCACGGTGACAGGTATCTATGGTTGTAATCACATGTCATGTGTGACATTAGACCGGGTCTGGGTCAGTGACAGAGAAAAAAATCTCATGTTGACGAACGCAAGAGGTGAGATTCTACATCATCTGAAAGATTTATGCAGTTATTTCATACATGGATCGCATACAGTGAACAGCAAGAGTGAATTAATTTATATAAATGATAATCATAACATCATCAAAATGATGAATAATTTAAAAGATTCCACCACTTTTGTTGAGAAATCAGGTTCTACATGGAAACCACGGTGTGTGTACTGGTCCTCTTCCACTGAGGATCTACTGGTCGGGAGTTATAGAAATAAGTTATATTATAAAGGAAAAGGCAAGATAACCCGATATAACCAAACTGGAAAGGTAACCCGGTACAATCAGAATGGACAACTGACAAATACCATACAACAAGACAACACAGGACTTGAGCTGTATAATAGACCTGACTATATAACGGAGAACAACAATGGGGATGTCGTGGTGTCTGACTCATTGAGTGCTGTAGTGGTGACAGCGCGTGAAGGAAGATATCGTTTTACCTACACAGGACATCCCCTAGGGTCAGTACTAGAGCCACATGGAATCTGTGCTGACGCACTATCACACATCCTGGTGTGTGATGGTAGAACTAAAACAGTACACATGTTAGACATGGATGGTCAGTTCTTGTCACATCTATTTATAAAATCGGAAATACTGGATAAACCATACAGCTTGAGTTATAATTCCACAACTCAGCAACTATGGGTCGGATCATTATCCAACAAAGTGTTTATTTACAAATATACAACCAGGCAGGACACTCAGACAGGTAAGTCAGGAAAATAATTTGTAAATACATGTACATATTTACATTTTTCGGTGTGTTTGCCTGCGATAACACTACGTATTGATGTTGTTCTATGCAGTCTAATAAATTCAAATAGATTCATATGTCAATTATTTAAACAAATCTTGTCGTGATTAGGGCAAGTTATGTTTTGCAATTTGGATGAAAATTGGGTGCTACAAACAGAACTAAATTATTTCACTAATTCATGACATTTGATTTGGGTATGTACATGTAGTATATCAATATAAGCGTTGGATATATATATATATATATATATATATATATATATATATATATATATATATATATATATGAACTGTTTAAAGGGGCATGGTCATGATTTTGGTCAAAAATTATTTTTCCGATTTTAATGTTTAAAATGCTTCAGTAAGGCATTTTTAATAGGCAACCAAAATTTGAGTGTCATTCGTTGAGTTATTATCGAGTTACAGAGCTTACACTTCTTTGTTATGTAAACAAAGCTTTTGTTTACATTTTGAATGTTGAAGTGAAAATTCTAGTTTTAGACCTAAAATGAATATGTTAAACGTTAGGAACTGTTTATTCATGCTTTAAAATGAGTAAAGAATATAAAAATCAACTTGAAAAAGATTTTTTACTGGTATATTTGAACCTATGTAAATAAAAACAGAGCACTAGCCTTGTTTACATGAGAAAGTATTGTGAGCACTGTATCTTGCTTATAACTCTACGATTGACTCTCAAATTTCATTTGATCATTAGAAATGCATTCCTAAAGCATTGTAAATAATAAAAACAGAAAAATAGAATTTGACTAAAATCGTGACCATGCCCCTCCAAAGAGACACCACAACTTAATTTCCTTATCTTGGTCATTTCGGTTTTTTAAACACGGTTCAATAAAAGAATAGAAGTTGTGCATATACTGAAAGTTTGAATCTTTTTAATACTGTAATAAGCTCGCGATTGTGAGTCAAAGATGTTACGGAATTCAGAATTTATATCATATCGACTCGAACTTTGAAATTATATTTACAATACGTAATTTTGAATGACAGGAGTTGTAAATTGAATTGTAGATAATTTTTAGAAATAAACGGGTAGTGAGAATAATCCATGCACAGGGTCATGTACATGAGAAATGAAGCGTCTTTACTCTAAAGGTTAAGAAATTTCTGTTCTACACTTGGTACGACCTCAAAATGTTCTTTTAAATGAGGAACCTAACGGAGAGAGGAAATGAAAATCCATGGCGGATCTAGATGTTAAAAATATTCTTATAATGAAATAGTGTACTGATGTACAAAAGTAGATTTAACATTATTATGTCTTACAAAATATATAAAGTTCACAATTTTGTTTTCTTTCCATCTCTGTTTTATCACTTTCTAGCCTAATCTGTCGAAGCTCGTGGTCTTTTCAACCCTTGCTGAAAGCCACGTTGAAATGTTTACAAACGATGCGCATGCGCTGTTGAACAAAAAGCTGGGTTTGCAATATTTTCTGTATGGGCCGTCTAAAATTATTAGTTTTCGCGATAATTTAAGAATTTATAGATTTCACAAAGCGAATCGAAATTTTTTGCAAAGTTTATACTTTGAACTTTGCAAGAAAATTCATTTAAGTTGCGGAAAAATTGTCATTTCATGGAATTTGCACAGCATGAGTTGTAGTGTCTCTTTACCAATTGTCTGTGTGTTGTATATCAACACATACATTCTCCTGATGGGGATGCCTTATCCAGTTCAATAGCAACCGTAAGACGGAGATAGATGCATATATAACTTGGACAATGGAACGTTAATACGTTGTGATATTCAAATCCAGTTCAGAGTCAAAACAACATATGTTTGACTTTTTTCAACATATGAAGCTTAAATTGTTCTTGCTATAAATTTAGATGGATGACAATCCTAATCCTATTCCTTATGTCAATCTTTGAATACATCAAAACTTGACTTAGATTTCCTTTTTTTAAATATAGAAAGACAAATATTCATAGAAGAATTAAACTGTGTTGTTAGTTACTTTATTTTTTTAAAAAGATGCTATCATTCAGGAAAGCTAAGGTTGGTATTACCGACAAACAATTTGTTTTAAAATATTTTTTTCTTTTTTTCTTTTGTAGATCAGAATGACTTTATTTACCAAGGTATCATGAACGAAGGCGAGTGCAATTGAAAACAAATTCGATTCGTTAACCTTCTTTCAAATTAGTCCTTTCAGTTCTAGGATTTATAACGTAACGTAATCTCATTAAGTTACTACTATCTTTACCAGTTAAACTGTGTAAACAATGCATCCACAATTATTTCAACAAATGCAAAGAAATATCTTATCAATAGTTACATATACCTGCATACATTTGCATACAATATTGTGTTGTTTTTTGTAAATGAAGCTGGATGGTCAACAAATTAACCATCAGATCTACCTAATATGTTAAGATATGGTTTGTTTATTTAGTAAAGAAAAATATTATGTATATTTTACCTTTAAAATTTTGGTATTTTTCTATTTTTTTTTTTATATAGAGCTTTTCTTTTAAAGGACAGCAATACAGTCGTCTAAAACTGGCCACGACTATCAACCCTCTTAATTCTTTAAAATCATATTAATAAAATCTACAGCTGATTCATTTGATAACGAGTGGTAGGTATCGGATAATAACCCAACAATTGTAAATATTGCATATTTGTGATGTATTGATTATTCGGTCTATATAACATGCGTTGCTTAAATAATAAGGTTTTACAAATATTATAAATAAAGTTCTTTCAGGATATTGTAAGGCTATGGATATTTTATGAAATATTTTCCCTCTATATTTCTATGTGAACTTTGAACCCCTTCTGGGGCCCCAGTATTAGTCTGGGGGTCACGGCTTTTCCTATATACTTCTATGTTAAACTTTGAACCCCTTCTGGGGCCCCAGTTTTGGTCCTGGGGTCACGGGTTTTCCAATTTAGAATCTTCACTATTTGAGGATTCTTGCATAGTAATCTCACAAACTGTAACATTGTAGTTCTCGAGAAGATTTATAACATGTTTCCTATATATATATATATATATATATATATACATATATATATATATATATATATATATATATATAAATATGATTTCTCATGATTTGCGATGGTATATGATTTTTATCCACCTCGTTGTGTGTTTTCTATCCCCGAGCCTTGGCGAGGGGATAGAAAAACACACAACGAGTTGGATAAAAATCATATACCATCGCAAATCATGAGAGATTCTTTTTATCACATGTTTTACCACTTATTTTGTTAAACCTCAATCTTTTCTATAAAAAATTTAAATGTGAACCGCACAACACATATACTACAACTTAACTTACGTACGGAAAAAGAGTTCCTTAAAGATTAACAATTAACATTTCATTTTCGAGATATTTTAATCAATTCATGAAAGAAAAAAATTAAAGCAGCATTAAATGCTTCACATTTACAACTCTACACTTTTCAACTGAATTGTTTTGTTACTTTTTCATTCTATGAATCATCCGGCTGAAGCTACGTAATGTTTCATTATGACGTGGCGTAAGAACACACAGTGGAATATCAAAAATTTATCCCATGAGTGATATCCACCGCATATTGAGATAAACATTTGATAAATAAATAAATAAATAAATAAATAAATAAATAAATAAATAAATATATATATATATATATATATATATATATATATATATATATATATATATATATATATATATATATATATATATATATATATTGTTGAAACCCTCTTGGTGCCCCAGTAGTCCGGGGGTCACGATTTTAACAATTTAGAATCTACAATAGCTAAGGATGTATGCAGAGTAATATTCCAAACTGTTGCATTGTAGTTTTTGAGAAGAAGATTTTTAAACATTTTACTATATATGTTAATGTTTGAACCCCTTCTGGGGCCCAAGTTTTGGCCTGGTGGTCCCGATTTTTATAATTTAGAATCTTCAGTTTATATACAAGCTTTTGGGTAAATACTAGCATTTCTGGTGCAGTGGTTCTTGAGAAGAAAATTTGTAAACATTAATTTTTCCTATGTATTTCTATGTTTGAACCCCGCCTGGGGCCCCAGTTTTGGTCCGGGGGTCATGATTTTTACAATTTAGAATCTTCACTATATATACAAGCTTTTGTGTAAATATTGGGATTTCTGGTGTAGTGGTTCTTGAGAAGAAGATTTTTAAAGACACACACCCTATACTCACCGTTTCGCAATTATCTCCCCTTTTAAAGGGTTGTGCCCTTTATTTTAAAAATGTATAATCCCCTTTCCATAAGGATGCTTTGTACCAAGTTTGGTTAAATTTGGCCCAGTGGTTTTAGAGAAGTAGTCGAAAATGTGAAAAGTTTACAGACGGACAGATGGATGGAGGGACGACGGAAAACGGGTGATCAGAAAAGCTCACATGAACCTGTGGTTCAGGTGAGCTAAAAATCTTTTTCAAGCTGATTTGTCTATCTTCTTATTCATTTTAAGCATAAATAAACAGTTCTTAACGTTTAGCACATTCATTTTAAAACTGGGATTTTTACTTCAACATTCAAAACGTAAACAAAAGCTTTGTTTACATAGCAAAGAGTGTTAAGCTCTGTAACTCGCTTATAACTCGACAAATGACACTCAAATTTTGGTTGCCTATTAGAAATGCCTTACTAAAGCATTGTAATCATTAAAATTGGAAAAATAATTTTTGCCCAAAATCATGACCATGCCCCTTTCAAGGAACGATCGGCATATGATATTATTGGTCAGCTTCATACATTACATGCAATAAACATGATAAATAGGATATATCGCACCGTTTTGTTGATTTTCAAAATAGCAAAGAATGAATAAACTTTACTCTTAGGCGAAGTTTACCACCGATTATAATTCTTACGCATGTAAATCATTATGTAACTGTATAAATGTTTTAATCAAGGCAAACGCATCAGAATTTAATGTTTTTTTTTAGTAATGCAATTATGTTATTTTAGTAATGCAATTAAAAGATTTACATGAAGCCGTCACTGCAGATTAAATAAAGTAGTGCGAGGCACAATGCGTGCGCATATGGTAAATTTTGCTAGATGCCTCATATGGACAAAATTATGATCGGCCAAAGCCGATCACAAAAATCCAGTGAAGTTTGTTTAAGAAGGCTAGATGGTTGTGGCCATTATTAGATTCTTTTGATTTCCTCAGAAGTAAAGCTTTGTATAAAGGTGTAGGAAATTATCCCAAGCTTCAATAGAAGGAATTTTCTTTGACTAATAATAATATATGTATGTTATGGCATAAAAATGAAGTCTAAAAATTTTAAGGTAGATATTTTGGTAATTCATTGACTATCCATCCTCTTACATAAAGTGTAACAAAATAAACAGATTCAAGTACAAAAATCAGTTTATTATCTTTCATTCCCATACAACAATGATTCTTCATCTGATATCTCAGTTAATCTCACATACCTTGTCCATAGAAATAAATCCTTTTACAGATAAAATATTTCTGACGTGAAAATTTTCTCTGAAAAATTTTGTCTTTTCAAGAAACGATGTAAGTCAATTTTACACTTTGCCTCCATGCCTGCATTTTTATGAATTTCCTGTATTTAATTCCACCACACAATCAGTTCCGGGGTATGGTGGAAGTTGAAGGTCATACTTCTGTTCCAGGGCTCTTGGGACGAACCGTCCACCCAGATAGTGAAATCTTCCCTTAAAGAGTTTGGCGCACTTTTTGGGTGCAGTGAGGGAGATGAGAAGTTGTGGCTGTAGACCGTTAGGATCTCCCTCTTCTACATTCCAGCCTGAATTCAAAAAAATAAATAGACATAGATCTAATATAGCAAAAACGAAAAAAGGTCAATATGTACACAGGAATCGTTATCAATGCTTTGAATTAAAACTGAATTTGTGTAACCAATTAACCAGCTTGGTCTTATTTTAAATTATAGGTCGATGAAGTAATGTAGTTGAAAAAAGGTGACGAACAATAATTTGCTGTACGAAATCTTATCATATTATTTGCTGAAATTATCACCAGTTTGGAAGTTAGGATTGGGATGTTGAAATTGAAGTAATAATGTTCAGCACATCGACAACCATATAATTAACATTAAGTTATGATGAGTAGTTCATTTGTTTTGGTCAAACAGAACATTGGTTATGCATATGACTCAGAAGATCATATCGCTATAGGTTAAATATATAGAAATCATGCTCAGTGTGAAGTGTTGACTGTTTATAATGATATAATTATTTATGATTATACCAGTTGGACAGAAATAATCTGAATTATTTTTCTCTTTGTGTACATATAAGCCCATGTTAATAGTTGCTGGGTAGATATAGAGAACGGTCAGTCAGTCAGAGAGATTGAGATTTGAATTTGTAGAGAGTCTGAAATTGCTTTTTAAAATCTATACGATCACGTTTAATAAATTATTGTTCAACACCAAACTTGACTTATCATTTCCTTTGTTTCTTTGTCTGTGTCTATACCTAAGTGAAAGTCCATACTACAGATGGGTATTTACCAGAGGGCTGTTTAACTTTATATTGGAAGTGGTGAAGTGGATCATAGGTTATACATAGCAATAACAATGCTTTTATGTCCATTTCTCTTTGTGTTCACCTTGGGTATATTCTCACTACAGATGGGGAAGGGGATGCCTGTAGGGGTGGGGTGAATGGGTTCTATTAAAAAATGGTATGTTCCTTTGCCTGTTTCTTTGAGTTGTACCTGGGGGTACGTCCAGTACAGATGGAGTGGGTTAATGGGTTATATATAACAATGTAGATTTCTGTGGTGTGAGAGTATGTTCACACTACAGAGGGGGAAAGGCGATGTCTATTGGGGAAGGGGTTAATGTCTATTGGTGTGAACATTAATATGTCATATATAACAATGTAGCTTTCCTGTGTTGTTACCTGAGGGTACGTCCACACTACAGATGGGTGTGTCCACCTTCTTCAGAGTGTCAATGACCCCCGCAAACAGAGGCCTGACCGGCGGCTGGAAGCTGAACCCAAACAGAGCGTCCACCACCAGACTGTATGACCTCTGTATGACCTCTATGTCGGCGGGGAACTCCGACAGGAAGGTTAACTCCATACCCTGACACTGCTTTGTCAGGTTGTCAAAGAGAGGCTTGTTGGGCTTCTTAGGGTAGAACAATGTGGGGTTGTAACCCTGAACAAAACATGTACAAAATGGCGTCATGAGCATCATATTTACAATGTAAAACACAGATATAAATGACTTACTCTAATTATTTATTAGGGTATACCATTAAAACAGTGTAGTCCCAAAAAAACCCATACAACTTTATGGGAGTTCTAAGTTGTTATTAAACAAGTTATAAAGGCATAATTTATAATCAAAACAAGTCTAACTTACAAGCTGTTTTATATAAATGTAAACATTTGATATGAATGAGTCATTTTGCTTATTTCATTGGAGTATACCATCATAGTATACAATTTTGATAAAAGACGCATCTAGATTATAGGTAGTTAAATCAGCAATATGTTTCTCTTTAATTTTAGATTTTAATTAAGAAAACTCTGACTAACATACAAACAGTTTCAGATGTCTGGCACACACAAGTCCATCACCACCATTGTTACCTGGCCCACAGCAGACAAGAACAGCGCCATTACCTTGTGTCAATTTCTCCCTCGGGTAACACTAAAAGTAAATATTAATACTGAAAGATTGACTTATAACAAAGGAAACTCTGTATAATAAATGTGCAATTGATAGTATTTACTTTAACATTCTACTCATAGAATGTGAAATTTAGAATAAGACTTATGTATTGTTAAAAAAAAACAACCCAAAAAACAAAACATGAAAATAAAAGTAGCATGAAAATATTTTCAGCAGAGAAGAAGTAACTCATCCAGTATGTTCATTTTTTAAAGATAAGAACATTTTTTACTGCTAAAAAAAGATTGTTTATCAATTGTGATCACTCGTAAAATAGATGTAAATATAAAAAGTATTAAAGATATATAGAGTAGAAATAAAAGTTTTGATCCATATTTTCTTGATGTACATTACCAATAGAATAGATTTTATGATGACATCAAAACCTGTTTCAGTTGATATGTAAATGTATATGCCTGTGTCTTTGTTTGCTGACCTTTGCTATGGCGACAGCACAGCTATATCCAGCGAGTTCCATCAGCTGGTCCACGCTGAAGGCGTAGTCACTGAACAGCTCCTCATCTATCTTCTGGGCCTCTACCTGACTGTACACAGAGAAAAACAAATATATTAATCTTACTATACCTTGAAACAGTTTCTAAAATCAGCAGAAAATTACTTGATTATGATAGACAGCATGATGAATATGAAGTATATAAGTCAGAGGGGCAGAAAAATGTGCAATTTTGAATAAAAAATTATTTTTTCAAAAATTTAATTCCCTAAATGTGATCAAAACCCCCAAAGTAAACTGAACTCATGATTTGCTGTTCACAAGTTTAACACTTTAACCCAATGAACTATTACGATATTCAACAAAATCAATTGATCAAACAATTTAACAAAAGATATAAACCGCCATCTTGTGACGTAGTGTCTAAAAAGTGTCTAGGTGTAGTGTACCTTATATATCATTTACATGTAATTCTGTTAATTGTTCAATATTTTATAGTGTAATAAAATCTCATCATAGTTTATTGATAATTATTCCTCATGAGATGAATTAAACCTTTCTTTACGTGTTTTTCCCTTAATTTATCCTAATTCATTTATTCCCCTCCTCTTTGTGACATCTCTGACATAAGTAATTGTTGATAATTCCTTCCTCTACACATGTTCTTTTCTTTTTTCATTCTATATACACTGTGCCCCTGCATTTTACCTATTTCATGTAATTGATTGCATCTACTTCCTAATTACATGTACTATGTTCCTAGACACATCCTACTCTTACAATCATAGGATAATGCTTACCAACAGCCTACAAAAACAATTAAAAGATATTTTTTTAAGTCTCACGATATGAAACAGACACCCTAATACTAACACTGGTAAACATATCATGTACCAGGTATTTATCAGAGTCCCTTTGAATTGATTCAATCAAAAAGACAAACAGAGAAATACTTACCCCAGATATTTGAGTTTTCCTTGATCAACTGCCATGATTCTAGATGAACAGGAGAACTGGCGATGAATCCTAGGAACAACTTGAGAGAGTACACGAGTGAACACAGTTTTAAAGACAATCATGTAGTCTGTCTGACCTCCAGTCTTGTTGACCCTTGAACTTTGACCTTTGAATGTTCATTAAAACTGCAAAGGAATTAGACCAATATTAATAGTGAGCGCAGCTGGTATGTACGAAGCGTGGGCAAGCAAAGCAAGCTCTAGGAACTAGTGTGTGGGCAAAGAACGAGCTAAACCTACATATCAACTCATCAACAAAAGTATTTGGCAGCATCCCAGCATTTCTTTGAACTCCTTTATTGCTATGCCAAAAATGGCTGACCTTTCACTCGGAATTTACGGATATATACCTGAGGTTTGTCAACTCGTTTGAGTAACACACATGCTTTGGTGAGAACCAGGAGAGATATTACTTGCCTCTGTTTCTTCGTACTCTGCTAAGAAACGTACACAAAGCAAATAAAAAAGTTTATTAATGAAGTCACAGTGAAAGTGCCCTATATTTCCTGCAATAAATGTAGAGGTGGATCAAGTATCTGTACTGCTTGTTACTCGCTATTTCTGTGTAAACTGCATTCCCTGTTTTTGTTTTTATTCTTTTAATATGGCTTAGATAAGGGGATGATATATATGCAAGTTCCATGCTTTACTGTCATATCCATCCAAAAGTGGGGAGGAATAAAAAAATGTACTGTAGAAGCAGAAATATTTGTTACTTTCGTTGGCAGTATAAATCAACGAAATTAAATCCATGACGAATTTTTAACCCAACTATTAATAAAGCCAGAGTTGATAGGTTATATATTTTAGAGATTAAGATATGTCAAAATTAAATGCCGACGAAATTCTATTTGGTTTAAAAACAACGAAATTTTGACCCAACGAAAATATGTGCTTCTACAGCACTTTATTTTTTATAATTACAGCAACATCATTAAATTTTGTAATAAATAATAAGAAAAAAGCAGAAAAATTAAACAGTTAAAAATCTATGTAGAAGTTGCATATGGTCAAACCTGTAAACAGGTATGGGTAATTACACACCTAAAACGGGATATACATGCCAGGTATGTTTAGGAAATTGAACTCAATGTCTACCCAAGTTATACGAGTATTACCTGGGTTGGGGCAGTTTACGCTTTATAATCCTCGAAGCGTTTTACTTTTAAAATGATATTAATCTGTTCAAAATTCAACGTCAAGTGGATTAGTACGTTTTTGACATGGGTGCATTGTGATGTGTCTTTTGACGTGCAAACCAGGTTATACGAATTTAACTAAATTTAACTAAATTTTTCTATCCAATCAAATGCCGCATTACAACCAGAATTAAATTATTTAATAAATGAACTCAATGTCTTCCCAAGTTGTATGAGTATAACCTGGGTTGGGGCAGTTCATGCGTGAAGCTGATTATAAAAAAGCGTAAATGGCTCCAACCCAGGTTATATGAGTATAACTTGGGTTGATATTGAGTTCATTCCTTATAGTTTAATTTTCCATAATTTACTTTACAAATTGAGTGCGTTTTACTTTTAAGAATGATATTAATCTGTTCGAAATTCAAACGTAACGTCAAGCGGATTAATACGTTTTTGAAGTTGGTGCATTGTGACATGTCTTGTGACATGCAAACCAGGTTATACAAATATAACTTATTTTTTCTATTCAATTAAATGCTGCGTTACAACAAGAATTAAATTATAATGTTATATACTTAGTATAATCCCTGCAGATACTTTCAACAAACTTGAACTAAGTTAGAGATAAACAAGACAACATCTGCAAGATTTGCCTTGGTTACGATGTTTAGACTAGCATGTTGATTAAGAATCCCACATATCATTTAAACCTTAGTTGTTTGAATAAACAGACAATAATTGATCACTCATGTCCTGTACATGTTAAGAGAGCTGTAACAGAGTAAATTCGAGAAACCAGTGCAGTGTGTCATATGCTAGCATCATAATTCAGTACATTCTGCATTTATAAAAATTAAACCCCAATTTGGATCTATTTCAATACATAATTACTTAAATAAATTTGTAAAGTGTTCAATGGATACCTTTCAAACTTCTTGTTCCACTTTCAAAGTTTTTTATTTTATTCGACTCGGGTTCGAGATCCACAAAACAATTTTTTACAGTAGGTCTCTACTCAATTTGACTCCGATATTTTTTTGACCCTGATTAGCAGGAACCCATACATTGGATATTATATGTACTTTGTCACTCAATGTAAAATTATTATTTGTCAAGTTGAATTTTTTTTATGAATGCATATGTTTGTTTGTTTGGTTTTTTATAAGAGAGAATATATTCCTTATCAGTATATGTTACATCTTGAGGTTTATACATGCATTATTATTTTATTTTGCTATTGTGTTGTTGTTTTTTACGGGAATATTTGCATGGTGCTTCTTGCACACTTTCACAAATATTTAAGGAATAAGGAATCATTCTTTGAGTATTATGAGGTGATAATTTCGGTCGGGGTGTGATCAAATCCAATAAAGCCCGAAGGGCTTTATGATAGATTGATGATATGATTAAATCTATCATAAAGCCCTTCGGGCTTTATTGGATTTGATCAAGCCCCGACCGAAATTATCACCTTATAATATTCAAAGAATGATTCCTTATTACTTATATTTATATAATTTTCAGCAGTTGTATGATTAAATATTATAATAATATGTTTTATGGTGCGACCGTTGGGGCGAGCGCAGCATAAATTGAACTGTAAATACGCATGGGTACATGATAATAAATTAAAGCGTGGTTTACCGTATAAATGCATCAACGTGAATAAAAAATATTTTTCGCTCCAGTATACATGTATAAACAGTTATGTTTTACGGTGTGGCGATCTGGAGGACTATCACAATTTCACTATCAGTTTCATCAGAAACGTGCACTGTTGGATCCGCCTATCTATTTATTCATTACGCTAAAGGTCGCTTGCTTAGTCTAGAGATTGTAACGTCACGTTAGTAGAGCAGACATCACTCGACAGTTTCCGTCAAAGTAGCATTGCTTCGAATAATTTACCAAGAAAATAATGTAAAACAAATAGTTGCGAACCATTTTTAGAATCAGCAGAATGTTTTATTCATTTTTTAAATGCATGACATTCTTAAAATACATTTTACCTGTTCTCATGAGATCATGACATTGGTAGCCATTTGCAAATTACATGGAATTGTGGGTACAAATCTGACGACAGAATTTTCAGTATGTCAAAGGTAGCGGTAGTTTGAATTTTCTCTTCGCCGAGGCGTTGTCGTTTGAGCTCGCTGCGCTCGCTATTAATTATGCAAGCCCGCTTGCGCCCCCAACAAAAACGTTTTTTGAATTTATTGGGCTGTATAGTACAAAACGATTCGTAGTGTTATCACAGACAGGGACACTGGAAAATGTAAATATTACAGAATAAAACCCATATTTAAAACTTTCCTGACGTTTGATTTGTGTTCAAAATATATAAAATAAAAATATGTCGTCTGGTGATGAGTTACAAATCAATGCATGTAAAAGTGAAGAAATTAGCAGTAATAATGTTCATTGGCGATGTTTGAAAAGCATTAATATGCTCGCCCTAACAATTAAGACCAGACAGCGTGGAGAAAAAAACCCATAAAGGGCAAACACGTCAGCTGATTTCACAAAAGAAAATTAAAAAAAACATATTGATTCCATTTCTATTTCCAGTTCACTGGGCATTTTTTTTATTAAGATTCCTAGTATTCTAAATTTTGAAAGGTTTCGAAAGATAATGAACTGTTTTCAATGGTATTTCAAATCGATATTCTGGTACACGCATTTTCTTACCCATTATCATGTGGAGTATTGAGTAAATTTTATTGTATTCAGATATCAGATTGCTAAAGTGAAATTATCAAACAATGATTACAAATACCATTGACTATTCTAATTGGAATATTAATTAGAATGAACATTCAAATCCTTTTTTTTTTGTCTGATGATTATTGCTAGATAATGAACAGTGTGTGTAGGGGATGATGGCAGTATGATGTGGTCACGGAGCAAGTAGGAAGGGAATGTTAGGGATGACATTTCTATATTGATGATTTGGGGAACAATTACAAACAGTCTTTGTCATGTTATCAAAACTCAGATCATATTTTTGTTAACAGTTGAAAGAAAATTCCAGGGTTAGACCTAAAATAATGGTGACAAACGCTAGGAACTGTTTATTTATGTTCAACACGAATTAGCAGATAGAAAAATAGCTTTAATTTGTTTTGACTGGTATGGACCAAATTAAACAAATACATGACACATGTTTTGTTACATAACATGAGCTTTGCATCTTTCTTATAACTCTACGACTAGCACTCAAAGTTCGGTTGATCATTAGCAATATTATGATATTCTTAGTTTAAAGCATGGTAAACAATATGAATAGAAATATAAGAAAATGAAAGAAATCGCGGCAATGCCCCGTCATATAATGCGATTTTAGTGGACTGCATGGTTTAAATGAGCACCGGGATCTAAAATATGATCACCTTAGTGTGTATTACGTTTAAATTCAGCGTAAGATAATAGATGCACTATGATAAAATTTAAAACAAGTTAATAGGGACAGTAATTATAAGTTTTCCTTTATTTTTGGTAATATAATTCCAATATATGCATGTATAAAAATATACAATAATTATTCATATTACATGTATATTATGTACAATTAATATTACGAATGTCTATTTTTCCTTTATCCATGCATAAAGTGTAAATTGTTGTATATATTTGTCATATTCTTTATGTTGTTAATTACAAACCAAAGAGATAAAACCAACTGTTAAACTGGTAATACCTCATCATGTAGACTCTCTCTTTGCGTTGCACAATCGCTTACTAGAAAAATAAACACCACGATATATACTACAATGACACATTACTTACAGAAAATGTCGTCCAATTTGTATTTACTACCACCAGGTAAGTTAAAAATTTACAACATGACAAAAACACAAGAAACTGAATTTTGATTTTTAATGTATCATTGTAAGGTACTCAATATTTATTACATATTGTAGAAATATTTAAAAAGGTCGCCTTTTTGTGCAAACCCCTTATCAAAATAACATTGAAGAAAGGATATTCTTGTTATTATAATGACAATAATGAACGTTCAAGTTTAAAGGTCAGTCAGAAAAATATTTCTGTTAACCTACTAGAGTAAAAAAATAGAATAAATTAAAATGTTAAGGCTTAAACATAATTAAACGTACAATTTCTTTTAAACAAAAAATAATTTCATTGTTCATCATGCTGTTTATTAGAACTTTTAAAATAATATCATCACTATCATAACATATTTACAACCTCTGTGTAATCTATACAATGTTAAAGAGCAAATGTTTGGAGCGTTTGTATTTAAATGTCACACTGCACTCGGTAATAAATTTTAAAATAGCATGGTCTTTTGAAATGTTAATTTCTCAGACTTTGTTCACTGAGCACATTGTCACCTTTGGGAAACGATTCTTGAAGTTTCCATACATGAGAAATAAACTTTAATGAACCCCGTTTTTATCATAACTTCAAAAGAGCAATCTCTTATTTAAATACTAGGTATATCCGTTACTTTCTAACACGCAGGTGGAACATTTTGATCGAACTTATGGTCAGATTTATAGATCGTGATTTAAATACATGTATTAAAAAGTAAATTGTTCCCTGCCCCCTTTACTTTTAACTTTCACAATGACAAGCTTAGCGGTCCGAATATGAAGCGATTAGATTTAAAACGGGTGTCCTTAGGTAGAACATACTGACCAGATATTGAAAAAAAAAAAGAAAATAATAAAAGGCAATTAATGACTACATGTCAGCGAAGACGATTATATCGTGTTATAAATTCCTGTTGCCAATCAAGGTAAGAACATTTATTGAGAAATATCCTAATTTTTTATTCCCAGTGCCTTTACTTACCAATATCTGCCTTCTTTTTCATTAACATTCCCTTTTCAATCAGCTTATATCGGAAATATACTAGTATTCAAAGACTCCAGTAGCCGGATGGCGTTGTATGGTTGGGTCTGCTTTTTGTACATGTATCTATAATCGTATATCAAATATCATTATAATATTCTTACCATATGTAGGGACATTTAATGAGATTTTCTGTGATTTACATCCCTACGAGGAGAAATTAAAAACGCCGTACGTATTTGTGCCATGTCGGATCATATTGATGACATATCAACACGTACATGTAAATAATGTGTCCACTTGCGACACGTCACTTTTAAAAATTATTTTGATTCAAGAACTGTTATCAAAGTAAAGGCATTAAGTTAACTTGATTTTAATTATTTCGCAACAAATAAATGTTTTAATAACACTCGTTGTCACGGATGTTTGGGCGAGGGGTCATTGAAATGGGGAGAAGCCGGAGTGCCAGAAGAAAGCACTGTTGTCCAAGCGGGCGACCACTATACCCTACCACACACAACCACTGCCGATCACGGGGATCGAAACTGGGTCGAAGTGTTAAGAACTGAGTGCATTGTCCACAACGCTACTTGGACACCCTTGCAATTCAAGTGATTTAATATATTTGCCTTTCCTTTTTTTTTGCAGAATTGAATGAATACCAAAATCTAAGATGACAGTTACACCAATGAAACCAGCAGCTTAACTGAACACTTTTTATGTTGAGAACTTTAACACTAAACTATGTTGTGTTTAGTCATTCTTCTGTTCTTATATTCACCAACTGCATCAGCACTTTCCGCCGATGTAGTAAAGAACCTGACGAAACACCTATTTGAGACAAATGCTTACGACAACACACTAAGACCGGCTAACGACCAGATGTCTCCGACCGACTTGAAGGTGTCATTCTTCCTCAGCAGTCTCAACAAACTGGATGAACTGGAGGAAAAGCTTATCACAACGGCCTATCTTACGCTGGAATGGCAAGACGAGTTCCTCACGTGGGACTTAACGTCATTTCCAGTGCCCCGTATAACAATTCCACAAAGCAAAGTTTGGAAGCCAGACTTTGTTCTGAAGAACGGCTTTACCGAGTTTAAAGAACTAGGCGGTTCTTTCTATAACGTCCTGCTGTCATTTGATGGAACAGTGATGTGGAAACCCTACCAAGTGTTCGAGTCCCAGTGCTCCATTGACGTCACGTATTTCCCATTTGATACTCAGACGTGTGAGATTGAGTTTACCTTGTGGTCGCACTTTGGATTTCAGGTTACTTTAAACTCGTCAAGTAGCAATGTTGAGATGGGACGCTACAAAACCAATAGCGTCTGGGAAATCAGCTCCACCTCACAGAATTTAGATAATACAGGATTAAGCAGCATCGTCACGTACACTCTCAATTTGAAAAGGAAACCCGATTTCTACGTGGGAAACCTCGTCATGCCCATCCTGTTTTTGGGGATTCTGAACCTTCTAGTCTTCGTTATACCTGCTGATGCCGGAGAGAAGATGTCGTACTGCATCACCGTGGCTCTGGGATTCATTGTGTTCTTAACAATCATCAGCTCCGCGCTACCCGCTAATTCGGACAATACTCCATATCTATTAACATATCTACAGATTCAGATAATTTTGGGAGGCATAGCGCTTGTCATCTCCGCGATACAGTTAAGATTGCGCCATAAACCAGAGGATCAAGAAGTTTATAAACCCCTCAAAGTACTTGCTAAAGTGCCAATGTGTAAGTATTTTAAAGCTCGAGAGGAGCCAAATACGGACAAAGTTATTCCCATAGATGGAGTGCACGATAAAAACTTGGACGCGAACAAAGAGAAGATCTCTTGGAACGATGCCTCGTCAGCGATAGATTTTGTGATGTTCTGGATCTACGTGTTTGTGTATTGCATTAGTACTATTGCCATCATGGCTATTTTGACATAAATAAATAAAAAGAACCTTTGTCTCATTTAGCAAAACATACAAAAATGAAAAAGGGTATATTTGAAGTTTATATAGTAATTAACTGTATCCCCATTATAAAAATATAACACTTTTATACTCATTAAGTTTCCGGTAAGATTAAACAAACGAATGATTGAATACATGACTTTCTTTTCTAATATTTGTTATAAACTTTTATTAAAAACACTTATTAAATGCACCTTGAATAAATGACGATGTGATAGAATATCATCACACACAAAAGCTGCACTCTTAATAGTACGACATAAAAGATTTATAACAAATCAAATTTCGATGATATGTGACATCATCGCAGTATTGATTTTGGAACAGTACAGTTTGTTGCAGAATAAAAAAAAATGTACTTTCCCATTTTAATCTTTTATATAAAAGTAAAGAAATACTACTGATTAAACGCTTCAATATTTTATTCTTTAAATTTTAACAATGTTCACATTTTTTTTTATACGAAATACAACAAGCCAAAGGAAATCTATGATCCAAACGAGGTCGCCATCTTTGTATACAGAGGATCTTGACTAGGTGACCTGATCCAAAGTCTTTCTCTGGTCATTGAATTCTCGACATAGACCCAGCCCGTCACTGTAACAGAGAGCGGCACGTCAGAGAGAGAGAGAGAGAGAGAGAGAGAGAGAGAGAGAGAGAGAGAAGAAACCATAAAGAATTACACTGTAGAAAAAAAGAGGAAGATATACTGAAAGAAATAGATGATTGAGAAAAAGGGATAAAAGAATGGAAAGAGAAACAGAGACATACATAGTAAAAGAAGAGATAGAAAGAGCAGACCTGGATCGACTCCCCGTTTGTTGAATGGATTGGTTGTGGCGGGCCGAGGTTCATTCAGTGGTCGCTGACTGACCTCAGGAGATGGACTTTTAATTGGTGGCTCTAGTGCAAGGTAAAACGTAACACTGTTGACTTACATTAAGCATTTCATTAAGTGTCTATTTGAAGTTTTCGTCAAAAGCTTTAAAAAGGAATTAAAGTACTTTTTAATATGTATAGTTTTAATGTTACATTTTAGAATTTATAAAACATTTTTTTGATTTCCTTGATTTTATTGATTCAACAATTGTTGTTTTACATGAATATTGAAAAATGCAGAGACAAGGGACACTCTGGATACCATACAGCACCGACATAAGGTTTTAAAATGTCGTCAAAAATATCCTTTGCATGTTAGATTGAAAATCATAGATACAATAAAAATGTATAAATGTGATCTCCTTTCGGTGTTCAGCTTCTATTCATGGATCAAAAGAACTGAAGCACGCCTCCAGAATAATCAATATGTATGTTGCTAGACACTTTTCTTACCTGGTTCTTGAGTTATCTTCACACTGTTTTACCTGGTTCTGGAGTTATCTAAACACTGTTCTTACATGGTTCTTGAGTTATCTTCTCACTGTTCTTGACGGGATCTTGAGTTATCTAAACACTGTTCTTACCTGGTTCTTGAATTATCTAAACACTGTTCTTACCTGGTTCTTGAATTACCTAAACACTGTTCTTACCTGGTTCTTGAATTATCTTCACACTGTTTTACCTGGTTCTTGAATTATCTTCACACTGTCCTCACCTAGTTCTGGAGTTATCTTCACACTGTCCTCACCTGGTTCTGGAGCTATCTTCACACTGTGTTTACTTGGTTCTTGAGTTATCATCACACTGCTTTTACCTGGTTCTGGAGTTATCTTCACACGGTTCTTACCTGGTTCTGGAGTTTTCTTCACATGGTTCTTATCTTATTCTTGATTAATCTTCACAGAACAGTAAGATTAATCTTACAGGGTTTTTGAGGTATCTTCACATTGTTCATACCTGGTTCTTGAGTTATCTAAACACGGTTCTTACCTGGTTCTTGAATTATCTAAACACGGTTCTTACCTGGTTCTGGAGTTATCTTCGCACGGTTCTTACCTGGTTCTGGAGTTATCTTCACACGGTTTCCTGGTTCTGGAGTTATCTTCACGCAGTTCTTATCTGATTCTTGATTAATCTTCACACTGTTCTTACAGGGTTTTTGAGGTATCTTCGCATTGTTCTTACCTGGTTCTTGAGTTATCTTCACACGGTTCTTACCTGGTTCTGGAGTTATCTTCACACAGTTCTTACCTGGTTCTGGAGTTATCTTCACACGGTTCTTATCTGATTCTTGATTAATCTTCACACTGTCCTTACAGGGTTTTTGAGGTATCTTCACATTGTTCATACCTGGTTCTTGAGTTATCTTCACACGGTTCTTACCTGGTTCTGGAGTTATCTTCACACGGTTTTACCTGGTTCTGGAGTTATATTCACACAGTTTTTATCTGGTTTTGGATTGATCTTCATACTGTTCTTACATGGTTTTTGAGGTATCTTCCACTTCTTTTATCTGGTTCAGGATTAATCTTTACACTGCTCTTACTTGGTTCTGGAGTAATCACCACACTGTTCTTACCTGGTTCTGGAGTTATTTTTACACTGTTCGGAGATACTGGACGAGGACTTTTATCGGGAAGTTCCGCCTTTTCTGATTGGTTCCTGCAAATTTGAAATAAATTGATATTTGGTTCCGGATTCATTTTAACTATTTAAAAAACTGGTTTCACTTCTCAAATTAAATAAGCGCAAGACAAGTAGATAGCAAGTCTTGATATCATGACATTTTAATTTCATATATAAAGAATATTTTCTTATATGATGAAATAAGTAAAATATAGTTTTCTTTGATTGTTAGTTCATAATGTACATGTATTCATAATATTAAGATTTTTGTATGAATAATTCATGTAATTCATGTTTTTTTTTATCATATTGTTTTATATTACAGATCTTCCTAAAACTTCATATCTATTTCTTCAAAAAAGTATATGATTTTAGAATAATTTTAAAAGAAGAATCAAAAAAAAAAAAACCGAAGAGAAAAAATTATGTGGAATTGACAAGGTGTCATTAAAAGTGATTTCTTTTACAGTGATGTTGATAATTTTTAAGACCTGTATGACTCTTACAAATTTTAACCGACTTTTTAACAACTTCACTTTGAATTAAGAAATAGATTTAATTTTTTCTTTTGATCGACGCATCTAAGGACAAATGCACTGGAAAAAGCGCTGAAAGCAAATATCAAATGACGTTCGAAATCCAATATGGACACTAATACCCTTTTCTACACCATTTCCGCTTCCAGGCGAAAAGAAGTAAAATGGTGATTAGAAGAAGCAGGAGGAAGAAGACAATTGGGAGGGCCACAGCAAGGGGGTCCACTTTGTCTGTCTGTGTGTCACTGACGGGGACGACCTCAGGGTTGATGACCTTTGGTTCTGGGAGAACAAATCCTGTCACATCCGTCACTGAAAATCTGCCCCAAATGTCTGCATTCATCCCTTTTATATAAAATTTTATAACACTGTCAAAAAATGCACAAAAATTTAATCTATCATATTTTTTCCAAACGTTGTGTTAAAGAGTGTCTATTTGGTTGCTACAATGCAAAAAACAGAACAGAAATCTTACCGTACTGGTCAAACATTGGCATAGTTTCTTCAATCTTTAGAAAGGGTTTAGGCAGATGGAGATTATAAATCCAGTCACTCAAATCGTCCTCGACAGCGTACAATTGAACCGTGGTCTTACTGGGGATAGAACATCTATCAATATTCATTTGAAAAATGAAACATTTCTAAAAACATTGAAACACTTATTTCCTTTGAATGCAACAATACAACTTATCTTTAGCTAAACTAAATAAGTTAATGACATAATATAAGATATTTTGTCACATACGCACTAATCTTGTAAAATGAAATTGTCAAAAATAAACGCCCAACTTCCAAAAATCAAAATGCATATTAAGTCTTGTTACCCAACTTCACATTATAGGCATATAATTTAATTCTGGTTGTAACGCGCTCTCTGATTGGCTAAAAATTATTTTATATCGTATAAAGAATGTTGCCTACGTCATAATAAAACTAACGTCAAAACGTATCAATCCCCCTGACGTAACGTTTGAATTGTGTACAACTTGATGTCATTTTCAAGGTCAAATGACTGTTTTTAACTACAATTAATAGCAAAAAAATAAATTATAAGCAATGAATTCAAAATCTATTAGTTTTATACAATATAAAATGGTCTGGAACAGTTTACGCTTTTTTATAAACCGCTTCGCGGTTTATAAAGCGTTAACTGCCCAGACCATTTTATATCGTATAAAACTAAAAAATATTGAATTCATTCTTTAAATTAAAGACCAACTGTACATTAGTAAGAGAAATAGTAGTTCCATATTAAAAAGAGTTGCTTCATACATTTGAATTTCATACAAATGACTTCTTATAACCGATAACAAAGTCACAACACGAGCCATTTCGGTTTAAGAGAACCAAAGAAGACATTTTATAAAACAGCAAAGGTACAGCAGTTTTTATAGTTAATATGAATTATACCCATCTTCCTCATGCAAACACCAGCGTCTGACGTAAGCCAATGGATACGCAACTCTCACACCTGACGTCACTTCAGACAAGAAGTCAGCCTCAACCCCCAGAAACTGGTTCTTTGTTAGAGATAAAACAAATGACATCACGTGAACGTCTGCTTGGAATGTGTCTATTCTAACTGTCGCGCTCTGTGACGTCAGACGTGGCTCACCGTTATCCTGAGAGTTCACTTTGATAACGTATTGAGAGGCATTCAGGTTATTTCTAGCTTTGATTTCGCCTAGTTGGTATAGAAAAAAGTGTTTGTATGGTATGAAATGATGAAAGTTGAGTTCTTGTTGTCATACGAAATATTAGAGCATAGTAAAAGTGTAAATCTTTTATTCTTTTATCAATACCTGTCTCAAAATTGACTTGAAATGGTGTTAGTTCATCGATTGGATCCAACAAGTAGAACAGTTCGGCATTGTTGGTCTGATCCCTGTCTGTGGCGGTAACTGTAGAAATGATGAACTCACATACTTCGGTGAGTGGAGCCTCTGTATTATAAAAGATCGGGAAAAACTCGGGTGGATTATCATTGATATCAGTGACGTAGATTGTGACATTTGTCGTCGTTGATTTTGGAGCAGAATCACCATCTTTTGCTATTACAGTCATGAATAGAACATCATGTTCTTCAAAGTCAAGTGGACGCTTTAAGATGATGTCACCAAAATATGGATGAATCGTAAAGTAAAAATCAGCAAGGAGACCGTCAGCTGTCGACAAGTCAAGTTCGTACGATATCTCGGAGTAGAACCCTAAGTCGATATCGATAGCAGCAGTAGTTAGAATTGTTGATCCGGCAGGAATATCTTCGGCAACTGCTTTGGTGTAAGAAGCAGCTTGGAATTCTGGATAATTATCGTTCGTGTCTCTAACTGTTATTTCTACGATTTCTTTTGCTGATAATGCAGGAGTACCGGCATCTGTTACAAAAATACTCAACCGAAAATAAGATTCCTTCTCACGATCTAACGCCATGTTTGTGAATATTTCTCCCGAAGTTTCATTTATGAGAAAACTTCCGGGTGTGCCCGAGATAAACTCCGCTACTTTGTAAAACAACTGTGCATTTACTCCTTCATCTTTATCAACAGCATCCAATCTACCAACTTTCGTATAAAATGGCACGTTTTCATCAATGAAAAATTCTCTCTCACCCTGTACAAACGAAGGTGGGTTGTCGTTGACATCAGATATTTTAATGGTCGCTGTAGCAGTTGAGTATAACTGAGGAGATCCAAGGTCCGTAACTTTGATGACTAAGTTATAGACAGATCGGGCTTCACGATCCAAAGCAGCGGAGACTTGGACATATCCACTGTATGACTCTATCTTAAACGACGAATCGTAATTACCGGACACAATTGAGTAATAAGTTCTTTTATTCTCACCCGAATCACTGTCGTTGGCAGACATCTGAAACACCACAGTCTGTATGGGTGATTCTTCAGACACCTTTCCATCATAGTCACCAATAATCTGTGGAGTGTTGTCATTGATATCTTCAATGCTGATTTCCAAGGTTAAAGTCCCCGTTTGAGACGGACTCCCTTCATCGATGGCCAAAATTGTGAAGAAATATCTGTGAATGATAAAATAAAGTGTGATATTTTTAAAACAAAAACTTGATTTATCAATGCAAAATATTTTGTGTATAATAATGGTAAACTACGACCATAGTATAAAATAAACGTTTAACATAATTAGTTTCAACACAAATTGTTCATTTCGCACGTTACGACGAATCTCTATTAGGTTACTGACAAATCTTTTGAAATGAATAGTAAAGCAAAAAACAAAAAATCTAAGCAAGATTACATACCTATTAACTGTTTCACGGTCCAGTGGTTTGTCTACTGTCACAATCCCGGTCGTGGGATGGACTTTAAATGGAGTGATGTAGTCCATACTATAAGAAACCCTATTATTGTTATCTAGGTCCGAGTCAGCGTCTGTCGCAGAAACACGGGTGATGGACGTGCCTTTTGGAGCGGATTCTGAGACCGACGAGAACAATGCCTTTGGATTAAAGACTGGAGGATTATCATTTACATCCACTATAATGATGGTGACCGTACATCGATCTGATAAAGGGGGCGTGGCCCGATCTTTGACAGACACCATAAGGTCAAACGAAGTCCCCTCTTCGTAATCAGTGGGGTCAGCGATGGTTATCCGTCCGTCGTCTTCATCGATGGAGAAGTGAGAATGAACATTGCCAGACTCTATGGCATATTGAACGTCGCCGTTACTGTCTCCTATGTCTGGGTCTACAGCAAACACCTGTCCTACCAATGTCATGAGAGAGGATCCTTCGATGGTCGTGAACCTAAAAACATCTATGTCTGTTACATGTACTTATATTAACATGTACATCAACATAAATCATTTTAAATATTTATCTCTTGCTCATTCTCACATACCGATATCAAAATCATGCATTGTGTAATACCAGCAATGCACAAATAAAGTAACGTAAGAATAAAACAACCTACACCATTTTAAACATACCAAATATCTTAGATGTAGTTATCCAATCCAGAATTTTTCTTTTTGTCACTATACCACATTTGCTATATTTATTATTTTACAACTTAACATGACGTCATATTTACGTGTACGTGTCCTGTGTACATGCCGGGGCCTCGTTGACGTCCATCACGTTGACGTACACTGTAGCGGTGGATGTACGGGATCCGTCAGACGCCAACACAAGCAGTGTATACAGCGGCACGGTCTCTCTGTCCAAGGACCCGGCTAAGTAAATGTCTCCTCTGTAAGGGTCCATCATAAAACTATTGTAATTAATGCCAAATGAAAATGACACCAGGCTCTGGTCAACATCTGTGGCGGACACTTGCAGAACGAACTCTCCCGCTTTTGCTGTCTCCAACAGAGTGGCGTTGTATATACCTAAAACGTTTAGGTTATCTGATGATTAAGTATGACATATTCATATGATTTCAATGTTCCTCTCATTTTATTACGTTCTTACCTGAGCTACTGAATTTTGGTGCTCCTTCGTTTACATCGGTGACAAACATGGCTACCGAGACCGTTTCTGACCACTGCCCATCTGACACATCCACTTTCACTCTATAAAACGGCTGTTTTTCGAAATCTAGAGGCTCTTGATTAAAAGTTTGAGAATGTATACTAAGAAAGCGTTTGAATGTACGACATACACTCAATGAACGAATAATCTAATTTAACAAGAAGTACGCACTGTTGACAACAATCGTCCCAGAGGAAGTGACGTTCAAAGTTGCATCGTTTGGTTGGTGTTCTTTGAGGCTATACTGGAGAGGATCCCCGTCCTGATCCTCACAGGACAACACGTATATTGTTGTTGTAGTGACTAAGAGTTAAGAACAGTAAACGTCCATACCTCACAATGATATAATATTTGACAGGCAACAGAATCATACAACAATCTTAGAGTTAAGTTAAAAATTGGATACTCTCTAAATGTGTCTTTAATAAAAAAAAAAACAGACAAGAATGAAATGCTATCAAAAATGTCTTAAATAATGACATGTGGTGATAAAATAGTGTTCAAATTCAAAAGTCCAAAGGAAAATTACAAAACAGGAGCAGAGCAAACTCAGACCTCTTATAAAAAAAATAGAGGTAGGATCAGGTGCCATGGAGGAGTGAGCATCCTCTGCTGACTGGTCACACCCGCCGTGTGCTCTTTGTCGTAATTGGGGGGAAAACCCCGGAAAAGTCCGTAGACAATTAGGTGATTTATTATGGTCTAACAATAAGTATGAAAAACGTAAGTCAGCATGCGACCCAGTGAAAGATTGTATTTGCTGACTAGGTCGTTGTGTAAAACCTACGAAAAGATGACTTCAAACGTGAAAAAAAATAATTCACTCGCTTTGGCCTGCAACTCAACATTCAGATATATCGACGACGTATTATCAGTTAACAATTGTTACTTCCATACTTCCATACTTACGTCGATTTGATATATCCCAGTGAACTTGAAAAAAAGATACCACGGAATCTGCGTCATCTGTTTCATATTTGCATATTTTACTGGAAATGGACATTGATGGTAATCTAACAACAAAACTATATGATAAAAATGATGACTTCAATTTTTCTATAGTCAACTTTCCTTACTTATGTAGCAATATACCTTCATCACCTGCATATGGTGTTTTTGTCTCTCAGTTAATTCGATATGCAAGGATATGATCTTCGTATGAACAGTTTCTAAGGCGAGGCAAGCTAATAACAAACAAGTTGATAAAACAGGACTATCAACAGTCTCGTTTGAAGTCATCTTTTCGTAAGTTCTGTGGTCGACACAGCGACCTTGTCAGCAAATACAATCTTCCACTGGGTCGCATGCTAATTGACGTTTTTCATACTAATTGTTGGACCATAATTAATCACCTAATTGTCTACGGACTTTTCCGTTTTTTTTCCGATTATGACAAAGAGCACACGGCGGGTGTGACCGGTCAGCAGAGGATGCTCACTCCTACATGGCACCTGGTCCTGTTTCTGAGGTTTTTCAAAGGTCCGTGTTTGCTCTTCTTTGGATTATTGATTGACTACCGAATTGTCCACGGATTTTCCCCCGTTTTTGCCGATCGTGATGCTTTTCCCAGGTTGCGACATTTTCCCCGATGGTGACATTTTTGCCGATGTGGCGTTGGGTGCGCGGCGGGTGTGGCCGGTCGGATGCTTACTCCTCCATGGCACCTGATCCTACCTCTATTTATTTATTTTTGTTTTACGGTCCGTGTTTGCTCTGCTCCTGTTTTGTAATTTTTCTTTGGACTTTTGAATTTAAACACTGTTCGTTATCAACACATGTCATTTTTACTTTCTTATGCGTTTTTAATGAGGTGATGATTTTACCTTAAAGATTTAATTTTTTGATTCATATTTGTTTTTTTATTGGTACTCGTTTTTATTTCTTGAACCACTTAAGTTTAACATGAACCGGTTCGGCCTTTCTTGAACCTCTTTTACCTGTATCCTCCGTGACTTGGAGGGATGCAGCGTCCGGGGAGCAGACAGGGGCGTGGTCGTTGATGTTCTCCACTGCTATGGTTACACTACTCGTGGCCTGAAATAAGAATGTAGATTGAAAGCTATGCACGACATAAATATGTTTTTTAAACATTGAGACCTAAAGAAAACGTCAATAAAAAAGGTTAGATTTTGGTAATTCTGTACATAAATCGTGGTTTTTGTTGTAAAAGAGATAATTAGGGCGACAAACTATGTATTTTATATAATAACTTAAAACATATCAACACCACTTGTAATCGCTTTAAGAATTTGCACGTACAAAAATATCACATAAATACCTTTTCCAATTTAAATTTAGAATTAAAAAAAATCTTAAAATATTAACTAATTTTTTCAAGTTTTTACCTTTAAATTCCCATGGTCAGTTGCTACATATGTTACAATGTAATTCTGGAAACTTTCGAAATCCAAAGGATTCACTAACACGATGTCACCAGTAAACTTGTCAATCCAAAATTTAGCATTACCATCATTATTCACTGAAAAAAGAAACCTATTTTACTTGCTCTACTTGCTATGTATTTTCAAATAAGAACGTATTCTCCACAATATTTCAACATTGCTTCAAATGTGAGCAATATTTTGGATTTTCTTTATTTGTTGGTGCTTTCAAGCTATTAAAACATGATATTTTGAATAAAAGCTAAAGAGGTCACAATATTCATATTATTCAAATTTTATCTATACAAATATCAAATAATATTAGAAATTTAGTTACAAAAACCATAAACACACTGAAAACCTGTTAAAATGGAGTAGGTCAAAGGTTGAAGGTCAGAAGTAATGGCGTCTTTGTCTGTTGCCATGGCGGTGTACACCAGTGAGCCAATGTTTTGATTTTCTGGGACAGGGACGGACGTACTGGGCCCAAACTGTGGCGGGAATTGATTGACAGGGGTCACCATCACCTTTACGGTGAGGGTAACGCTATGGACACCATCAGAGACTACGGCGGTCAACTGATATGACCTCAATCCAAGGTCATAGTCCAATGCTAAAAAATTCTTGTCTGTTTATATAACGAGAAAATCATTTCATTTCTGATCCGGAAAGCATTTAATTTATAATTTGCCAAAAAAAAAAAATTCTAAGATTAAGAATAATACATAATTTACTGCAAAAAATAAAATAGAATAGTCATTTAAGCATTGAATGCTTATATTCATATTCATACTGATGTCTATTTTTATGAAATATATGTGTATTGTCGCTGTAAAGCCATTATATACGTTCTCAGTCACGGATATGAAACATACATGGAACAGCCATATCAACATGTTATTTAGTTCGTTTCCGCGACTTAAAATATAGTGCCAGAAACTTTGTAGAGAAAAATCATTTTTATGAAGGAATAGATATAATTTAATGATTATTTTTCCAAAGAACATATCAAATTGGTTATGTAAGATTGAACGTTTCAGTTAATTTTACAAAAATAAATATATTCAAAACACGTGAAGACATTTATATTTGTGCATATGGAGCATGAATTATCAAAGTGGTTTAATAGAAAATTGAACGTCGCAGATTCCAATGCAAACATAAGGGGAAATATACACTGAATGTAAATATAACGATAACTATCTGTGCTAAAATTCATGAATAACAACTAATTAATTGTTTATTACATATGTAGATAACATCAAATAAATTTACCTTTCATCAGATTGATATATCCCCTTGCATTAATGTTGAACGTTCCTCCTCCGTTGTTGGTTAACTGGTATGTCAAAGTTGATCCAACATCATTGTCGGAACAGGCTAGATTCAGCACCTTAACATTACCAGAATTAACGTTTGGCTAATAAATAAAATCACGTCATAATTATGGAATTAATCTAACGTCATCCTATGTTATACAGCAACATTTACTAAAACGGTTCATGATTTATATACCGGGATACTTACTATTGTTTTAATCGTTGTTATATATGTTATAAGATTGACATTCTATAGATATACCCTATATTGTTATTCTATAGTTTAATTTTTACACATTGTAACCCTATAAATTAATTGATTTCTTATATGTAAATATAAATGATTTCTATATAATGGTTCACTTGACTGGTGATTTATTGTTGTATGAAGGATCTCTATATATTGGTTTGCTATACTGTAGATATGTTGTAAGACTCATCTCTGTATATTGGTTTGCTCCACTGTAGATTTGTTGTTGTATGAATGATCTCTGTAAATTGGTTTGCTCTACTGTAGATTTGTTGTTGTAAGAGTGATCTCTACATATTGGTTTGATATACTGTAGATTTGTTGTTGTATGAATGATCTCTACATATTGGTTTGATATACTGTAGATTTGTTGTTGTATGAATGATCTCTACATATTGGTTTGCTATATTGTAGATTTGTTGTTGTATGAGTGATCTCTACATATTGGCTTGCTATACTGGATATTTGTTGTTGTAAGACTCATCTCTGTATATTGGTTTGCTATACTGTAGATTTATTGTTGTATGAGTGATCTCTATATATTGGTTTGCTACACTTTAGATTTGTTGTTGTATGAATGATCTCTATATATTGGTTTGCTATACTGTAGATTTGTTGTTGTATGAAGGATCTCTACATATTGGTTTGCTATACTGTAGATTTGTTGTTGTAAGAGTGATCTCAATATATTGGCTTGCTATATTGTAGATTTGTTGTTGTATGAATGATCCCTATATATTGGTTTGCTCTACTGTAGATTTGTTGTTGTATGAATGATCTCTGTAAATTGGTTTGCTATACTGTAGATTTGTTGTTGCATGAGTGATCTCTATATATTGGTTTGCTATACTGTAGATTTGTTGCTGTAAGAGTGATCTCTGTATATTGGCTTGCTATACTGTAGATTTGTTTTTGTATGAGTGATCTCTATATATATTGGTTAACTATACTGTAGATTTGTTGTAAGACTCATCTCTGTATATTGGTTTGCTATACTGGTAATTTGTTGTTGTAAGAGTGATCCTCTATATATTGGTTTGCTATACTGTAGATTTGTTGTTGTGTGAATGATCTGTATATATTGGCTTGCTATACTGTAGATTTGTTGTTGTAAGAGTATTTTCTATATATTGGTTTGCTATACCCTAGATTTGTTGTTGTATGAAAGATCTCTATATATTGTTTGCTATACTATAGATTTGTTGTGTGAATGATTTCTATATATTGGCTTGCTATACTGTAGTTGTGTTGTTGTGTGAATGATTTCTATATATTGGCTTGCTATACTGTAGATTTGTTGATGTAAGAGTGATCTCTATATATTGGTTTGCTATACTGTAGATTTGTTGTTGTATGAAAGATCTCTATATATTGGTTTGGTATACTGTAGATGTGTTGATATGTGAATGATCTCTATATATTGGCTTGCTATACTGTAGATTTGTTGATGTAAGAGTGATCTCTATATATTGGCTTGCTATACTGTAGAGTTGTTGTTGTAAGAGTGATCTCTATATATTGGCTTGCTATACTGTAGATTTGTTGTTGTATGAATGATCTCTATATATTGGTTTGCTATACTGTAGATTTGTTGTTGTAAGAGTGATCTCTATATATTGGCTTGCTATACTGTAGATTTGTTGTTGTATGAATTATCTCTATATATTGGTTTGCTATACTGTAGATTTGTTGTTGTAAGAGTGATCTCTATATATTGGTTTATTATACTGTAGATTTGTTGTTGTTTAACGGATCTCTGTATATTGGTTTGCTATACTGTAGATTTAGTTTTGTAAGACTGATTTTCTTTACTATAGATTTGTCCCCTGATTGTCTTACGTTGGTCCCGAACGTCGTCGACTCCCCGATCTCCACAACACGCGGGGAACTACTACAGTCAGGGCGATTGTCGTTCACATCTCCTACGTCAATAGAAACGGAAGTGACGTCATTCCTACCACCCCCGTCCGTCGCTTGGACGTCTAATTGATAGTTGTTCCTTGTTTCAAAATCGAGGGGCGCAATAGTTGATATAATGCCGGAAGCCGGATCGATGTAGAACTTTGTGTCACTATTACCACCTAAACAATAGTAAAAACGTTAAGGCAAATAGTCAAACATTTGCTTTAAATGCAAGAAGAAACACTCTTCTTTAATCTGTTTTCGTTTTAGGAATTCATTTTCATAATTGTATCCACATTGCACAATATATTACATGTATTAAATTAACTAAATTTTATTTTACTCACATCTGTTTTTATATGAAGTCAAATTTCATTAAATTAACACTAATGTTTGTCCAAGTAGATTACATATTTTGAGACACTGTTACTATTTACCTGTTATTGAATACGTAACATCACCATGACTCCTAGGACCAAGGTCATTATCTGTAGCGGACATAGTTATTACCGAGGTCCCCGTGGGAACGTTCTCCATCACCTTTAAGTTACATTGGTAAATTAACCAGACTGTACTTGTAGGTAATGCTTACAGAACAATACAAAAGGGTACAGATATATGAATTAAATTTACTGTTATACCGATCTATTGGTGATACTCGTGGTTTTCTATACTTCCATGGTATTATGCATTTACTTGATTTAAATTGTAATAATTGCATTGTAATGTTTATTTGCATGGTATGTTATCTTAATGAAGTACGCTTTTATATTTATTGACAAATTGTGCTTCCATTGTTCCAAATTCAGACCAAGAACAACCTTTAATTATATAATTACACCAAAGATTTCGGTTTCAGATCTTTTTGACATACAGCCCTTTTTACTAAACCACAGTTTATAAGTCCGTGATCTTGTCTGTATGCACGATAAAAGTCATTCCGTTCCACCTAATTCATCTCAAAATATGCTCAAATAGACATTCAACAACAGACCTGTGCAGTATATCCAGAAGGTGGAAAATCCGGCGTGTTGTCATTGATTGGTGTTACGCTAAGTAACACTGTAGCTGTTCCTGTTTTGGGAGAACCACGTAACGGGTTATCAGTTGCAGTGATGGTTAAGGTATAAACGGATTCCTGTTCATAGTCTACTGGAGTACTAGTTGTCTGTATGGAATTAGAGGACATTTTAAACTTTGGTGTCGAGTCGTCCCCGCTTTGAATCTTGAAATCTGTACATCCTGGATTCGGACCGTCATCGGCATCCGTACAAACCAAAGAAGCAACGAGAGCATCTGCAACAAAGGCAATATATAAAACTTGTTTTTCTACGTTCAATAACATGGCAAAAATTTGACTTTGACTTTATGATGGTATGGGACACTTGTCAATATTAATGTGGGTAAAAGTACATAAAAATCAAAATACTTTCACTAATTTAGAATTTTTAGATTTTACAATATTTTACCAAAAGCACTTGTTTGTAAAATTTTTGGAAAGGTAAAAAAGAGGGCCCCAGTGGTATTCGAACTCATGACTTAAATATTCGTAGTTAACGCTCTAACTCATTGTGCTACGCTGTTTGATAACAGTTTTGGGAAATATTATTACCTATGTTACAGTTTAACTACGTAGATATTACAATACTGAGAGGATAAAAACATAGCTCAAACATACCTGGACTTGTGTTTTCTGTGACATCTCTGAAAATTATTACTGGGGAGAAGGTGGGAGCAAACTCATTTACTGGTTCTATCTGTATCTCAAGGTCTAGCGTGGTCACAGGCGGAGCATACAGACATTCGTATGCACTAAAATAATTGATGATTCATCAATTACTAGACGAAATGATTAAATTTTATTATCATACGCACCCGAGATATATAGCAAACCAGGCAGTCAATATACCACTGACACTTTATACACATATAAGTATAGTTTATACCTAGCTGTTTATATACTCTGGGTATCATATATCTGCAGCTGTCTCTCTATAGATATACGATGCCAGTCTACAGACGACTAATCCTCCACAAGCTTTGAATTTGAATTTGAAGCATACTACACTGTCAATATACTGGTATGGACATTCGGACTATTCACACTTGACAACTGTCTGTTTTATACACAACTGACTATTTATGAACTTGATAGTCTAAACATGCCTAGAATAAACATACCCGAAAGACTGCATTATGTATATAGCCGGTAGTATATTAACTTCCTGAACTGTTTCTAACGCATTACTTATTACTCATTAGGCATACTACTTTGCTGAATTTTCATGCATTCATTTTTTTCCCTCAAAAATCAGTACCAATGCTCTCACCTGATATTTAAAGTAACCTGTTTTCTCGTCTCGTAGTCCAAACCCCCCTTGACTACAATTTGATTTCCAGTTATTCCAAATTCTGGGAACATTGAGTTTAATACATAATACTCCGTGTCCGAAGCAGTCAGAGTGTAAACAACGTAACCAACCGGGGAATCCTCCCGTAGGGGGACAGTCGTCCCGACGCTAGGGGGCGCTGAGAAGACCGGAACACCGTCCGCACCGTTCTCATTACAGTACTCAATACCAGACACTGAAAACAAACAGTCCTGAATTAAAAATAGTGTTATACCTTTGAAAAAAATAATAAAGTTGTAAAAAATAAATGAATAAGATCGAATTTCACTTAAACATACATATTCTAAAAATTCAGTCTTCCAATGGTACTAAATTGAAAGTTTAAAACGTCGGTATTCTCTCGTAAGTTGTTTTATATAACAAAGAGATGACAATCTCGTTCCATCAATTATTCGCTGTCTGCCCTTTAAGGGACATGCGGCATATACATCTAGAAATCTTGAATAACTAAAAGAAGAAAGAGTTAGAGAAGGAACCGAGGAGGCTCGGGTTAGTGAAAGACGTCCAGCTTATAGTAGTGACAAAGAAGTCTATAACAAACAAAGACAAAGACAGATCGGGTACAAGGAACGTCACGGAACTAGATAAAGTAATGGTCGAAATAGCAATTGGGAAAACACGAATAACCAAATCAAGGAAGAATCAGTAGTCAAAACGAGGCAATGATACAATAGGTAATCAACGAAAAAAACCACAACAAAGAGAGGATGGAGAATATATAACGAGAGATCTAAATGTCAGAGTGGTATTAACGAGAAACAAGTATTCCTTTTAAAGGAATGATCATCATGTGATATCAATTGTTGGAATGAACTGTTTTTATGTTATGCCAAAAATACAACATGCAATAAATAGGATAAATCGCGCTGTTTTGTTGCTTTCCGAAATAGCAAGGATCAAAGCGAATTAACTTTACATTAGTAGGCGAAGTGTACTTCCGAGCGAAATTCTTACGCATGTAAAGAAAAACAACAACCCATGACTAAAATCATTATGTAACTGCATGATTTGTTAAATCTCAACTTAGATACACTAAAGAAAAGTTCCCTAGTTACAAACTCTTGATTGAATATTTGCATGAAGCTGTCACTGCATAGTTTACAAAGTAGTGCAAAACGTAATGTGTGTGCAAATAGTGAAGTTTGCCGGATGCCTCATACGCACACAGTTGTGATCGGCCGAAGCCGATCACAAATCTCTGTTAAGGAATAAAAACCCATGCATTACTAGAAATATAAACCCCAGAATATGGATTTTGAATATTATTTAATTACTGAAACTAGTGAGAAGTAGTGAAGAAGCCATAAAGATAAATGTCATTCAAAGCAATTATTTTATATGTAGACACTGATTTTGTATACAAGATAACTTATGTAATGGTTATGCCTATGCAACATTCATGATGTTTTACGGTGCTACCGTTGTGGCGAGCGCAGCAAGAATTACACATACCTTGCATCATTATCAACCTAGTGATGTTTTCACAGTTATCAACTAACATCAAAGAATTTTTGAGAGAGAGAGAGAGAGAGAGAGAGAGAGAGAGAGAGAGAGAGAGTGAATTATATAATATATCTAAGTTTTAAAAAATTCTTACAAAATACATAGACTTGCTCCCCATAAAACTGTTCTTTACTTTTGTAGAAAATTGATCAGTCTGTAAAGTGTGATTTGTGTTTAATTTGGTCAAAAGTGTAAAGTGTAAATACAATATTATTTTTCTTTTGTACCTTGTTGTTATCTGACTTTTATTTTTTTTTTTCCTGGTTCATAATTTTTTTTACTGAATTTTTTTTGGCATACATGTAGGTTATATCTGTGCCCCCACCCCTGTTTGTAGGCGTGTAATTTCCCATTTTCCAATTAAATGGTTTGACAATATGCATAGATTTTTTAACTGTTTATTTTTTCTCTTTATTCTTTATTATTTAGTTCAAAATGACTTCTTTTTAATTTTAATTTTCTCCATACTTATACTTACTGTTCATGCACGCAAAATTTTCTTAACTCTTGCTTGTATATATAATTATATAATCTCTCTGTCAAAATAAAAAAAAACACAAAAAAACCACAAATCATCTAAGGCAGGTACCGAAGTTTATACTGAAATAGCTATATAGTACACGCATTACAGATGTTTGATCCACCTCTATATATATCGCGGGAAATCTAGAGCGAGATCACTGTGACGTCACACGTTCAATTCTATATTCATTTGTTACGTATCTCAACTCAATACGAAGGAATGGAAGCATGTAAAAATTCTCTTGGGTCTCACCGAAGCTTTTGCGGTACTCAAAACGTGTATTCAAACCTCAAGTCGCCCTAAATTACGAATTAAATGTTTGCCATTTTTGGCAGAGCACCACGGGAGAAAACATTAGAGAGCATTATGGGACGTAGACAAAAAAAAATGTCTTGATGAATCTGTAGGTTTAGCTCGTTCTTTTTCCCGCGCACACTGGTTCTTAGAGCTCGCTACGCGAGCAGCGCTTCGCACCGCTCGCTGCGCTCGCTATAAAATAATGAAACAAATGCTTCTTCTATTTACAATTATGCTCCATATCCAATTTAATACTTCTACTGTCAACTAATCAGAAAAGAAGGCAGGAAGTTAAAATGAAATTCATGTTAATTTATTGTAACAGTCTTTTGTGGAAAGTGTATGTAGAAGGAACATCTCAAAATAGGATGGACTGATAAAATAATTAAAAGATGAATGAAAAAAGCTTAGTAACTCAAACAAGTTCAAGTCATCAGTGGAATGGAAAACTTTAATCAAGTATGACAAGGGTAATTAAAAGCACTAATATAAAAACTACAAAAAGTAAGTATGAGGGTTTTAGAATGCAATAAATAACAAACTTAAATCATAGTCAAGAAAATTGAGAATGGAAGTCTGGCGTCCAAAGAATTCCTTAAGAAATAAACGTGGTTAAGTCAGAAAATGGATGGAGAGAGGATGGACAACTTAAACGAGAGAAAAAAGGAGGAATAATTAGCGAGTATAATAAAACAATAAAAAGTAAAAACAGGGATGGAAAAAGATTGAATGGTTGAACTGCAAGACAATTAAAAGACAAAGTTAGAAGTATGTGGAAAGATTGATTTATTTTAAGACAAAAATTGGTTATATCAGGGATGGAAACATTGAAAAGCTGAAATCAAATAGGATGGCCGCACAGCTATAAACAGTTAAAGAAAAAAATAAGAATGAAATTCTATCAAAAGTAATCTTCTCTATCAGCGACTACATGTATGAACATTTTGTCAATAATGAGATAATAATGAATCAATTTATTTTCCAAAATGATTTCAAAATCTGTGTTTAATTTTATATTAACTCTGTTAACAATGTTTTTTAATATATGTTTTTAATATATTTGTCTACCCACCCCGTGTGTCGGTATTTTGTTTAAAGATAGCCTTACACAATAAAACACTAACCTGCAGAAAGGGTATAAATGAGCAAGACCAAACCTCGCTCGATCCATGCACCCATATTTTTCAAGAATAAAATTTGTTCTGGAATACCAAGGTACGCTGTCTGATGTCTAGGCGTATACTAAAAAATAATTTGACATTTGTTATTCAATGCTTCTCCGGCGTCGATTTAAAACAATCAAAAATGGAATTTTAATTTCATTTTTCTCCATAAGACGTCATTTGTGTTCGTCGTTGCAAAAAAGATCAAAATCGCCCTATTTGTTTTCTGTTTTCTTTAAATGTCTGCCCGAGGCGAAGAAATAGAAAGCATTAGATGATATCCCGCGCAAGCGCAGGAATGTACACTTTACACATTAATGGCACAATGCTAAACTGTTGAACCATATTTTTTTTCAATTTCGTATAGGTCTACACTGTGTCCGATTTTTTCTTAATTGCTTTCTTAACCTATTCTTTAAAATAGAAATTTAAAAAAAACCCAACTGCATGGCTGGATATTTAGATGACGGATGAAAATTCTAAACTGAATTCGATGATTTACATATATGTGGCCTTAATTCGTTTTGTTACAGCTGAGTGGATAATGATTATGATTTTTCAAACCAGTGAGTGGGTATTAAGGACTTCTCTAAATTTTGTTCTTTAGATCAAACTTTTATTATAACTGTACCAAATGAGAATTTCAGATTAAGATTGTTTTGAAAAAAAAACCCCATAATTTAGGGAAGGTGGTCACCCCCCCCCCTCCCCCGAATTTAATTTCCACGTTCAAAGCATACATCATTTATTCATATAGACATGCTTATTCAGTTGCATATTTTAAGCCAAAGTTGTCAGATCCAAAGTGTATGCAAGATGGTTAAATCGCCTTACACTTTCATCCATGATGTAAAGTAGTCAAACCGCGTTCCTGAGCACCCTGTTCTATAAAAAGAAAATATTTCCATTAAAACTAAAATCGCATCAAATTGTTCCATTTTATGTATTAACTTTTTTTATATTAACCAAGAGTCCCATCCAAGGTATGACTATCTGCCCGCGATGCCTGATGAACCCATCCAACACTTTTCACCATGACGTTAATTAGTCAAACTGCGTTCTTGGTTACCCCCTTCTGGAAAGCTCCATTCCATTCTCTCACGAGAGGTCGCGCTCCGCTAGCTTCTATCTATCATAATTAAAATCGTGCATTCAAGAAACGAATTGCCGTATTTCATTTATTTCAAAATTTGTCAAATATTAACTTCTCTATGTATAATCCAAGTAAGTTCCTTATAACTTTATTCATTGTATACGTAATCATTCAATATTATTTCATTGCAAGTATATATTTTGATGCAAACTACCCCTGACTAGGATCCGCCAAAGTGCGTTCATCACCTCACTCTCAATTTTGCTATTTCGAGCTTGTTTATCGAAAATGAAAGTAGATTTTTAATTCATTGTACAATAATTACTTATCAGGTAAAATTCAACTAGTAAAGCTTACGGACATCATATAGCACTTGTTGAAATACCAAAGGTGTAAGCAGTTACTCTGGTGATGGCATTTTTTAGTTTATTGGCAAAAAGTATTTTTATATTCATATGAAGCAGAATTTATTCAAAAAATTGAATGTGAAAAAAAAAATCGCTCGATGTGGCCTTCAACTCAACATTTAGGTATATCGACGACGTATTATCAATTAACAATTGTTACTCCCATACTTACGTCGACTCGATATATCTCAGTGAACTTGAAATAAAAGATACCACAGAGTCTGCGCCATCTGTTTCATATTTGGATATTTTACTGGAAATGAACATTGATGGTAACCTAACAACAAAACTTTATGATAAACGTGTTGACTTTTTCTATAGTCAACATTCCTTACTTATGTTGCAATATACCTTCATCACCTGCATATGGAGTTTTTGTCTCTCAGTTAATTCGCAAGGGCATGCTCTTCGTATGAACAGTTTCTAAGTAGTAGTTACCCCATATAATATTGTTGGTTATGTGCAGATACCCGATGGGCGTGGTCATAATGACACGAGGGAGCGTAGCTCCCGAGTGTCATTATGGCCACGTCCATCGGGTATCTGCACACAATCAACAATATTATATGGGGTAAGTTACTTGTACCATAGTTTACAATTATTACAGTTTTCGAGCGTGCACTTGCCTCTAATCAATATGGCGCCAATGTGCTGGTCTTATATACTGTATGTACATTGTGAATTTTTCTAAAATGATTTTCTATCGGCGACGAACATTTAAAATTATCTGTTATTGTTTAACAATTCATAGCTTAGGAATAAATCGACTGTTCAATGTCATATTTTTATTTCATATTTATTCATTTTCCGACTTTTAGTATCGATACTTGCTTCAAATAATTAAACTTATTAAAAGAATTTTGAGTTTACATACCCTAAGTTGTGCAATGCTCCTGTTGAAATTAGATTAAATTGATGATGATATAATTACTCTTTTTGAAATAATATTTGATACTCTGTATCAATAATATACATGTATGATTTTAAAAAAGGCTAAATAAACATACACATATATATACTTTAAAAAATCAATCAATAAGCAAAAAAAAAAAAAAATGAGAAATGTATGTCGCAAAACCGTGAATAATAAATGTCAAATCCGATTGGCCGGCGCTATTCACTATGTCCACAAAACAAGTCTACTATTCAAGCACGTTCCTATCACGTGACTGACTTTCTATAAAACGTTTCTACAGGATACCCTTATTTCATCTTACACGCGTTACTTGTTCGCACACATGGAGGAGAATATTAAAATAGAGTCATTCTGACAGAGCCATTGCCGATATAGTTTTGTCTCAAGCTACAATTAAATGAGATTTATTCGACGAACTTAGTTTGAATCAGTTATCCATGTTGAGTTATTAGCAATTTTGATCTGGAGGAATCTTTTACTGTGAACAGTATCACGGACGTGGTAAAACACAACTTTGTTGACGTTGTTTTTACCTGAGATAGTGGGCGGAGTTTTAAAAAAAAAGTGTGGGGTATGTACAGATAACCCACACTTTTAACAATAGAAAACACGCCAAGCTATGGTACAACTTGATAAACAAGTTGATAAAACAGGACTATCAACAGTCTCGTTTGAAGTCATCTTTTCGTAAGTTCTATGGTCGATACAACGACTTTGTCAGCAAATACAATCTTCCATCGCATGCTGACTGACGTTTTTCATACTAATTGTTGGACCATAATTAATCACCTAATTGTCTACGGGCTTTTCCGTTTTCCCGATTACGACAAAGACCACACGGAGGGTGTGACCGGTCAGCAGAGGATGCTAACTCCTCCATGGCACCTGGTCCTACCTCAATTTTTTAAAGAAGTCCGTGTTTGCTCTGCTCCTGTTTTGTAATTTCCATTTGGACTTTTGAATTTGAATACTTCGTTATCACCACATGTCATTTATAAGTATAGAACTCATCCCTATACATGTTTTTGCAATGATCTACTCAAACAGAGTGATCAATGCATATGATGATAAATATACTTTTTAACTCATCTGAACCGAAGGTTCAAGTGAGCTCTTCTGATCACCCGTTGTCCGTCCGTCCGTCTGTCTGTCCGTCTGTAAACTTTTCACATTTTCCACTTCTTCTCTAAAACCACTCAGCCAAATTTAACCAAACTTAGTACAAAGAATCCTTATGGAAAATGGATTATAAATAATTAAAATAAAGGGCACAACACTTTTTAAAAGGGAGATAATTGCGAAACAGTGAGTATAGGGTGTGTGCCTTTAAAAATCTTCTTCTCAAGAACCACTGTACCAGAAATGCCAATATTTACAAAAAGCTTGTATATATAGTGAAGATTCTAAATTGTAAAATCGTGACCCTCGGACCAGAACCGGGGCCCCAGGCGGGGTTCAAATTTTAACATAGAAATACATAGGAAAATTGTTTAAAAATCTTCTTCTCAAGAACCACTGCACCAGAATTGCCAATATTTATACAAAAGCTTGTATATAAAGTGAGGATTCTAAATTGTAAAAATTGTGACCCCCGGGCCAAAACTGGGGCCCCAGGCGGGGTTCAAAGTTTAGCATAGAAATTCATAGGAAATTGTTTACAAGATTTTTGTTCCATCTATTCAGCTAAATTGTGCACAAAAAAACCATCTGTGTTTCCCTGATTATTGACAACTCATTGCATAAGTAAAGTTTGCTTAATCAAGAAATAGCGGTTAAATACTATAAGGTGTAAAAATTCACTAAATATTATTTTAGTTTATCGCTTACAGTTTATTTGGAGACCGTGCCCGATAAAAAAAAATTAATATGTAAATTTATTTGCTATCGAGCACGGTCTCCAAAATGAATGTAAGCGATGAATATATCTTGTGATTTTGTTGCAATATTGCAGCTAGTTTGGTTGTGCATTATAGATACGGCATATTAACGCATGTGGTGTGGATTTGTTTGTAAACAAACATACCATAAGTAATCTTGTTTCAAACGAGAATTGAAATAAATAAAAGTAGCTTTTATTATGTACTTGTTTTCTATCATCGCGGGCTTTATGGTATCGCGGTATTTCTGTTTACGTATAGTAGCACGCGCTGAAATTAACATTTGACGTCGGGATATTTTTAGACATGGTAAACAGAGGCACGCTTAACATCACTGAGGTATATAATAGAGGAAACTCACAATAACATTAGATTATGGAAATATTTTCGTATTGATAGATTTTTCGACAAAATGATTTAACTACCGCGATGTCATAGGACCGGCTCAAAATTATCCTCGTATTCAAATTTTGAACCTGTGAAATTTGTTAAAAGACTGTTTAAAGCAGAAAAAAAAAATTGTTTTTGAACTTTGAAATTTTTTCGATTTTTGTAACCATGATGAGTTATTGTATTACAAACGCATCACTAGGTATTTTATAAGGAAATATACTGAGTATACATTCACATGGTGATGTTAAAATTGCAAATAAAAATATATTTGTTTGGTTTCTTTTTAAAGCAGCAGTTGCATATGCACGAATTTAGTTAGACAAAACATAATTCATTTACTCTTTCATTCTGATATTATTTGATATACGACTATTGGTACAGAAATTCAAATTAATGATATCTGTATTAAAGAAAATGTCAGCTCGACACAATTGTGGCCGTTCCGGCCTTTGATATACATATACATATACAATGCTTCACTTTGTCAGATTACTACGTAGGCATCCTAAAATATTGTAGATTCTAAATTAAAAAATCCGACCTAAAATCGATCTAATACTGGGGCCCCAGAAGGGGTTCAAAGTTTAACATAGAAATATAGAGGGAAATTTTTAAAAATCTTCTCAAAAACTACAATGCCTCATTTTGCGATATTACTATGCAAGCATCCTTAAATAATGTAGATTCTAAATTAATAAAGCTGTGACCACTGGACTAATACTGGGGCCCCAAGAGGGGTTCAAAGTTTAACAGAAATATATATAAGAAACATGTTTAAAAATCTACTTCTCGAGAACTGCAAAGCTACAGTTTGTGAGATTACTATGCAAGGATCCTCAAATAGTGTATATTCTAAATTGTTAAAGGCAACCATAAACCCCGGACCAATACTTGGGCCCCAGGAAGGGGTTCAAAGTTTAAAATAGAAATAGCATATTATGCGACGAAATAGAATGTTATAAGGAACTGTTGTTCAGGTGAGCGATGTGGCCCATGGTCCTCTTGTTTAAACAAGGAATTAAGATCTTTTTTCAAAGATCAATCGGGAAATGAAATTTCGCCAAGGTTTTATCAAGTAAGCATTTATCAATTGTTAAGAATGTTCTATTTATAGATCTTTGTTGTAAACATGAATACATAAATTGGTATTTTTAAAAAGAAATTATTCATTCAATCAGACTGAGAAGAAAATTAAAATAAGTAGATTCAGATCTCTCTCTCTCTCTCTCTCTCTCTCTCTCTCTCTCTCTCTCTCTCTCTCTCTCTCTCTTTGCGGCTTGTTAGCAGGATCAATATTAGAAACTGTAAGTTGATTTTATTGATCAAGTAATGTTTAAAAAATGACTGATCAATGCTTAAAAGAATTCATTATTAAACCTCCAGTTAGTTTGTATAGCCCATTGATTTTAGGAAACCATTTTAACTGCAGAAATGGTACGATTCTAGATAACGTAGAGCTATTCTTAAAACAAGACGACACATTTTAATAAAGATGGAATACATCGGCCATCTACCAAATACCATTGGATCTGGACTAGGTTCAAAACAGTGTTTGACCATTTCAACGTTACTGCTAGTCTTAAGTAAGTCTACTAAATATTAAGCTGTGTCTATTTGATTACTCAATTCTCACTTCCATCAGACACGACTTCGTGGACTTCTTATTTGACGTTGAATAACCAAAGCGTTTTACAAATGTAGAGTTCTCCTTAAAACGTAGCCCTGATCCTATATAGACATGAATATGTCCTCAACAAAGACATAATTAGTCATTTTATCGGGGGTTGAATAAAAGGAAAATAAATAGATATACAAACCGTGATAGACAAAGGAAGAGAAGGGGGGGGGGGGGGGGGGGATTGCTTCAGAGTTGTTAGTTAGAAGTTGCATCGTTTTGATGAGTATTGACATGATCCACATAAATGACATAACAAGACAACAGTGAGTTTGTTTTGTGTGTTGGTTGTGTGTAGCTTGTGTGTAGGTTGTGTGTAGGTTGATTTTCTTCAGTTGATTTGTCTTGTTTTTGTTTATTCAAGTCATGGCTATTTGATTTGAGAATAGAGCTAACTTAATTCATTTTCATAAAGTGAAGTATATTTATTGACAATCATAGATATTCTTAGTTTGTAACAAAGAGGCATTTTAAGTCATTAAACCTGCAACTCTAAATATCGACAACCAGAGAGATTGACTTGCTGAGCATTATTATTTTTTATTGATAAAACACCTAAACTATGATATTTCATATTTGCTCTCTGAGGCGTGAATCGTTGCAATAGGCGATTAATCATGATGAAAATGAAATGAAATAACGAACAGTGCTCTAAATCAAAAGTCCAAAGGAAAAATACAAAAATCAGGAGCAGAGCAAACGCGGGGCTCTTCAATAATCAGAGGTAGGATCAGGTGCCAGGAACGAGTGAGCATTCTCTGCTGACCGCTCACACCCGCCGTGTGCTCTTTGTCGTAATCGGGAAAACGGAAAAGTCCGTAGTCAATTCATATCATTCTAACGTTTGTGGATATCTGGAAAAAGTCGCTTAGATATATCAAATTCTTTGTTTTTGTTACTACTGAGTTGCTTTTAAGATGCATTTTGGATTTTTATTTTAAAACTGAATATTTTTATAATGCTGAACTTACATGTATATGTTATTAGAGTGATTTTGCTTATTGATTTGTTGTTGCTGTTTTTAGTAAGTTGTATTACAGTTGAGCAGATCTGATGAAATTTTTGTTATTGTTTACTTGATTTGTTGATACAATCTCGTTGATTGTGGTAAGAACTTAGCTAATTTTTTAAAGTTGACATCATTTGCTCTGATAGCTGGGTGTATTGACTATTACAATTGCAAGTTCTTCCTGACAAAGTTGAGTTTATATGTTGATATAATATAGAGTTAACATGTTGTTAGAATTTAAATGATATTCCGTTATAGGTGACATGATTTGTTGTAACAGATGGGATGATTGTAGTTAAGCTTTATTTGATTGTTAAAGTTGAGCCAATTTGTATAGTTACAGTTGAGCTGATTTATATGGTTACAGTTGAGCCAATTTGTATAGTTACAATTGAACTGATTTGTACGGTTACAGTTGAACTAATTTGTATGGTTACAGTTGAGCTGATTTGTATAGATACAGTTAAACTAATTTGTACAGTTACAGTTGAGCTGATTTGTATGGTTACAGTTGAACTGATTTGTATGGTTATGGTTGGACTGATTTGTATAGATACAGTTAAACTGATTTGTACAGTTACAGTTGAGCTGATTTGTATGGTTACAGTTGAACTGTTTGTATGGTTACAGTTGAGCTGATTTGTACAGTTACAGTTGAAATGATTTGTATAGTTACAGTTGAACTGATTTGTACAGTTACAGTTGAACTGATTTGTATGGTTACAGTTGAGCTGATTTGTACAGTTACAGTTGAACTGATTTGTATGGTTACAGTTGAACTGATTTGTATGGTTACAGTTGAACTGATTTGTATGGTTATAGTTGAACTGATTTGTATAGATACAGTTAAACTGATTTGTACAGTTACAGTTGAGCTGATTTGTATGGTTACAGTTGAACTGATTTGTATGGTTACAGTTGAGCTGATTTGTATAGTTACAGTTGAGCTAATTAGAATGGTTACAGTTGAACTGATTTGTATAGTTACAGTTGAACTGATTTGTATAGTTACAGTTGAACTGATTTGTATGGTTACAGTTGAGCTGATTTGTACAGTTATAGTTAAGCTGATTTTTATGGTTACAGTTGAGCTAATTTATATGGTTACAGTTGAGCTGATTTGTACAGTTACAGTTGAACTGATTTTTATAGTTACAGTTGAGTTGATCTTTGTTACAGTTGATTGAGTTTTTTATGTGAGATTTGAGTAAACATGTCGCCACAGTTGAGTTGATTTGTCGTTGTAGTTGAGTAGATTTGTAGCTAACCTTGAGTTAATTTCTCGTTACAGCTGACCTGATACATGTTGTGGGAGGGAACTCCTACAAATATTACTCACAGAGACGGTACAGCACAGGATCATCCACCCCAGAGTAGGTCGATTCATCTCCTATTGTGTTGTTTCATTTCTTTCAACTTTCGTTTCATTCTACTTTTATCTAGAATATATATTGATTTTTTATATTGTATACCAAAAGGTGTATTTTTTTTAATCATGTTAGATAGATACATGTATCTTCTTCGGCACAATAAATATTGGTTTAAATAAAAACGATAAATACGTGTCAATAAATTAGGACAATTATATTCTGGCTGAGTATCAAATAAGTCGTTACTTTTTTCTAAAAGCAAACATACAATAGAAAATCCTTGAAATTGTCTGAATGTTTATAAAACGTTGGCATTATTATACAGAATCTAAACATATTTTGTATATAAAGAATTCTGGCTTTCATTCTAGTTGAATTAATGCTATTAGTGGCCTGTTAAATGAAGTGAGGCTAATTGCAATCTTAAATCATTCCTCTTGTCGACTAACGTTGTGTTCTGTAGGGGTACGGCCATTCTGATTGGAGTGGTGGTCGGGATAATGGCGGTGATTGGCGCCATTGGGGTGTCGATCTGGTGCTGCGCCCACAAGGCCAAGAAGAAAGCCCGCCTCCAGCACATGGCGATGATGTCATCAGGTGTCACTGGCGCCCAAATACGTCACGGTAAGAGCGTTATTACAGACAGTGTAATATGCATAGACTATCATGCTATCGGTATACACAAGCTCAGAACCTTTAGTAATGTGTGGCCGAGTCAATTATGCGCTCTTTTTAAAGCACTGCAATACCTTTCATCATAAAACAACTCAATTTAAATTAAGTTATTCAAAATTAGACTCATGAACAATAACGTTCCTCTGCATTCCCGTCTCCATTGAATATAAAAATCAATGTTTCTGAGATCGAGTCTGTCCAGGACAAGTGCATATGATGAAATGTTGGTTACGAAGTAGCAACTATTAATTAATTACTTAGCAGATTTAAGACGTATATATAGGGGATAACTATACTGTGGGATTTTATACTTGCTTTATTTAACAAGTTGAAATGGCGTAATTCTTGGCAAGGCTTTCCGAGCGAATATATACACCATATTAACGAGTTAGATAAAGCACCTATAAAAAAAATCACACAATTAAAGATGTTTGTTTATCTCATACGGTTTGATTTAATTTATTCATAAAGCTTTTGAAACAGTCCTTAAAGTGACATGAATCGTTTTCAAACCTACTTGATGATGCAACGCTCTGTAATGCGGTTATTGTAACCTTGCGATATTATAGATAAAACATTTTTTTTAAATCTCTAAATATATTTTTTTTCTTGGAGCTTAATCACTAAAATGGAAATAATGAAGACTTGAATAGTTAAGTTGTTTACATGCACAAACTTTCGAAAGCTCGTTTGTTTGAATTGACTCGAACAATAAACAGTTGTTAATGTTTTATAAAACAAATACTATATTGATTCGAGGTTGAAAATATTGATTAACTATACTTACTAGTGATAAAATAAAAGTCTAGGAAATTATTTACGTAAATTTTATAGAAACTCAATCAAAGCATTATATTTTTGTCGTCATAAAAAACCGAACCTTTTGATAGCTAACGTGATTTGCAGTTTTACTACCCATATACCTACTAGAATGTGTTTTTAAAAAAGTATGAATCTTCATTAAAATCCATTTTGAATCAATTTTTGGTACAAGATATAGTAATGTGGAACATACAGGTAAATCTTCGAAAACAAGGTCACTGAAGCGTTGAATCGAGGGGCTAAGTCAAAAATAGTTGCGGCCGGAAGTTTTTGATAAAGCATCACCCGTTGATTACTAAGCAATTGTTTATCACATGGGTAGTATACACCGCATGTATGAGATAAATGTTATGATTGTATATACAGGTTTGAAATATACACTTATTTCTGCTACAGGTGGATTAGTTGCCTTCAGTACCCAGCAACAAATGGTGTACTCCAACCCTGCCTTTACCGGAGGAGGAGCCGCGTACGGTCAGCCACCGCCTCCGTACAGCGATCCTTCGTATCCCAGCATGCCTCCAGTGGATGGGGGCGGGGCACTTCCTCCTCCAGGGTATGACAGCCCAGGGTTCACCACTACATCGGCACCGCCGCTCTGGAACAAACTGGAATAAACTTGTTGACACTAATGAAATGAAGTGAAAAAGTGGCCAAATTTAACGAAAACATTTAGTTGGATATGTGGAGAGAGAGAGAGAGAGAGAGAGAGAGAGAGAGAGAGAGAGAGAGAGAGAGATTAACGACAATTATGGAAAACTTTGGACAGGCACGTAGCATCGTTTTTGAAAGTGGGGGGGGGGGGGGCAGAATCATTCAGATAATCGTGACAAGCATAAAAAATAAAAAAAATAAAAAGGACAACTTCCTTAAATCATGAAAATCCTAATCCGGGGTGGGGGGGGGGGGGGGTAGTATATTCATTACTTCGATTTCACTCTTAATTACTTAATTTTCATTTCCATTTTTTACAGGAGGGGCAACTCCATGATAATTAATTTTTTTCAATTTGCAAGAAATCCCCCCCCCCCCCCCCCCCCCGATGCTCCGTGCCTGCTTGGCTCTGTATCTAGTCCTAGTGTCTTTACACAGCACATTTTTAAAACTATTGGATACTCTGAAATGCCTCAGGGTTAAAATGATATTTGTTCACTAGAATTAAAAAGTCCCAATACTACTACACATGTACTTTGGTACTTTTCACATTGATTAACACTGCTGTGATGTCATTCCTTTGTTCCAGCAGTCTAAAATTTTACCTGTGACAGTCGGATATTAATGAGCTTCTTAATATCAGACCGTTACCAGTGGTTACAGTACTGATATCCTTCAAAATCGGACTGTCTCGGGTAAATCAACGATGAAGTTCAATGTCATGGTTTTAAGAACGAGCCTCGAAACTGTCCGATATTATTTCCTACAGAACTGTTTTCAGCATATATCCATTACATAGCACGGTCAAAAAATGAATGCAGAGATTTTGCATTGGAAATGACGTTCATGATTTATCCTAGATTTTTTAAATGTTGAAAAATAGTTCAGGGTGTACCGACATTCCTGAAGTAAAAAATATCATAATTTTACAATTTATCTCCGTAGGAAATTTGTATTATTTTGTTTGTGTTAAATATCTGTGGGTACAGTAAAATGACATGCTAATGAAGAAATATCTGATGTTTCCCCCTTCCACCGATTTCAATTTTACTTCTTTTGACAGGTACGTCGTAAAAAATATTCAAACATGGAAAAAGATTTTGCCTGTTCTTAAACAAATATTCAAATAATTATGTATTAGGTATTTCACACACTATTCTTTTTTTTATTTTATTTCGGACAGTATTTGTAGTTAATATTTTTCTAAAATCATTTTTGTTATGTATTTCCCCTATTTGTATCTTTTGTTAATTCTTGCGTTTGATTTGAATAAAAAAAATGTTTTCTTGGCTTCCTAAATATCTGCATATGAATTTAATTTTGTTATATTTACAATGCGAACATGATTATCATTTTAAGAATATCGTTAAATACATTTTTCTATCTATCGAAAATTATACACCAAAAAAAAAAAAAAAAAAAAAAAAAAAATGCGGGAACAAATAAAAACAAAAAATGCAAAACGTGGATTCCGTATAGTTATCAACGAACGATAACTCTTGAATGTTACGATGTTTTGTCGCCCAGTAACCCAAACCAAGTTGTTTTGCGTCGAGTGCAGGAAGCATGCTGTCCGATGGCTAGCGAACAGAAGAATGTCGAAGAAATGTGATACAAGTAAAATAGTTCATCAATATTTGACGGTAGAATTAAAACAGAAGTTAACGGTACTAATGAAAGCTCGATTTAAAATATATGGCGCGCAATAAGGGTAATCAAAATGTTGATTCTGTTTACAGACAGTGCACAACGAATGAATGGACCATTGTCGGGCTACAAAGTCTTAGATTTATCCAGGTAAGTAGAAATAATATTGAATGAAAAACATAGGTCATAAAGATCATGAGTTTTAAATTAAATATATTACAGACGAAATTTGTATCCCGATATAAAAGTTATCAAAGCATTACTTCCTACCGTTTCCCCTTTGTCATGTTTATCTTATACATGTAGTATTATATTATTTGATGTCCTACACATGTACATTGATTGATATTACCATTGAACATAGGGAATTGTTTCTTATTATTTGATAACAAGTTGTATAAATCAACATTAATATTGATTTTTTAAACTTGTTTTATACAAACTGTCGTCAATCTCTAGAGTACTGGCCGGACCATGCTGTACAATGATACTGGGGGATTTAGGGGCAGAGGTCATCAAAGTGGAACGACCGGGTACGTCTCGATACGAGTGAGTATAATGATACATTTATATTTTTTACATATAGCGAAACGGTTAAACATAATAAACGTTGTAACCTGACTGTTTGGTAGGATCGGGAGATGACACGCGCTCCTGGGGCCCGCCATTTAAAGGACCAGAAGCTGTGTATTTCCTGACCGTCAACAGAAATAAAAAGGTACCACAAAGGCCCGTATTTTGTTCTTATCTACTTTAGTTTTTTGTATGTATCTTTTTTTGGCGGGGTGAGGTGGTATCTGGTGATCTATGAAGGCTTTAGATAAATAAATGTTCATAGCGATATAAAAGAAAACGAAAGAAAAGTAGTTTAAATGTGTTCATTCAAATAAGTTGATTTTTAGTTGCATGTGTTCACAGTAACACATGAGAGCAAATTCTTGAGCCAGGTTTTTTCGTATTCCTTTCCGTGTGGAAGAGTTACAGCATTACCATAGATTTATTTTTCCTAAACTCAGATTAATAAAATCTTAGATATGAACATCTTTGAAAATTTCATTCTTTACGGATGATTTAATATCATCCATTATTTCGTTGTATATCTTATATCATTCAGAGTGTTGCTGTTGACATCAAAACACGAAAAGGGCAGAACATTATAAGACAGGTAACGAACAGGTGATATAGGTAAACATCAAAGTCAGTCACAGGTAAGAAAAATCAAGGTAGATAGGCAGGTGTAACTGTTACCTGACATGTATAATTATACATCCATAACCAAGTTTGAATTGAATTTAATAAATGAACTTTAGAAAATATATGCATTTAAACAAAGATCCAACCAGTGGTGATATAGTGCTAACAAGGTTCGAACATTTCTCAGGTAAGTGATTCACGTACATGCTATAGCGGGGTCTGCCCAGTAGCCCGAAGGTTCATTAGTCCGAAGGCCCACTAGTCCGAAGGTTCCTTAGTCCGAAGGTCCGCTAGTCCGAAGGCTCATTAATCCGAAACTCGATGAAGAAACTGTTGTAAAGGTTAAAATAACTAGAAGGGTCAGGTTTGATTAATCATGTTTCACCTTATCAAGTTCTTGGGGGTAAAGAACACAAAAAACGACAAAAAGAGAGTACTATAATATGAATTGTTATCTCTATATATATCTTCAATATTATTTTCGTATACATGTATCTGTATGTATAATCCCTTTTTTCTGGTATTCAGATTTCTGCCTCTTTCATTTGACTTTGTTGCCCGCGAACGTTATTTCCAAAAGAGGAATGCTATGTTTTCGAACTGGAGTTTTTCGACTAGTTAATTGCTTAACAGTCATTTGATAAAAGAAAAAAAACAAAATTATAAACTCTTCTACGTTTATCTTTTGATCTATTTCTAAGCACGTCAAATATTTTATAATATATACACATATGTGTTGGAGAGTTGCAATAAAAAATGTTTTAGAATAACATCTTTTTTTAAAACTTAGACTGATAATTACCGAATATGAATAACTTTTTCATAAAAACATCAACTTATCAAATAGAAATAATGTTTTATTGAATAAAAAATGTATGTTTAAGAATAAGAATAACAATGATTTTGAATAGAAATAACAAACGTTTAATGATGGAACGTTTTACACCTCATATCTGAAGTATCTATTCAGTGCAAAACAAAATCATATTGAAACAAAACTTAATGGACATATTCAATGAGTTTGTGACTCCCACTTGGTGTTTATTTATCTCCCGCAAAAGAAGGGGATATGGGGGTTGTAATGCTTTAACAATCACTTAGAAATAAAAATTAAGTAGGGGTCAGGAAGTTTTATGATAACTGGAAATGCACAAACAGAATGACATGCAGACGAAAGAACAAATAGAGCTAAATTAATATTCTCCACTAAGAGTAAAACGGGAATAATATATAGCATTGAAACAAAACGAATCCTAATGAATCTACATGAACTCAAGTCGAAAAAATAACTAATGTTTAAAGGAAATAAAAAACACAAATAAAAATTTACACCTATTTTGAAGGGGAAAATGTTCATCTATTTTAGAAGTGGCATGCAAGTTTGTTTATCTTTAATTAGAAAATACAGATTTTGAAGGGGGGGGGGGGGGGTAAAACTTAGTATCCATACATGTGATGCATTTGTACTAATGAACCTTCGGACTACTGGGCCTTCGATTTCGGACTAATGAACCTTCGGACTACTGGGCCTTCGGACTATTGAACCTTCGGACTGCTATAGCTTGATTGTATATTTTATTATAAATGTTTACCAGTTTTAAACTGGTATCACTTTCATATACCTGTAAGGTAAAACTGACTTTAGTCATTGAAAATTATAACCACACTTCAGAAATGAATTAATCTTGTAGCTTGCCTCTAAGTGTGATGTTCTAGTGGAGAACTATATCCCCGGGAAGCTGGCTCAGTACAACTTGGGATACGACCAACTGGAGACGGAGTGTCCCCATCTCATCTACTGCTCTATATCAGGTGACATGTCCAACTCTGATACACGTGACTTGTATTAAAGACTCGGTAACCATGTGGAAACAATGCACTTGCATTGACCGTTCGGTTATACTATTCAGAAATGATAACGAAGAAAATTGTAACAAATCGTATGTGTATCTATTAAACAAAAGTCTGAAATTAAGACATAGGATATATAAGTCTCGTCCGGTAACTTGTGGATATACAGAAGTTTTCTGATAGAATATATGTCAGGCAAATAATTATTTTACTGATTTCCCAACTTTGCAGATATGCATCTCAATGAATTTCAATTCCCTTTGCAGCAGGGAAGCTTTTGTAGCTTGCTCATTTCTCAATTTACTAGTACATATTTTCAACGTGCTGAATTTTGATTGTCCCGTGGTAGATCTAATAATATTATCGCTGATTTTGATGTTGTTAAAGATACAAATACGTGTATCTTTCTTTGATTGTTTGATCCAAAAAATCAAAACATTGCATTTGTTGGATACATTTTTACATTGTATTCATTGCCGTTCACGCCAAACAAGCAGAATTATAATCTTCCATTATTCGTTTCCTAAAACCTTCTGGCTGGTTGCTATAGGTTACGGTCAGACCGGACCTTACGCCAAAAGAGCCGGATATGACGTCATTGTGTCCGGCGTGGCAGGGTTAATGCACATCACAGGCCCGAAGGTATACACATATGTTTCATCATTGACTATTAACCGGTGTAACCATAGAACACTACCTGCATTTTATTAGTTATGAACGATGTTTTCAATTTAAAGGACGGTGAGCCGTGTAAAGTGGGGGTCGCCATGACAGATTTGTCTACAGGTCTCTATGCGCACGGTGCCATCCTTGCCGCCATCTTACAGCGACAAAAATCAGGTCTAGGTCAACACATCGACTGTGACCTATTTTCTACTCAGGTCAGATGATTGTAAATCAGTTGAAAAATTAATTCATTTTTGTTGTTTAGTTTTTCACGTTATAAGATTCATACTTATAACATACTATAATTAGATTCTGGTTTCCTTATTCTTTGCATGCTTGGTTGTATTAGCATTAATGTTGCCTCTTTCAGGTTGCGTCGTTGATAAATATAGGAGGCAACTATTTGAATGCTGGGATAGAGGCCACGAGGCACGGGACAGCCCACCCCAGTATAGTACCCTACCAGGTCAGTCATTAGTAACTCTGCCTCAGCCCAGTCTTATGTAAGTACTAGGTGTAGAACTTTGACTCTAAAATACCAAGTACCTGGGTGTATATCTTAATACTATAGATATATAGTTTATAACTGTGTGTTTAATTGATAGTTTTAAAAAATGCAAACTGCATGTAGTTTGCGAAGAAATTAGCAATATGACTTAAGCATTATAGACAGTGATATGTATACATGCATTGTGTCTCTTTTTTGTAATATGGTAAAATACTTAACACTTTCACTCGAATTTACTCAGGCTTTCAAAACCCAGGACAGTTATATACTGGTGGGGGCCGGAAATGACGGACAATTCAGACTCATGTGTAAGGTCAGGACTTCCGGTATATTAACGTGAATTTATTTCACAATTGAGTAAACGATATACAGACATTTGTAATTAGTTGATTCATTTACAGAGACTTGGTTTAGAACAGTTAATTGATGACAAGAAATTCTCTACAAACAAGGCCCGCGTAACAAACAGGGATGAACTCCTGGACGTTCTTAAGAAAAAGTAAGTATTTTATATCTGTACACTTAATTTTAGTTTACAGCAAACTCCTGCCGACATAAATATAACCCTTACACATTGACTGTCCACCTGTCTGATTTGTTACAACTTTACTATCTAACTTCAAATGATGAATGTTGAAAATAATTTCTTCTCAATTTAAAATCAATAGATACACAGACAATTTATTTATGAAATTAAATTATGCTAAATGCATCTAATCGTCTGTCATTGCCTCTTCTACCTCTGTCTCTTTCCAAAGGCAAGTTGTTAATAGTCTCGTATTCGTGATATTAGGTTTAGCACCAACACGACACAGTACTGGTTGGATCTCCTGGAGAACTCGGGAATTCCCTATGGTCCTATCAACAACATGGCGGCGGTGTTTAGCGATCCTCAGGTAATAGTAACTTAACATTTCATAGAAAACAACAACCCTCATCGTGTTCAACATCAAAATATTCGTGTCGTTTGATGTCTGTTTATGTTTCAGACAATCCATAACGGGATGGTACAGACCATACAACACCCAGACATCGGACACATTAGGGTACCAGGTAAGTCAATGTGCTAAACCAATGAATGGTCAAATCTTATTATTAAACAAAAAATCAGGCAAAATTGAGAGCAAATTTATTTATGCAGACATGGCTTTCCACATGGAGCTTATTTTACCCTTATTATGGCTATATTTTTCTCAAAATACTACTCAGTTAAAATGTGTTGACCCATTTATTTCTTCAAGTATGAAAAGACGTTAATGAATAAAGTATCAATTACCATGGCTTAATCCTCACCTTTTTTGTCCTTGATATATTGGTTTGCAGGACCCCCGGTCCGCTTCAGTGATTTCCCGCGTGATGCTCCCACAGCGCCACCTACATTAGGCCAACACACTGATCACGTGCTCAGCAATTTACTACAGCTCCATCCAAAAGAAATTGAGCGATTGAGAGCAGAGGGTGTAGTTCAATGAAAACGATTGAGTTAGTGAATTACGAACATAATCATAGGTTTGATGAACCACTACATAGAGAATCAGTTTTTCAGAGCTTTCAATTGACTTGTTATAATATTCTAGGAATATAATCAACAGACATGCAAACATAATTGTTGATTGATTATCTTTTACGAGAGAGAGAGAGAGAGAGGAGAGAGAGAGAGAGAGAGAGAGAGGAGAGAGAGAGAGAGAGTTTGTTTTTTGGCGTTCAAGTATTTTTTAAAATAAATTATTTATTAAATTATTTATTATATTTAGTATGTAGTTTGAATGCTTAATAAGCAGTAATGTCATCCCATACAATGATCTGTACTATCAGACTATCCTACACTACAATGAAACATGTATGGAATTCCATCCAGACATATGCAATATGTTAACGTTGGAGACGGAAGGACATGCATATTTATTGCTCATGGCGCGATGTATGTGACCGTTGTAAACTGGATGCACTGCTGTTTATTTAGTAGAACAGAAACATACATTTTAGAGAGAGTAAAGACCATGGACACCATATAAGTCGTTTTTTACGGATAAAAATCTTTGATTTAAGATTGATCTGAAAATTATTTGTATAGAGAAATCATCACATTATGTCTGTAGAGTACATTCTATGCAATATTATCAAAAAGAGACAAAAGTTAAAGTAAATAAAAATACAGTAGACTCGTACAATTTAACCGTATATACATGTAATTATCATATGTATACAACCATATATGACTGTAGAAAGTTCTGGTTCTTGCATAATCCGTTATTGACCTATGGAATATGAGTATTGCACCAGTTTCTCTGTGACTATAGATAAAAATTCTTAACTTTTGAAATCACAAATGAAAATATAATATAGATGTCTATTTGTCTGTCTGGATCCCCAGACGACGAACTGCTTTAGTCTGAATTTCCTTTTTATGGGGTTTGCCAGAATAAAGCATCGGAAATTCCTTGAATTTAAGAAAGTAAGTCGGCATTTCCCCAAGCCCGTCTGCGGCATTCGTCACGTCAAAGTGTTGAGCACAATAGTCCTTGACGTCATCTTCTGTGACGTCACTTTGAACTTTTGCTACGAAACAGACACATATTTCTTCATACAGGCGTTTGTCTGGCACAGCAACAACGACAGTATGTAATATTTCGTCCATCTCATTGACAACTTTCTCTATCGCATCCGGGAAAATCTTTCTTGTGCCCCGAGATATAACGTTCTTTATTCGACCTTTGATAACGATCCTGCCATTTTGTGTAATAACAGCGATGTCTCCCGAACGGAACCATCCACCAGCTATAAAGGTCGTCCGAGTCGCCTCGGGGTTTTTGTAGTACTCTTGTAAAGCTACTCGACTCCTGATACAGAGTTCTCCGGGTTGATCACGTGGTAGAGTACTTCCGGTGTCGTCAGTGATTTTGATTTCAACCCCCTCACAAGGAACACCGACGTCCCCCATGACTATCGGATCTCCTCTGCGAATATCAGGCCAAAGCGTTGTTACCCCGCAGTTTTCCGTCAGACCGTAACCAATACAGAGGGTTTCCGAATAGACCTCGAGGACCTGGCTATACGACTGGTCAATGATCTGCCCTCCGAGTAACACAGAGTACACTTTGTACCCATCGGTATACTTGTCCTTATAGCTAATCAGATCCGCAAGGAAGTAGGGCATCAACAGAGCGTGGGAGCACTTCTCCTCCCTGATCAAATTCCAAATCTTCATCGGGTCGCCTCCCTTAACTCCGACTGAGGAGTCGGTGAACACCCGTGTGGTCCCGTAAGCGATGCTGACGAGGGGAGAGCCAGTGATCCATCCAAACGGCCGGTCGTTGTACACCGTCTGTGGCCGATCAGGTCCTTGGAAATATCCAATGTTAAGGACGCCAAAGTGAGAATGACAAATCATCTTGGGTTTCCCGGTGCTTCCGGATGTCGTAAACACAAGAATATCATCTTCCGGGGACAATTTGGGTAGCTCGGTATCCGTTTCCTCTTTCTCAACGATTGATGGCAGATTATCATAATCGCCAAACTCGGTTGATCCTCTAAGAAACACAACAATTAGAGAATTGGTTGATTTGAGAAGATGGGCAATAAATTCTTGCTGCCCTTCATTCGTCCCCGGGTCAATCAGGATCCCCCTGCACTCCGCCTCCGTTAGAATTTCCTGAAGGTCGCTGGCGTCCTTGATACTGCTGGTCACGTGAACAACGACTCCGCCCGCCATTATTATAGCAACCTCCCCTACCACCCATTGTAGTGTATTCGGTCCATAGAGAGCGATCGTGTCTCCCTTTTTTAAACCCTTCTCTACTAAACGTTTCGCCATTTTCACGGCTTGGGTGTAAAGATCTTTGTAGGTTAAGGTCTCTCGCCATCCGTTTATTTTTCTGAAGACCAAGATCTCGTGGTTCGGGAATTTCCCAGCCTGGATTTCCAGCGCCTCAGGAACGGTCTGATAGTTGTAGGGGGATACCCTGGGTGTGTACAAATAACTGTAGCTGGTCATCGTCTCAGAGCTGAAATGGCAAAAAACCGATGTTTATGAATTAATCTGAATATAGCGTTACCGGAACTACCAGTACGTGACATTGGCAGCAAAAGAGTAGATCCACGTGAACATTTTGGAGAAATAGAACTCATTAAGCGCAATAAATATGCGGGAAATCTCGCGAGTCGATACATCGGCGACTACAAACTTAAATATAACCTCTCTACGACATAGGACAACAAACCCGAGTGGCAGTCATCTGCTGATTTTATTGTAAGACACAAACTACAGGTCGATGTTTTTATATCGATTAAGGGAAACCAGAACAAATTTTACAGACGGTGGTCAATCTTTTTAATTCATTTAAATGTTGTGGGGCATCTTACTTTACTACCATATGCATTATGCACAGAGCCATTTTTTTTTTTACATTGAATGAACATCAATTTTTTTGTTCAATTTGGAGTTGAAGGAATATAATGAAGAGGCCAATGGGCCACATCGCTCACCTGAACACTAGTCCATGTACATGTATCTGTTTAGAAATTTATAAATAAAAAACTGTTTAAATATTGTAAACCTCACAAAAATTGCGATATGTTCCAAGATTTGACAATTTGTAAATCAATATAAAAAGAAATTTAAGCTTATTTTTAAACATTATAGATCTAAGTTGCATCAACTGACCAATCTTATCCATGGCCTCAATATATCAATGATAGCAAAATGAAAAATGAACTATTTATAGTTAAATTTTGAACCCCTTTTGGGGACACAGATATAGTCTGGGGGTCATGGTTTTGACAATTTAGAATTTACACTATCTGAAGATACCTGCGATGTAATAGCACACATTGTAACAGTGTATATTTTGAGAAAATTTTAAATATTCTCTTATGTATTTTTTTATTGAGTATTCAACTTTCCCAATATATGTTAATACATGACATTTCTAGTAAATCAGTTTAAACAATCATATATTGAAATACCTTTTTCTAGTTAAATATTTTATACTGTACATTAACTATGAAGTGGAAGTAAATTTTGAGAGAGAGAGAGAGAGAGAGAGAGAGAGATTTACATATGAATATAGATTATAAATTCCACTCATGAGATGGGCAACTGTTTTACAGGTTTGCTTAATTAAAAGAGGATAAAAAGATAAAAAAAAACCCTATAGTTATCTAAAAAAAAAAAGGAAAGAAGAAACACAGTACGTGTGTTTCTTTATAAATTGCTGTTATAATACTTTTACCCCCTCTTCGGGCTACAGTATTGACTTTTGGGCATAGTTTTAAACATTTAGAATCTTCACTACATATACGATTACGGTATAAACATTGGCATTTCTAGTAAAGTGATCTTTGAGAAGAAATATTTAAAGATGAACACCATATTTTAACTGCTTTGTAAAAATCTCCCTTTTGAAAATGGTTTCGCCATTTATTTTAACAATTTAGAATTATCTTCCCATAAGGATGCATTGTATGAAGTTTGATTTTGGCCCATTAGTTCTGCAGAAGAAGTAAAAATCAATGTGAAAAGTTTACAGGCAGACGTACAAACAAATGGACGGACGACAGATAACGGGGATCAGTAAAGCTCACTTAAACCTTCGTTTCAGTTCAGCTAAAATACGGTGTTTATCGTTATGCGTGTACATGAAAAAAATATAACTATATGGTTGGCTTTCTACCTTTGAATGCTTTTTAGGTGTCAAATGTCTACTTTTTTAATTTAATGGTTTTTGTAAAAGTTATATAATAACGAAAACGACAGGACGTTTAAAGGTCTGAAGGTTAAATTCACTGAGCAGTCTATGACAGTGGCATTTGAAGAGAACTTAAAATTCGCTATGAGACTCTACACAGAAGCCTTGCTACAATTAAAGGGTTAAAGGGTACAGGCGCAGAACAATAAATAAATGCATGAGAAACTTAACAAAGAATGACTTGCTTATACATTTAAATAACGTATGTCAGTCATAACATGGGCCGCGCATAAAATCAATATAATACATACCGCAGCTAGTGCACATTAATTCAATATATTCCAGATTGGGGATTTGGGCACCCATACAAAATAGCGGTCGGATACTTGTTATCTTCCTCATAAAATCAAAGTAGCCTGGAGAGTAAATTCACTTCAGATCTCATCATTACATAAACATCCACACTACATAGTACGATCTTCAGGGGATAAAAAAATTCTTACCTTAGTATGCCTCCATAACATTTTATATACTGTTTTTAGACTCTTTTTTTAAGACAAACATTCAAAATATATCGGGCAATATTTTAAAGCAGATATATTTAAGCAGATGTGTTTTTCAAAATGCATACATATTATTTTACAGGGCCCTTATCAAGGCTACGGTTTTTAAACAAAACTTACCGAGTTATAAAATGTGATGCCCTATTTTTTTGGCCCCAAGTCTTTTCATGTATGGAAAGACGTTTATGAATAAAACTGCATGAGAGAGAGAGAGAGAGAGAGAGAGAGAGAGAGAGAGAGAGAGAGAGAGAGAGAGAGGGGGGGGGGGGGCTAAATGTATAATGTTTATATAAACAGGATGTTTAAAGTGTCTCCGTTTCGGATTAGTGAAGACATAAAATTACCCACATATGTTGAAATTAAGTACAATTAAAATTAGTCATTAATATATATTTAATTATATTACATTTTAGTATCCTGATTTGACCTGATTTTAATCAACAAAATAGTTAAAAGTAAAAGCATTACATTTACATACAGCTCTCAATATCCAAAAATCCTTTTTTAGCCTTTGTACAACCAACAAGAAAACCTTTAATTTTAATATACACGTATATCGAATTAACAACAATATACCCTGCATTCTTTCTGATATAATGTTGACCGAGTCTGCAGACCCTCTCTGTCTGCCCGATATGTTGATGACTGGATGAACATTTAGATATAGAGAGTATATCAGTTGTCTATTGTTATGGTCAGTGACTGATTGATGCTAACTCGGTAAATGTGATCCTATCTCAATCAAATAACGGTGTATCAAGTTTTAGGCGGTTTCTCACAATCTTTAACATGTAAATTTTTTTCCAGTCGGGTGGTGGGGGAGTGGGGGGTGGGTGGGTGGGTCAAGGAATAATTTTCCGGGTGGATTGATATAAAGCCTTATTTGGAACCTTAACTATGAAAGTTAAATAACTCTGACATACCCTAGATCCGCGCACGATAGTAATCAAAACTCAAGTGAAAAAAGGACATTTAAAAAGGTACTATAACATAAACAATACTGTATTTTTAATATCTGACTTCAATAAAAATCATTTTTTTTAGTTACGTAGTCATATTAAAAAAAAACCTTGTGTCTAATATCCGATTCGAGTACGCAATGCTCGCGACCGCTACATGAATATCCAAATGAACCAACGAAGACAGATTAGTAATAACCTTATACATGAACCATGCACGAACAAATTGCGTTACATGTAACAACTCTACGTCTTTGTGAATAAATGATGTATGCATGAAACGGAGAAGTTGAATTCGGCGGGAGTTTAGTTGACAGTCTTTTACCTGAAATTCTTATTTGGAACAGTGATAAAAATTATTGGGAAATTTGACCTAAAAAACAAAATTTTGAAAAGAGATACGACGCACTTTACACCCACTCCTTGCCTTAAAATAAAATAAAAAAAGTTTGTGATTGTTTCCAGTCAGCTGCAACAAAAAGATTTGAAGCCATGTACAGGTACATTTATACAATAACAATTTTAGTTTAGATTTTCATCCCTGCCCGCTCCTCCAAATATCCAGCTATGCAATTGCTTTTTGATTTTAATTATACAGAATAGGTTAAGAAAAGCAATTAAGATAAAATTTAAACACAGTACTTACAAAAATGAACAAAAAATCTGTTTTACCATTTTAAGCATATTAATGTACAGATTATTAATTTGCTACAAAGCTAATCCAAATATATATTTAATTCTAATCATCAAAAACCTCACATTTTATGACATCAATTATTTGCTTAAATTTCTGTGTGCCATAGAATTTTCAGAAACCTCTTTGGTGTGATTTATATTTTACAGTTTTAGTTGTGATGACTTAAGGCCCTTTCACAATTGGCGCATAAGCACTTTACAACACTTTGCGATCGGAATGTTTTAGCTTCGCACAAGCTCTCACCTAGGTTGTACGATGTCTCGCATTCGTTGCTTGTGTTTTATTAGTCGCTCCAAGTCTCCTCAAAACAGTGGACCTGCACACTATTAAGACGCGACAGAATGCGATCCAAATTATCACAATGCAACGCACGAACATTAGTACGAACGTCTTACAACGTTTTGTGTACACAGAAGAGTGATGCACGATTCTTTTAAGGTCGAAAGATGAATCGCAGCTGTCTATGTGTGTGTTTTGCGACCATGAGACTGTTGCTCAACGTGTCTGATGTAATCTTGCAAAGTTTTACTATCATTGCACGACTTATCAGCTTCAATATGCCATGCTTTGCCACTCCACTAGTATGCATACCCTGCATAAGCATATCTGTTTCATACCACAATTGACCATGGATGCTGCTGCATCTCTGTTTCTTCTTGGGCGGCATCTTTTCTCGCATTCAACTATGTATACTAAAGAGCGCCGGAAACGGACGGTATAAATCCTCCCTCTGACTCGCACAAGCATTCGTACCATGGAACGCATGATCGCAGTAGCGCCGCACGTCGAATCGCATTGGCGCACGTTCAATCGTCTGATCACCTGATCACTCGCGCTATCCTATCGCATTACCTTACAACATTCGCTTTCATTGTACAACTGTCTTATATAGACGCAAGATATATTTAACGTATTTGCATCGCACAACGGTCACTTTAATTCGTGCGAATTTCGTACGAATACTTTTTTCATATGCGAATGTTTCGGCAACAGTTTACGATCGCACGAATATTTGGTTGCTTCTGCTCGTGCGTCAATTGTGAAAGGGCCTTTATGTTGATAGTTTGGTTTAATATTTGATACAATAAATACATTCACCCCCCAAAAAATGTATATACATATGAATCGTTTTTGATAATAATTCCCAGCATCAGAGTTTGTCTCAAGTGGCAATTCCGGGGATTTAATCAGCTTGAGACGCTTTCAGTGTACATGTATAGTAAAATCATTATGAGCAATAAATGTCCACGACATTGTTGACATGACGCCCGCCGCGTATGATGCAAATATTTGTTTCGTTTTCTGATAGAGAGATTGCGGTTGGATTTTTACCCACATTGATTTTTCTAATAAAGTCTCCAGATTTGCTCAATACATGGATGCAGTCTGCTCCTTTTTCACAAACATAGACATTTTTTGATTCATCAATGATGAGTCCAGCAGCACCTTTCATGCCGTCGTCATCTGTGTATTCAAATCGATTGTCGCCGTTACCAATGGTACTGTAGACTCTGTTGGTTTTAATATCGCTGTAAAAAATAAGGTTGTTGTTGTATGCACAGATGTAGCGAATGTCTTCCCCTTCAACGGTCAAGCATTTGATTTCTGAAAAAGTTTTATCGTAGAAAACGATGTTGTCCTCACCAGCCACCATGGTTATTCCACCATGGTGGTGATCACAATGGAATACACCGTAACATTTTCTTCCGACATCAACTTCTCTTCGTAGAGAATAATCAATTAAGCTGTAGACTCGGAATTTCATTTCGTTAGGAAATGTGATTGCATATTCATCATCAGGCAGGACAGATATACCGTATGGTTTTTGGTGAAGCCTAACTTTATAGGTCACATCGCCAGTGTGTATATCGTATACACGGATCTCTGGTTTGCCTTTTACCTTCTGATCAACAATTATGATCTCATTTTCTGATTTCCAGTCACACCCAGTAACGTGTGAAAATCCATTATCTAAATCTATGGACGAAGAAAATGTAAATAAATTCTTACCAAAGTAGAAACATTTTGAAATGGAAGAATCATCACTTGAGTTCTCCTCGCTTTCCGATGACTCACTTTTCCAGGAATCGCTATCCCATGATCCTTGTTCAGACTCAGTAGCTTCCAAACATTTGTTTGAACTGGCAAAGACTGGTTTATTTTGATGTGGAATAGGCTGGATGACTTTCATTTCTCCAAAACAAGTCAAATCGCAAAATGTATTCAGTGGTTTTCCAAATGAAACCGATAATGTCTTCGTGTTTATTTTCCCCTTTTCGTTTAAAACTACTTTAGAATGTTTTAAAACATTTTTTATTTTTTTTACCTCAAGAAAAAATATCACATCTGGTCCGCCTTTAAACACTGACAATAATTCTATTGCATTCTGCAGAACTGACTTTTTTTGTTTCAGTGTGGTATTTCTTGACCTCATTTCTTGTAGTTTGTAAAATGTTACCTTACAGGACTCTTCCATTAAAGAATTGCTAGATTCCAGCCACCTTTTTGTCAGTTTTTGACATTTTTCATCAGCCTTCAGTTGTTCTTTTTTAAAGAATTCCTCGGTTTTACGTTCAACATCAGACAATTCCTGTTTCTTGCTATCTATATCTTGAAGCATGTTCCGAAGCGATTCCTGTAATTCAGTCACTTTAGGATTCACAAGCTTGGCAACAATTTCAGGTTGAATTTCTTTGTGTTCACCTTTACATACGTCAATATGATCAGAACACAAACAGCAATCGCAACAAACGTATTTTCGTTCACTACACAATCTAGTAAGCCGCGAACTGTGTTTAGCACAGATTTCTCTCGCTTTTGTTACAAGATCAGGATATTTCCGAACTTCAGCAAGACTGTACATTTTGTGTTTGTCCAACATAGGTAAAGACAAATGAAAGTCTGAACATTCTCCGCATAAATGGTCAACGCAATCAAAACACCAAAACAATGACGGCGTAGTCTTCCCCTTATTTTTACAAGACACGCAAACCGGAGAGTTCAGTCCAAATTCAATATCCAAAAGAGCTTTGATGGCTTGTGGGGCAGTAAGATGTGTCTTTAATTCCGTTTTTAAACTGCCCGATTCATCAAAAGATGTTCGGTAATTACAAGAAGGGCAATCTAGCATAACATCGCTGTTGTTCTTACTGTGTCCCGCTTGTTGTTTGAGTTCTCTGATCTTTTCCTCAACACATTCTTTGCATAGTGAGTGAAAACAATGCAGTGAAATGGGATCACAAGACGTTCCTTTACAAATTATACACCGTAGGAGTGCGGATATTTTTCTCTGCCCTTTAGAACTCTGAGATTCACTCGACCCCTGTGCAAAACAGAAAGGAAAACATTTTATTTTCAGAAATAGTTTTGTATATCTTAACCATTTGCATTTTATTCTTAAATATATCTTACTATATAATATATGTTATAATGTTTTAATGAAACGAAGTCGTTTTTTAAAGGTCATAAACAACGTTTAATCAGTTGATAAATCTCAGCTCAGTGCAACCCAAGTGAATAAGGATGATAATAACAACAATAAAAACTAGATTTAATATTCCAAATAAAAGTCTTAGCTACCATTGATTTCAACCGGTCCGATTACCTCCAGTGAATTCTGATAAAGAAAATCAACTTACATGTAGTTGTATAGGAAGCGAAAAAAGTCGAGTTTTTGACATAATCGTATTAAAGCATGAGACATTGGCGAAATAATGTCTTTGTTCCATCCACGTTTCAACGGCATTGCCTGTTTTCTAAATTAGATTTTATGCAATATTCAATAATTGTCCAACAAGCAGCCCTTACAACGTTTTTTCTTTGAATAACTTTTTACATGCATGACGGTGCAGTGCGACATGAATTTGAATAAATCACTGGTATTAAGCGACTGATCGTTACTTCAGTAACCGTCATCCAACATGGCGATGACCTAAGCAGGCATAAAGTTCTCAGGATAATAACTTGCTCATGATGAATATTATTATTGCTTTCTAGTCATCTACGTTCTTTTTATACACAATTGGTAAATTATTAAGCGATAGCATGTTTTACCATGTTACAGAAATGAAATGCCAGCGGTGCTTTAAAACTTGACGATGTCGGTTACTAACATAAAATTAAGAAAAAAAAAAGAAAATAAGAAATAAATAATTGCCTTAGTAAAAACATTTGTAACGTACAATCATTAGACCTGATTTTTTTTAGTATAGAAATATAAACTGCATTGTAACACTCCTATGGCAATATGTAGGCATTAATTCAAGAAAAGTGCATGCTAATATGTTTGTTTGCTAGAACAAAATTTAAAACAAAACCTGTTTTCTAATGTGACCGATCCAATGAAATCCCACAAACTGGGTTACTATTTATAATGCATATTTTTCCGTATTTTTACCGGACGTAACCTTTTAGTAAACATATGGATCAATATTTTATTTTAAACTCAAAATGACGGACACGAAATATTTTTGTTTTAAGTCGTAGACCAGAAAAAAACAATAGTACATTCCTACATATCTAAGTCCACTTCTAACTAAGGTTTTAAAACGAGTCGGCACTATTCAGCAATATATCAACATTTATTATCCATACAATTTGAAAACAAGCACAGCTATTAAAAATAAATTGTCAATGTCCCTATATTTTTCTGTTTGTATGCACAAAAAATATACATTTTCGTTAATATTAAAATTAAAATCCACATAACAAATAAACTATGCAGAGATTATTTTCATACATGAACTTACATGTTAAAGTATAAATTATTCAGGGTTAAAAATGTTATTTGATTTATTTATAGTGCTTGTCGAATTCTGTTTAATTTTGTTGACTTTTTCTACCGCATGGTACTCTAAAAAAATTCTAATTCAAATTAGAATAATTGACATAAAACATGCATTCATTTATGTACGTATATTTACAAAATTTCAACACATATGCATGTTGTTTGTGTGGTGGAAGGAGGGGGGGGGGAGATTCACACGTACAGTGTGGTTATCTGCTAGAAAAAAATAGTAAACTAATAACGATCATTTTTAATAAACCTTAAAATCTATTATTGTCCCTTTATATGATAATTTATTCTATGCAATGTAAAATTAATTTTAATTTTACTTGACGTATCTTAAATGCTCCCCGAATTTAAATTGAATGCCAACAATGACTAATGATGTACTTGTATTAATCAAATGCTTAACTTTATTCCTGATAAAAAATATTCATCTGCAATGATAATAACATACAATGGTTTAGGAAGTAGTAGGCATCTTTTAGATAAATAATCAGTAGTAACCGTCATCAAATTATATAGTAACCGACATCGTTGCATTTTTAGACGTTGATTAAACTTCATATCTAAGCATATTTGTGTCCTGTTATCGCTTCATATTTTAGTAATCTTAAATTTTTAATATTAATGGTAAGATACCTTTATTAATATTTTTCCTAAGCAAGTTATCAACCTGAGAATTGTGTGTCTTTTTGGGTCATCGCCATGTTAGATAACGGCAACTGCAGTAACGATCAGTTGCGATAAGTGTCTGGGTTGCGAAAAAGTTCTACAAACTACTCTATTTAACAACTGTGATGCAAAGAATTATGTTTTACGTCAATTTAATTTTTGTCCTGCTGTTATCCTTAAAAAATCCAATTCATCGTCATCTTGTTTATGAATCATACCAACAAACAAACAAAGTATACGCAAATGCACTTCACAATATTATGATATCTTGTATCACAGATAATAGCATTATTAATGTTGAAAATATTTTGAGATTAGTTAGAAACGTTCAAGTAAACTTCGAAAAATGTACCTACCCTAAGGCTTCACTATTAATAGATTGTTCTGATTTTACTTATTATTTTACTCTACGGAATATTATAATAATTTTCAGTTGTATCATCACAGATCGTAGTGTTGTAGATTTTAAGAGGACAAGTTTATAGAGATAACGATTTGGCTAACTATTTCACATTGATCTTTGTAACCCCTTGGCGTCTCAATTTTAGGATACCTTGATAATAAGATATATAACTGGCTGTAGCATTCCAGTACTTTGTTGATTTGTGAATATACGCGGATAGGTTAAGGCAACTCCGAGTTTAATGACCGTTGATATTATGATCAATTTAAAAACTGTTTATTTTTAAGAAAACAGTGCTGAATATTATTATCAAGTGAATGTGTTCGCCAAGATATTTTTCTACTTCGGAATCGAGTCGATCTTTAAAGCTGCCGTGCCATGGTATCACGTGACAGTTAAAAATAGATCAATATACTTTAACAAAAAATCAAAAAGTGTAACACTTCCCCGAGGTTCATTTGTATGTATGATGCAATAATTCGATCGGCAATTAGTTCATGTTTATTAGTATTACTGCTAGAATCCTATTGTCAATCGCATAAAATAAATATTGTCATTATTTATCGGAAACCCCCTCAACTTCTTCAATTACATTGAAAATGCTACGTATTTTTTATTTACAACAACGAAGCACAGGATTCTAGCAGCACTTTTCAAGTATTTTAGGTCATATGCTTTTGATATCATGGATATATGCCAAATTCAACTCTCGTAATATTCGGGGTATTGTTACACTTTTGCTTTTTTTGTACACACTGACAGAGGAAAGGCCAGTCAAGCCATATAAATGTATATCTGCTTACCTTATATCACTCGCTGATAAACAAAATATCCATGTCTGTATTATCCTGATTTTATCCTAACTGACATTCATCTAAATCTTGTGTATTGTCCTGATTTTATCCTAACTGACATTCATCTTAATCTTGGGTATCTGTATTAAATAGGCATTGTTTACACTGCATTCCTATGATTTGTCTCCCGACATTGATCTACTCTATTAAACATTATTGTGACGTCATCAAAGATAATGATACGTAATACAGAGAAATCGAAGATATATTCAGTTAGAGGAGTTTCTAGTGACATTTTACACCTATAGTTTTTATAATTTAAACCAGAAATAAAGTTAAAATTGACATGTTTCTGAATAAAATAAGACATCATGCTGCTTATTGTGACGTCATATCAATCAGAGGAATTTTTACTCAATCGATCGCAGAGAGTTGCCTTATCATACCCGCGTATTTCCATATATATATATATATATATATTCCTATTTGAAATTTTAACCCCTTCTGTGGCAGACTTATTTATCTAATATAATTGGTTTGAACAATTTTGACAAATAATATTATTATACCTCAATATGATTATTCTATATAACGCGTCATCTGATTGGTCTAGAGAGTCACGTGACAGGGCGAACAAAACGTCGTGTCTCCCGGGGAACAAATATCGTGTCTCACCTCTTCGGAGATCTCGGGATTTTTCGTTCAAAAAGTATGAAAAAGCCAATATGAGCATACGATGTTGACAAATATGATTAAATCAAAAATATTTAAGCATTTAAATTCTCTTTATACCACAAAAATCAATTTTACTATATTTGATTCGAATTTGTGAAAGAAAACAGAGACAATATAAATAAAACCCAAACAATCATGACGTTATTGCTTTCCACAAGTCGAAAAATTATTAGAAATCGACGTATTTTGTATAATCATATGTTGTTCGGTATAATAAAACATTTATTGCATGAATGTTCAGGGAATATGAAGATTTATTCCCCCAGAAAATTCATATTTCCCTCGGGCATAGCCCTCGGGAAATATGATTTTTCTTGGGGGAATAAATCTTCATATTTCCCTCACCATCATGCAATAAATGTATTCTGTAATCTTATCGCAGATATGGATGTATGGAAAACAGTTAAACATTACTTTAAATGTATATTTTGGCATTACTTTTTTTCCCCTCAATGATTTGCATTCAATTTCAGAAACTTTTTCTCAAGTTTTATAATATTCATCTGTCATTGCGGATTTACAATTCTGATGTAAATATTTATAAAAATATTCTAGAAAGTCTCCGATGTAATTTTTATATAAATACTGCAAAACCAGGCGTCTAAAGAGCACGCGGAGTATTACTTCTGAAAAATAAAAAAAAATTAAAAGCAGAACAAGAGTTCGGCTTAACGGGAATGGAACTGGATATAATTCAGACATTTTCCTAATACGAACATTCAACTTTATAGGACGCCCATGCATGGAATTGAATCAATTAAATAAAAATGAAAATCAGCAAAACTTAACCTGAAAAATCAAAAACGTAATCTAGAACGACAAGAGCCAAACGATATCAGAAAAACCTGTAACTGTCGGTTAAAATGCATCATCTGTTTATTTTAATTTTTTAAACTATTTAGGTACATAAACGCAATAAAAAAAAGGATTTTAAGTCTGCTTGATGATTGAACGCCCTTGAATATATAGTTTCTTTAATAGTTGATAGTTCATTGATCGTGCATATGCAAATTAGAAACGTTGCCTAAAATAACAAGTGAACTAGGCCAGAATGGTAATTTAGCTCAAAATTTCTCTGCAGTTAAACATCTGGGTCTTATTTGAAAAAAATCCCATGAAATATAATAAAACTTAATAATTCTTATCAGGACACTAATTTTATGTCATTGAACATAATTAAATATGTGTTACAGATGTGATAGTAGAGTAATATGTCTATGTGTATTTATTCGTTTTGTATTTTCTATTTTTCGTTTTGTTCAATATAATCTTAAAATTATATCAGCCAAAGTTTTACTGCGCAAGTAAACTGAGTTCTTCCTATCTGTAATTTCATTGGTTCATAATATTAACCAATTATTTTGAAGCTAGGTGTATAAATAAGTTACCTATAATTCTAATTAAGTTAGAGCAGTATACAGTTTCAAGAAAATACCATCCGGTTGATATCTGTGGCATCTTATGGTATGTAAATTTCATATTAACTTATGTTTTACTTATCAGTGTAAATGTTTAGTCTCTGGTTTTATTTTAATTGCATTGTCAATACTAAAGTGTATTTTTGTAATTAAAGTTATAATACTTGGATTGTGTCTGTAAAGTTCAAAGGTTAGCTTTCTTTACAGTACGCACAGCAATTGATTTTTTATGAAACGTATAATGTATTTGTGGTAACTTATAGCTAATGTATTTTCTTTCATTTTGTCAGTTTTCTCATATTATGTATTATTTTGTAGGTCAATGCCTCTATATATTCAAAATAAAAAGTCATCAGATACACAGTACACCATCTTCATTTTGCTTGACTGCTCGGTTACACAGATATAACATTCATTTACAATATAAGATACTAGTAAAGGGAATTTGTTATCTTGTAATCTAGATTTTCTTACAGTTATTGTATTATTTGTTACTTATATATTTGATATTTAAATTTGTTTGTTATCACTTTTCATGAGAGATAATGTGTTTTATCATTGGATATCTCATTGTTTGTATCCCTAAGCTCAATCGCTCATCTATTAACAGACTTAAATTTTCCTACACACGCTTGCAAAATAACATCAAATTTTTTGCTTTACAAATGAGTCGGTACACAAAAATGCTTTGTGCTAATTAAGTTTTGTTGAAATTGATCTAGTAGTTTTGTTTTGAAGGTTGATATTAATAGCATTGAAAGAGCCTACATTCTGGCATAATTACTTAAAAAGTTCGCCAACAAAATGTGTCCTAGATTGACTTTAATCGGATTATCGAGCATAAATTTATGGCCAGGGTAAATATACAACTGTACCAAGTCAGTTGATATTCACATATTGTTAATAATATCAAATATTACTACAGTACTGAAGTTGAAAAAAATGGTAAGTTTAAAGGCAGACATATGCTAGACAAAATTGATCAGAAATAATCACTTGAGCTTTCAGCTCATGTGATATAAAAACCTGAAAAAAAAACGATATGTACCTTTGCTCGAAGGAATGAAACGCAATTGAACAAGTTTATAAATGTGTGCTTTATTTCATGAAAGTTATGAACTTTGAAAGATCTGAGAGGCAGTTAAACTGTGACCAGTTTGATTGCTAAAGCAATATGAGTGTGCTTAGATAGAAAACGACATATAGCTTTTCTAAGTTTATGGTGTCATTTTTTGCAATGCATGTATAACTATATGCTGTGAAACAATAGAAGACAACTCAAAATCTGTTTACTCACAACATCCACCGATCTTTGACGTAATCCTTGCTTGCCTGTTCCCAAGTTTCCACTGCCTTTTTTCTCACTGGATTGTTCCATGACTGCTAATTGAAATACAAAAAAAAGTAGAGTTTACCAACGATTCATTACTGAGGTTGACTTAAACTTCTTAATTAAGGTTAAATTCTTCGCTAATTAACTTTTAGGACTTTTGTTTATCTTTGAATCGCTTTTATAAAAGGTAGGATTGATAAAACTAAAGACCAATCGCCAAAATGGGATATGATAGTCCATTTTGGATATACTTGTACTAGCCGAAATAGGATTAAATTTAAAGTGCAAAAAATGACATTTTTTGATATGGTAATTTTTTATACAAATTCATATTAATATATGTCAAATGTAACAACCTTTGGTTAGCAAGTTTTCCTATAAACCTATAGTTTGTAAGTATAATCCCAAAGAGGTTTTGGATATACTGAGGGAAAAATCTCTGTAATAGTGCAGTTACAGAAAATGTTGTTTACCAAAAGTTATTAAATTTCATCGATTCTAATGCAGATTTACCATATTGGTAGTAAAATGGATTTTTTTTGTTTTTCGCACTTTAGATTTATATTCCATTTTGGATATTATATCCCAAACGGCCTACTATATTTCATCGGGCGATCAGTCTCAACCTGAATAACTGTATTTTAGATGATTTGAATATTGATAAAAACAACTTATATGAAATAAAAACACGATACCAATAAATGTTTTATCCATGATTATTACAAGCGAATAGCATAAATTTGAAATCTTCATTTAAACAATATTGACATGCAATCCATTATGATTTTAAGTTTTTAAATATAAAACAATCCATGTAAGTTTTCAATTTAAATATTAAATACAATCCAGTGAATTAACTCTTACTATTCATTTTTATCAACTACATACTAAAGTGAATTAAATAAACTCTAACTTTTCACTAGATCTAAATTTATTCCCAGTAGCGAATTCAATTACATGTATATTGATACATGTATATAGGCACTTACAAACTCCAGATTTCATGGGTTCAACGACACGTATGGTAAATGTAGTTCCTTTTGGAATATCCTTTAGCATTTTGGCTACCTCGAAATGCCTGCATCCAACTACACATTTTCCATCAATAGCTTCTATATGATCACCAACAAAAAACATATCTTTTTGGTCCATAAAACTACCCTCCTTGATTCGTTTGATGAACGCACAACCGGCACCATTGTCGGTTATTATCAGCCCTATGTCATCCTGTGCTTTGGTTACATCTATTTCCCTCGGGCGACCTTTGATATGGGCGAATATGAAGTCATTTGAGCCGATCTGTCCCCCTAACTGTCGTGACATGTCTGCCTCGTGAGTGTTCAGGGTACAGAAAAGTATCTGAAATTATTTTTAATGACAAAATTACAAAACACTCACTGTTTTTAAAAATACTAACCTGCACAGAAATGAATTAAAAAAAAACATCATATTATATATATATATATACCTATTCTCATGTGTAAATATAAACTGTACTCTAGTGTTATGGTGTGCTGATGTCTAGTTCAACTAGAAACTTCATTTTAACGTTTTATTTTACAGACAGTTCAACTGTGTACCCTGTCAGAAAAGCTATAATAATAGTACTTATTTTATGACCACTTTATGCTAAGTCCTGTTTTCATTTGTATTGTCTCCTTCACGATAATAATTTGATTCCCGTAGTGCAAGCTATACCCACCACGTTTCTGTCATATAACATTTTCCATTAGATTGTCTTGTAATATGAAAGCTACCAACAGCATGGAAATCAACGGAAGACATACATATTATACATTTATACACGAAATCTGATACGAAGTACAGTTAAGGCAGCCAATATAAATATCGGCGAGTTTTTTGTGATGAAAACACATATACTTTAGTTCAACGGGCATGTTATTTTTAAAATCAATAACAGTTGCTCAAATGCAATATATTTCTGAAATATATATATATATATATATATATAAATATATATATATATATATATATATATATATATATATATATATATATATATATATATATATATATATATATATATATATATATTTATATATATATAACAGTACAATATCTTATGTTCATAGTGGTCACGTGATATGGCAGTCGCATGGTTCAAGTAGTTGTATTTGTGGTTTTGAGGTCATATAAAAATTTCAATATTGCAACGGCATAATCATGTCAAAATTCAGAACTGAATTATAAAATAACTTGATGTTATATCGTACATTTTGAAAAATGTTGCGAACTTTTTAAGATAAGAGTATTTGTTAGTAGAAACCATAATTTATAATGCCGGCATATGTAAAATAATTTTGAAGGTCACAGTGTTCATTTCATTAAAAAATAATTAATTTGTAAGATTTTATAAGGATCTCAGAAGTTTTTAAATTACATAGCATATTTCAAATTCACATGTAAATGTTTGTCATGATCTGATGAGTGTATGCCCTTGCAATTGAATGATTAATTTAGGTACCCAGCTTTAAGATATACGATATCTTATACAAAACTAAGGTTGCCTCATTATACAATGCATAATTATAACAAATTGAAAATAAGACTATATAGGTAGCATTCTACTAATCATAATGTTGAACAAAATATTCACTTTTAATTTTCCGTTAATTTATGACATTTATTTTTCTTCGCTAAAAAACTGCATGACAGCCTTCAATGACTTAACTCAATGCGTCATTTTGAAGCATATGACGTCATATTTTCTAGTACAGCGAGAACGACCTCTTGCTTATTTTTCAGTGTGTACGAAATAACGGACATATTGTAAGCAATAGCATTTGTTGTTTTTAATAAAAAGATAAGTATAAATTAATTTTGCTAATAAATGAATTTTAAAGAATAAGTACTTTCGAGGTTTGTAATATACTGTGATGTCATAATGTACATTTCCCGTACTTTTTGTCTGAACAGAATTTATTGACAGCCTTAACTGTGCTGCGTATGCCATCCCCATTCAGTATGTCTTAAATATGATGTATTCAAATACTAAACAGTATACAGAAAAAGGTTTTAAACAGCACAGTAATCTTCGTACAAGGAACTATTTTCCTCCTAGACAAACTGACGCAAGAAAGATAACTCGCGCTAACTTATAGATAAGAATTCAGCCCTAAGGTTTTATGGAAAAAAGTGCAAATCCCTCGATTATTTTATTTCAACGCTAAAAAATAGAAGTAAAAATAGCAAATAAACTTGTGTCTTATTTTGTCAAAATGAACGGAAAAACTTTAAATCATCCTAGTAGAATAAAAGTCAAAATTACATTATTTTGAATATTCATATTAAATATATCAGAATAGAGATACAAATGTTTTATAAATGTACTTTTTAATATTCATTATAGATATTAATTTATTCAATATTTATTTATCATTTATAATTTGTTTGTTTGGGAAGATGCAATGTTTATTTTGGATTATTTAAAAAAAACCTGGAAAATCACTTTGAAGCAACCTTGGTTTATATCCTCAGATACCATATTCAGAGTCAAAAGTTGTATCTTTATTACTGTATGTTCCTTTTATTCATAAACACATACTTACAAATTATCTATATAACTTTTACTTCATTTATAACAGAAAAAGGTCATATTTAGTTGTTTAGTTCTTAAGGTGGTGACACTATAACTACTTGAAAATTTGTTCACTTTAAATTCAACAAAGGTCAAAATATTACCTCACCTTTCTATGCTCAGTCAACAAAAAACTGGTCAAATTAAACATGTGAGAACAGATAAAACTACGATCATTTCATATAACAAAACAAATTTCCTTCATAGGATAATTTTGCCTCCTAAATTTAAGGGCTTCTCAGATCTTTCTTATACTCATTTTTTTTTTTTCATTTTTGACCTTTTACCTCCTCTACTTGACTGTTGAGCTAATACATGTTTTAGTGTCTATGAAATATATTTCTAGTCACCTGGTTTTTCGGCTCCGCATAGAGATACATTAGTTTTTTTTTTACTGCCATACTATTCATGTATATGTTATATATATTTTAAATGGACATCTCGTATAGGACCACGTCCAGGTCGTATGATTTAGAAAGATGGTTATGAATTCAAGAATAAGTATACAAAAATAATAAGAATGGAATAATTATTTTTGGAAAACATAATTATATATGCCTAACATATATTTTTATTTATCACAATGAAATATATTAATGAGAAAATTCATTTGTAGAAATAAAACATTCTTTGATAACCTTTTTAAATTTTTAATTAAAATGTAAAGAACGATTACGACAAAGAGCACACAGCGGGTGTGACCGGTCAGCAGAGGATGCTCACTCCTCCTAGGCACCTGATCCTACCTCTATCTTTTTAGAGGTCCGTGTTGCTCTGCTTTGAATTTGTATTTCGTTTTATGGATTTTTGAGATGGTTGACGGCTTGTTATTGTCATTTTTTCATTTCAAGGATAATAATTGAATGAGGACATGATTTTTATAAATAAAAAAACCCCTAATTATTACTTAAATATCTCAAAATAATCTAAATCTAACACATATATTGGTCCTATTTTTCTCACGCATTTTTACTTGCATAAAAGGTGTAGACTGTATTCGAATCAGATCTCGTTGACGCGTCAACGGTAAATATCTTTCTTGTTCTATAGTTCGTCGAAGAGAACAATGTTTCTTTTACCAAGTTTTAAAAATTGTAGTTCTAAATCCTTTTTTGAAAATTTTTACTGTTTAAAATATGTTTAAGACATTCTACATAAAAATTTCATATCAAATTTTATACTATATATTTACTTACTTCTGAAACAGGTATATCATAGCAATCAGCTATTTTTTGATAGAGTTCCTTAACGTTGGTAAAGTCAGAAATGATTCCAGTTGGACTTCCATGAGCCAGTTGACAGTAGAATACAAGCTTCGATCCAGGGGGTTGCGCCGGGGGTTCAATTTTCTGTCCCTCTGGTTGCTGTTGTGCCATTACTGTCAGTTTTGTTATTACAATCGGCTGGAATGAGTTCGTCGTTTTCAGTGGAATGTTGCAATTATTTGACAAAGTTATTTTTATCTTTGTCCTCGATTACTCAGGTAAACCTTATAACGATACACGTTGACAAAGGAAGCGAAAGTAAAACTACTTAGAAAAATATTCTCGATTCCGACTTCCTGTTATGAATATCGCAATAATTCATGATGTTGAATTGAAAACATCCTTTATCATTGTGTTTTTTTAATTTTGTTTTGTCCAATTGTCGGTAAGAGGTACATGAAGTGTCCAATTGATTGATATATAATTCTTACTATAAAAATACAACTTTTTTCGGAAGCGAAAATACATCTCCTCTTCGTCCCCATTTACACTAACAATTCTTATTCTAATCTATTCAGCTCGGAACAAGTAGATCAAAGGATGGACAGAAATATAAAACGCCAAAACACTGATTTTTACAATAATTACAATTTATCTATTCTTAAAGTTATAGATAAATGTAACACGTAGAGTCATATGACACAATTATTCACCACCTTGTATGTGAATCGCGCCGTATTTCCGCTTTATAAATGAAAAAGGGTTCCGCGCTAAAAATAGACAACCGGTTTCCCCTTTCTTTTTATGTCACCGTGTCAAGCTACTTCCAAACAGGAACACAATAAAACTGCTTTAAAACAACGAAAATTTCGATTTTTGTAAACGTCTTACCATATATTCTTAATTTGATGCAGCATCACTAAAAACACATGGGAAAATGAAGAATTATTCTGTTTAAGGGAGAAATTGAAAAGCGGTGGAAATCTTTTGGAAAATATACCGATAATACTTATATCAATAATCAAAGAAAAATAATACTACGAATCGATTAGGAGATTGGGATTTGCGTGTCGGTCGCAATTGCTCATTCGCAAGTTATGTGTTCGATAAAGGAGAAAAGTGCCCCTTTCAAAATAGCAGAACAAAACAAGCGTAAACACTAAAAATAAAGAAAAATTTACATCATTAATTATGCTTGTTCATATTATTAGAAAAATATTTATTTCTTTATAACAATACGGCTCCGAAAGTAAAACGAACAAAATTATCAAACTGAACTCTGATCAAATTTTGTCGTTTTGATTTTTACCTTTTTCCCCCAAAATATCGCCGAATATGGACGACCAACGCTTGAAAATTGAGTCAAAAACGTTAACGTCAATGTACATCTTGGTGCACCGGGCCGTCATTAAATTATTTTGTCTGCAGGCATGAGAATATCCGATGGAGACAAGAAGGTTCTTTGGTGCTGCTTGAGATGGCCAGCATGAGTCTATAGGACAATGGTGTACAAATGGCATCAGAGGTTTAAAAATAGAAGGACTAATATTTTTTTAATGACGAACGACCCCCCCCCCCCCCATACAGCCCGGATCTTGCATCTATGGATTTCGCTTAATTTCCTTATCTAATGGGTTAAAAGACATGACAATTGTGTTGAACTGAAAGATGTTTACTTTGGAAAAAAAAAACCAGTTTGCCTTTCAATTGTTTGACGTCACTTCACGTCATGGAAATATGAAAAGGTGCTCCGTAAATCTCAGTCATTCAAAGTAAAAATCGCTGTATATTTTGGAAAAAAAAATTGGAATCATCTGATTATTTGCATACTTATTTCAAATTGATAGTCTTTAAATAAAACATACATCATCTTCAAGCTACAAAGTAATTTTTCCGTAAATAACTGTCTCCGCGAACTTTTCTAACAACACTCGTATTTTGCAATCAAACTGCACTGTTCCATTCTAAAGAGTCTTCTATTTGCGTTGTTCGTCAGATTAGCGTTGCCATGGTGCTTTTAAAACATTATGATAAAATAAGATCTGTAGGAGTATTAGAAATAACATGAAAGAAAAAGAAAAACAATTATGCATTGAAAATGTTACAAACATACTTATGCTATCCTTAGGGTTATTTTTCTTAATTTTTAAATGAATCCATTGTACCAACCTACTTTTGTAATGCTCCAAATATATAGCAAAATTTGTTGCATTTTGATATTTGGAGATGACCTCATAGAATTCAGTCCATTTTACTTAGGTTTTTGCGCAAGTAAAAATAGTAAAATAAAGTGCATTTGTAGCTTTTATGAAATTGTTTCGATACATTGTATAGAATTGAACACAATAAACAAAATGCAGATTCAAATATTTAGATTTTTTTAAGAACATTTTATTATTTAACCGATTTTTCCGGTATTTGATAGGTGAGTGATGCCATTGTGCTTTTGTGACGTTAATTGATAAAATAATGCTTTGCAGGTGTACGTTATAAAAAATAACATAGAGGAAAATGTTAAAGTGTAATCCTTTGAAATTTTACACACAAAATAATTCTATTCTCAGGGTTATTTTTCTTATTTTTTTAATGAATCCATTGTACCAATCTACATTTGTAATATTCCAAATATATAACAAATTTGTTGCATTTTTATTTTTTAGATGACCCAAACTAAAAATCAGACGGTAGAATATCGTATTTTTTAACTTATAATGTAGAAAATGATATAAAAAAATCACGTAGTACAATATGAGGAAAATCGCTATTGTAGTATTTTTAAAATCTCCTTCAAAGTGCGAAAAGTAACAATTTTCCATATATTCCTGTAGTTAATGTACTAGTAATTTAAGATGACCCTTAAAAGGAACCATAAGGTAGATTTTCTTCGCAAATATACTAGAGTTGGTGCAAATTACATATGGGTAAAATAGAGTTTTGCTATTGTAGTTTTAACGCAAAAAACCAAATCGGTCTCCTTAAAAGATAGAAATACTACTTCTAATAATAAAAAATTACTATTTTAGGAAAATAGTTATTGTAGTTTTTTTTAATATGCCTTGCAGCGCGGAAAATGACAATGTAATACATATTCCTAGAGTTAATGTACCTGTATTTTGAAATGACCCCTAAAGAGAATCAAAGCATGTAATGTGTGGGGCGGATGTTCTACTACTGATTCTGAAAACTTAGAAAAAATACATTGAATGCCGGAAGAAATGTTACAAGTTTACCTATTTTTGCTTCTATGGATTCTCTAACGCTTTTTTGTAGAAGGAAAATATCCAGGCTAAAAACAATGTATACAATTGACCTACACATTTTACCCAGTTATGGATATTTTTCCAACCAAGCGTGTTAATGCATCTAACTATACTACCAGAAATGCACAGAGTTACTCTATGCCAAAATATCGTTTGGAATTGTATAAATCTTCTTTTGTTCCTATGTTGTTGTTGTTGATGTTGTTGAATGACATGTGGTGATAACGAACAGTGTTCAAAATAAAAAAATCCTATGGAAAATTACAAAACAGGAGCAGAGCAAACACGGACCTCTTAAAAAGGTTAGAGGTAGGATCAGGTGCCATGGAGGATTAAGCATCCTCTGCCGACCGGTCACACCCGTCGTACGTCCAATTTCATATCGGTAAAATTGTCATTATCGGGGCAATTGTCGTAATTTGAGGAAAATATCATGATCAGGAAAACCAACGAAAAATCCGTGGACAATTCGGTATTTAATCAATAGTACAGGCAGAGCAATCATGGACCTCTGGAAAACCTCAGAGGCAGGATCAGGTGCCATGGAGGAGTTAGCATCCTCTGCTGGACGGTCACACCAGCCGTGTGCTCTTTGTTGTAATCGGGAAAAACGGAAAAGTCTGTAGACAGTTAGTTTAGTTACATGTATGGTCTAACAATTAGTATGAAAAACGTCAGTCAGCATGCAACCCAGTGGAAGATTGTATTTGCTGACAAGGTCGTTGTATCTACCATAAAACTTACGAAAAGATGACTTCAAACAAGACTGTTGATAGTCCTGTTTTATCAACCTGTTTGTCAGTAGCCTGCTCCGCTTTATAAACTGTTCATACGAAGAGCATGCCCTTGCGTATCGAATTAACTGAGAGACAAAAACACCATATGCAGGAGATGAAGGTAAATTGCTACGTAAGTAAGTATAATTGACAATAGAAAAATTGAGGTCATCACGTTTATCACAGTTTTGTTGTTAGGTTACCATCAATATCCATTTCCAGTAAAATATCCAAATATGAAACAGATGACGTAGACTCTGTGGTATCTTTTATTTCAAGTTCACTGGGATATATCGAGTCGACGTAAGTATGGAAGTAACAATTATTTATTGATAATACGTCGTCGATATACCTGAATGTTGAGTTAAATGTCACAGCAAGTGATTGATTTTTTAACGTACAAGTTTTTGAATAAATTCTACTTTTTTAATGTCAAATTCAAAGTACTTGTGTGCACACCAAATAGCTTTAACAAAATAGTTTAACAAAAGACCGATGACAAGGTAAGTTAATTTACGTGATCCATTGTTATTAAAAAAATTGCTATCAAAGATGTCAAAAAGACGGGACTTTACTTAATCGTCGGGGATGGTTGTATAAAGTGTAGAAAAGTCGTACATGTAAGTTTTGATGCTATTGATTTTGGTGACATTTCTGGATTTTGAATGAAATTAGCTTTCAACGGAAATGTGAAAGTGACTTCGTTCGCGTTTTTAAGGAAAAAATACATGTATACATACTTCCTTGTAGAATTAGACCTATTTTTTTTTTATTTTTACAAATGGTGATATATATTTGAATATTCATACTAGACTTCGTCACAATTGTGCACTAAGTAATAGTTTATTTCCATGTAATATTATCAACAGTCCACTCTGTTCGTGTGGTAAGCTCGAAGATACTTACCATAATATTTTCACATGTGATAAATATAAAGTTGCTAGAAATGTTCTAAGACTGTTTCCCGTTAAAAAAAATAAAATACACAGCGAAATAACTTTACAGTATTGCCTCCCCTTAACCAAATTTGGATGATATTTAAATTATAGATAATCTCCTAATGTTAATAACGCAATGACATATAATAGTTTTATGAGGACACGTTTACAACAGTTTATGTGATTTTGTGCAATTTCGTCAATTCGTAAACAAATACGACCCGTTGAAATAATTATTGTGCTATTTAACTATCTATGCCTCTTAATAAGTCAGTTTAGTAACTACGTGTAGTATAGATAAATACTTTGCGTCACATGGGTTCTTGTAATGTTTTTAGGGATGTTGCCGTTATTTAAAAGTTGAGAGAGAGAGAGAGAGAGAGAGAGAGAGAGAGAGAGAGAGAGAGAGAGAGAGAGATGTAGGACTGTAATGGAACAGTTTGGGATATTTGTGTATAAGGACCTGGCATCCATATTAACGAGAAGAGTATCGTCTTAAAAGCCAGAGGAAAGTGTTTAAGGTCGGAGGCGGGTTGAAAAGTTTGCGCCCTCTGCGCAGGGTATTGAGCATTACTGTTGTAAAACGCAAATGCAAATAAAATGTTCAAATAAAGAGGTTATCATGTATCGTTTTTATTTTAAAAAAAATACTTATCATAAAAATAATCTTTAGTGAAATGAATCGTTAGAATAATGTTCAGAAGTATTTTAATCATTTCGCCGCTTCTAAATATTCGACGTTATCCACGTCGGAGTCAACGTCTTACGATGACGTCAACTGAGACTTTGACCTAACAATTGACAAAAACAAATGTCGGACATTTTTTATTGCAGCGTCAATAATTAAAATTAAATATATAATTTGCAAAATGAAAACATATGCGCGATCCTTTCATGTTCTGTGTGAGTGGAAATTAGGTATTTTTTCTATTTATTACAAATTAATTTAAATTTGATTCTTAAACATCCTTTTATTCTATACAATTCTATATGTGAAATGTCTTGCACGACTCATTTATAGGACCAAAGTATGAGGGCGGATAACATAAAAACTATCCAGTCAATTTCGTTTTAATTTGGCAAAAACTTAACTTACACGTCATCCTTCCATCGCTAAAAATTACAAGAAAATCGTATGTTTGGAATTTTTTTACATATGAAATTGAAAATGAAAATCCCCTTTTCCCTATAAAATCCTATATAAAATGTCGAGGATGATTCGGACATACGACCAAACTTTGAGCGCGGTAAACAGATAAACTATCCGGTCAATTTACTTTATATTTTGCACATAGTTTACATGTACTCATAAGTTGACCTCTCGCTGTAAAAAAAATTAAAGGAAATCGTATGTTTAAAACATTATCCCCCGAGACTCCTTAACTGAGATAATCTGTAGCGTAATTGATGTATGATGGCAAATATTCTTTATGTATACGGAGGAGTAGATTTATAAATTCAGATATTTTCTTCGTGTGATGACCAATAGCACTAACTATAGGGCGTTCAGGTATTCCTTCCTTGTGAGTTTGAGGAAGCTGATAAAATTGAGCTGGTTTACAGTTGGTTGGGCGGGATGTATGATTTGAACATATTTTATTGTTTGCTGGTATGAAAAAAAAGATTGGGCACACGTTCTTAAAACTTAGAACGACCTTTCCTACATAATTATTGCTAACACAAAGTAATGTTAAATTTTAAACACATGTGTCAAAGGTCAACAAATACATATACACATTATTATGGTTGAAATTATCACAGTAGATATACATGTACAGGCAAAAAAAAATTAAAAGTCAAAGTGTATGTAGCATAATAAAGTTAATAGATATATTAATAAGTCAAAACCGCCCGGATCTCTTTCAGAATAACTGTACAGAAAAAAAATCATTTTCTGCAATACTAATAGAGTTATCTCCTCATAACAGAACATGGGTATCTACAATATATATATGTAAATTATCTATTTTAAAAATAGCATTAAACAATTCATTTCTCGGAGCACAGTATTTCGGACATGAAAAAAAAAGAAATGGTAGTTATCTTCTACTTTTCCACAAGAACATAGAGGACTATCGATAATATTACATCTGAATAGATCTATATTTAAAATACAATTATGTCTTAGCCTTGCATCAATGACATTCCAATAGCGTTCACCAAAAGAAAAATAAGATCGTCGTGAAGTTCTAGTATGGGGAAAACTTTTCTTAAACGAGCTTAAAAATGAAAAATTTCTAATTTATATGGTTATTGCGTTCCATGTTTTAATGGCGGTTGGTAGGAAAGATGATTTGTAAATATTAAGTCTGCAATTAGGAAAATAATAATTATGAGATTGTCTTGTAACATTATTTGATTCAAGCTAGCGATGATTAGGAAATATGTTTGTAAGATAGTTAGGTACAATACTGTGATATATTTTATACATAAGTGTTTTCAATTTTTCATTTCTTCTATCAGCAAGTGTTTCCCACCCAGTTTCATATTATAAAGAGTCTCGTGATGCTAGCATAATCAGACCTGTGACTATTCTTGCTTCTGCTAACTGTAGTTTTTCAAGTTTTCCGTCTTGGTTTGAGCACCCACCCCATACTTCAGATGCATATTCCAACTGAGGTCTAATAAAATAGTGCTTAATAGGCATGTATCTTAAAAATGTTGTATGGTAAACAAGTACGTCAGGCAATCACCCCACCCCCTTTTTTCGAGTCCATTCGATATTCCCAGTGTTCTGTCGAAACGATGCGTGTAAATCAATTGGTTATTAAAATGCGATTTTTGTTGTTTTGATTTCGATGCATAATCACTATTAATTAAATAGATATAATAAAACCCGCTTTTGGGCGAATATAACATGAATGTAGTCCTACACGTAGGTAAATAATTATAAACTTTGACAAATTTGAGATGTTTATAATTTCTCTGCACCCTATCATAATGATTCTTTTTATTAACAGTGAAAATTCAAACATTTTGTTTTTAAATAAACAGTGCATTTCCCCGCTGTGTATATCTGTTTATTCCTAGGCTCCAACACACATATACACAAGTGGTCAGTTCAGTTTTCACACCTTGTCGCAGTCAACTGGTCGTATGTATAAGTACCGTGTGTACAGTTCTGAGGTTGTTCTTGATCCAAGATGGAAAAAAAACATTTTTATCTGTAGACATACACAAAGAAGGATACAGTGCACCATCTAAAACAAAAAAAAGTAGCGTTGACTTCCAATCAGTAAGAATTTTTAAGACAATCATTAAACAATAAATTTCAAATCACGTGAATCCATAGACATTATCTTGCAACTAGACAGGAGTACATACCTTTTGAATGCCTTCCTGACTTTGAATCATAAATATTTAGGAAAATAGTTACAACATGCCAGAGAGAGAGAGAGAGAGAGAGAGAGAGAGAGAGAGAGAGAGAGAGAGAGAGAGAGAGAGAGAGAATTTTTCTTATTGTCATGGTCATTAGTCATGGACTCATTGACAATTAAAAATAGTTAGTTAGTAAAAGACATTATTAAAACAATGAAACAATATCATTGCAGCATTCTCAGCTGTGCAAGAAAAGATAGATGTAAATCATGTATAACTATACGTAATTAAAAGTTAAAAAAGTGAAATATTATGTAATTAAACACGCATATTAATACTATATATTTCATTTTGAATAAATAATCTAAAGATCACAAATACCCTTATAAGGGAATTACATAATATCTTAAACAAGGTGTCAGACTGACAATTTACAAGGTTGAGTATTGCGATATTCACACCTTTTGATCTGCTGAAAGTATAATACTATACAAAGATACTGCCTCGCTGATCTTCCTGTGAAGTAAAACTTCAAAGACATTTTGAAGTCATGACCTGCAATCTTCTATATTTTGAAAAAAAAATCAGTATGTTGAGGAATTTCTTTTATTTTTCATTGTTGAGAAAATTTCCACATCCCCTCCCCTGCATATATACTAGTTTTGACAGCATTGATTAAATTTAAATTCATTGTGGGGGGGGGGGGGGTTGGGTCAGGTGAAAATCCAAATTCCTAAAACTTACATAGTACAATTCTTAGCTCCCCCATAAAACAATGATATTTCTGCCCTTTCAACTGAAGAAAATTCTGACCGTGCATGTAATTATGAACTTAATGAAATAAAAGCCCATTCTCTCTTTTGTAAGCAATAGGAAAGACCACCCCCCCCCCCCCCCCCCAGATTTGGGTCTCAAATATCCATTTTGAAAGAAGTAAACATTTAATTCATAGTTTAAACATTATACATGTAACTTATAAAAACATGCACTACAGTGTCAATCAATAGCCTGTATAGTGGTTACAGTGCTAATCAGTGCTCCGTACAGTGGTGTACAGTGGGGTACAGTGCTAGTCAGTGGGTAGGTACAGTGTTGTCCAGTGGAGTACACTTGAGTACAGTGGCTCTGTAGAAAGAGGTACAGTGGGGTACAGTGACTCTGTACAGTAGATGTGCATTGGATATACAGTAGGGTACAGTGATTATACAGTAGATGAAAAAAAAAATGACAATAACAAACCCTCAACCATCTCAAAAATCCATAACACGAAATACAAATTCAAAGCAGAGCAACATGGACCTCCAAAAAGATAGAGGTAGGATCAGGTGCCATGGAGGATTTAGCATCCTCTGCTGACCGGTCACACCCGCCGTGTGCTCTTTGTCGTAATCGGAAAAAAAAGGAAAAGTTTGTAGACAATTAGGTGATAAATTATGGTCTAGGAATTAGTATAAAAAATGTCAGTCAGCATGCGACCCAGTGGAAGATTTTATTTGCTGACAAGGTCGTTGTATCGACCATAGAACTTACGAAAAGATGACTTCAGACGAGCCTGATGATAGTCCTGTTTTATCAACTTGTCAGTAACTTGCGTCGCCTTATAAACTGTTCATACTAAGAGCATGCCCTTGCGTATCGAATTAACTGAGACACAAAACACCATATGCAGGTGATGAAGGTATATTGCTACATAAGTAAGGAAAGTTGACTATAGAAAAATTGAAGTCATCGCGTTTATCATAAAGTTTCTGTGGTTTCTTTTATTTCTAGTTCAGTGGGATATATCGAGTCGACGTAAGTATGGAAATAACAATTGTTATTTGATAATACGTCGTCGATATACCTGAATGTTGAGTTGAAGGCCACAGCGAGTGATTTATTTTTTTTCATGTACAAGTTTTTGAATAAATTCTGCTTCATAAGAATACAAAAATAGGTTTGCTAACAATGGGGCACAATGTCAGATGTCAGACAATGTCAGTCAATTTTCAGGAGTATCAGTGGATTTTGAATTCAGAAGTGATGGTAACTCTGATCATTTTAGGCATATTCATTGAGAACAGTGTACCTTCTAGGCCTAGGAATGAGCTCGAAGTTGAAAGATCTTTTTTGATTATGCTTCATTATGTCATTTACAGATTCATTTTGGTAAAGGGAACAATGTTTTTGAAATTTTAGACAATTTTTTACAATTGCTCTCATACGTGTGGTATATACTACCTTTGTAATAAGCCTTTGCTTTATCAAACGGGTATTGCTTTATCAATACTTCCAGTCATAACGTTTTTTGACACAGTCCCCTTCCCTCCCCCTCCCGATTCAACGCTTTAGCGACCTAGTTTTTTTTTTCTAATTCCCTGTATATTCCACCCCAATATTTCTACTTGCAAACATTGATATCTCAATAGTCCCTTAAATGATATAACCAAATGGTATGAGATAAATATAACATCTATAGTTGTGTGATTTTTTATTTGCTTCATCCAACTCGTTATAATGGTTTTATTCGCTCTGCAAGCCTCAATAATTCACACACAATTTCAACTTGTTGGATAAAGCAAATATAAAATCGCACCAAATAGATGTCCTTTATGTATGCAATTGAAATATTTCAATTGTATGAAAATGTTTATGTATAGTTATCCGTACTACTTCAAAATTTTCAATCATATGTTTACTTTCCTTAGCAAAAACTTATTCATTAGTTGCTAGTGATATTTTGTAGGTATATACTTGAATTTTTGATTTGAGTTTGTTCAAATTGTAAAGTATATGCTATATTAATATGCAGCAGTCCACACTGATTTTAAATGCTTAAATATCAAGCATTCATTATTATGTAGATAACCAAAATATGTTATGAAAACATTTAAAATGGCCATTTTCTGGAAATCTTTTAATTCTAAATCACAGTCTTTCAATTAAAATTTTTATTTAAAATTCCGAGAATTGTTTTCATTTCTGTCGACTGACTTATTTTGATTGATTTACGCGGAATGGTACATTATGAAATGAATATTTTATCCAGAAAACATATATTTTTTTTACTTCAAAATTCAGAGAATTCTCTCGTAGCAATCCCTTGCACCAAATTTGATTGATTTACACGAAATGGTACGTTATGAAATGAATATGCAGAGATCCAGAGAACATATATTGTTTTTACTTAAAATTCAAAGATTTCTTTCATTGCACTCCCTTGCATCAATTTTGATTAATTTACACGGACTGGTACATTATCAAATTAATATTTCATAAAGAAAACACATGTATGATTTACTTAACAGTTCAAAGAATTCTTTAATTGGAATCCGCCGCGCATATTGTTATTGATTTACACGGAATAGTACATTACGAAATTGATATTTTATATGGTAATCACGTTTTGATTTACCTAGAATTTAGAGCATTCTTTCATTGCACACCACGGCATCGAATTTGATTGATTCACACAGAATGGTACATTATGAAATGAATATTTTAAACAGAAAAATATTTTGTCTTTTACTTAAAATTTAGAAACTTCTTTTATTGCAATTCTCTGCACTTAATTGATTAAATATTGCTTAATTGTTTATTTCATAATTGTTTCAATGTTGCTTTCGATTTTCAAAAATTTGCTGACGAAATCTTGTCGAGAATAATAATAAAAAAGAGAGAAACAATAGGTCTTTTCGACCGAAAATCGAAAAGCCCTAATAAAACATCACAAAACAATACGTCTTTTCGACCGAAAGTCGAAAAGCCCTTATTCGAATTAAATGTTTGAATTTGAAAATTTGTGTATAGTAATACAATTATAATACATCTATCAGTGTAAGCATATTTAGCATACACTCATACATTGTGAACACTCCATATGAAACAGAAAATATACAAAATACGAACAAGCTTTTCACATATTTCTTTCTTCTACATTAACTGGAGTATATCTTGGTGACTATCTTACAGAAAAACTTAACAGAAGTCCATCCAACAGTATACCTAGTTGTACATCATAATGTGCAACATGAGAATTAAAAAATGTGTAGCTGACACTCACAATTCTGGTTTCATTATCAAAACTACATGTATATTCCCTTTGTAAATATTAGGCCAATTACTTCAAAGTCGATATGCATGAGTAAGAAAATGGAAAAATTTTGTTACATGTTACATTATTGAATTCAGCATTATCAGTAGAATATCATGAATTCAATAAAAAGCCAGATATTTGTTTTTAAAAATCACAGTCTATGATAATGCTACAACTTTCCCTGGACATCTATTTTTCAATAAGTGGAACATCAAGATTTGTTTAAAAAAACCCAGCAACTTGAAACATTTGATTTAACAGAGGTGAAAGTGGCATGACACCATCAAAAATATGAAAACATTTAATCCTACCAATACTTCTTTCAACATGAATTCTAACCTTGGCAATTTCTTGTGTGTACAAGATTTCATCTACTGAAAATTGCCCTTTGGTGTTAAATGGTGGAATATGCAATGTGCATCCTTTTTTATGTAGTAAATCTCTATTTGTAAAACGTTTATCTGCATTAATATTGTCCCCTGGTTCTAATAAATTCAAAATCCCACTATCAATAACAATCTGTCTGTCAGACGTTTTCCCACCCCATGCATCAGACACAAATAAAATTACTCCAGCAGGCGAAAATCCTATCAAAAACTTCACTGTTGTGTGATGTTCATAGTTTAAAAAAGTTAAATTTTGATTAACTAAACTTGATAATTTTTGAATACATATTTCTGTACAATCGAGAATTACTCTCAAATTTGGAAACTGTTTCATGCATTCAGGATAAGTTGATCCAATTTTTTCCCTGGAAGGAAACTTATTAAGAGCACAGAGCTCGGCATGGAGAAGACAGATTCATGTAGTAAAAATGGAAGAAAACTTTGATGTAGAAATTCCAAAACGCTCAGAAATATCGGTGGTTAACAGTCCAACCTTTAAGCGCATCAAAACTGCCAACAACTGGTCAATGAGGGGGAGGGTGGTTTTATTAGGCCTCTGTCTTCCATTTCAGATGTTCCTTCACCATTCCAGTACGTCATACCCCTTGCCTTGAAAATTTAATCATTATACACTGATGAACTTTTCTGTCCAACTTTAAACATGTAAAACATCTTCAGCCTTGCACAAAATTAACTTGTTCCTTGATTATTTGTACATTATAGCATTGAATCATGATTTTTTGAAAGATACAGTCTCATAACTGCAGCGGTGTGTGCATATAAATTGAGTAATGCGCTAAGAAGTTATGAAAATTTGTATGCACACTTCGTTGCTGTTATGAGACTGTATCTTTCAAAAAATCACGATTTAATGCTTATATTTACATTTTGTTTTTTACTTCTTGCCTTGTGTGCAAATGTGATTTATACCTTAAAATTCCTATCTAATCCTAAGGGTAAGTTCATATTAATGGAAGAGCCACTGTAACAGCCACAAGCGTGCACTTTAAATTTCGCTTGTGACTTTGCATTATTTTGCAGCGTTCAACATTTGTGACGTCATAAGAAAACTCGTCATTTTAACCTTTGAGTACCCTGTATATATTATAGTGTTATAACTGCCGTAGCTTTCAACACACTTTACAAGCAAAAAATATGTGGAATGTAAATATTATTTGATATTGCACGTCTGTTTATCAAACATGATGGTCATTTAAAAATTACTTGTTCAGCCATAGGAAAACGGCAAAGCTGGGCAACCCTGTATAAAATCTAGTGGCACTGTCATCATCTTTGATTTTGTTTACACCCCACTGTAACTTCTCCATCTGTTCCTTCAACAACTCGTTTTCCTTCCTTAACAACTGATTCTCTTTAAAAAGAGGGTCTGGGTCACACTGTAAACCTAATGCATATACATAGAACTTTTAAAATATTGTAAACAGATACAGTGAGTGTGTAATCTTTTGATGATGTTGTAAATATTGCAGCTTTGCATCTATCTGGACACACACACACACACAAACCCTCACACACACACACACACACACACACACACACACACACACACACACACACACACACACACACACACACACACACACACACACACACACACACACACACATATATATTTGTTTTTATAGTTATCTTTATTAATAATGAACAAACTTTGATGCACTAGTAGAAATCAAACTATTTGAAATACAGATCAGAATATGGGCCTGTTTTATTTGTAGAATGCAAAATAATTAGATTTCATTTAGTATGTTAATATATTAAAAATAAACGGTTTGGGGGAAAAATCGTCATCAGTTGTTAGGACTCTGCCCAAGTAAACATCATCTGTCTGTATTAAATCTACATCTACATCAGATATGTCTGGTGATGCCTGCTGCTCTTCTAGTACACTAGTAGCTTTGCATCTTGACCGAAGTCTCCAGCATGACTCTCTCTAGATGTTCTTGTTTATGTGCTGCTTCTTCAAATGTCTAAAAAGTGTTGATTGATTCATCTAATTACACCATGTTAGAATTGTTAAGTAATATTGAAAACTCTTAATCAACTTAAAAATACTAAAACTATTTTATTAAATATTGTTAAAAATTAATTATCAATCATAATCATTGGAGTGAGTGGAACACATGTAATATATATTCCATTTGATATATGAATTTATACAACACGTTAACAAACTTAAAGTAAAATCATTTCACATTATATATAATATCATACAGCTGTCATATTATGTCCTTCACATCAACATTAACCAAGATATTAACTATCAAAAGTTATACATTACATCACAAGATCTTACTACATTTTCAAAATGTAACAGATCCAAATTCCCCCTGTTAGTGACCAGCACACTTCAGCCTGCGAAGATGGGGTGCATGTAGCTTATGAAACTGTATTCAAAACAAAAAGCAACTGCAAGCTGAATAATTGTAACAGTTTGACAGATGCCTCATTGATAAAATTACAGTTTCAGTTAATCAATATCAATAGGTCTATCTATAGGTCACAAGTACATGTAGTTAAGTTTTTCAATGGAAAATCTGCTTAACAAGAAACAAAATTAAAATGTTTACATATGTAAATATTACACTTGATCAAATAGCATAGTCCAGTAACATCTTATAGAAAAAATATTGTTAGTTATAAAAAGTGTAAACGTTTAAATTCATATTTATTTGTATAAATCGTTATATATGCGACCAGCACAAATCATGCTGAAAGTCAGTCACTTGAAATTAGGGTAGGCGACAGAGAAATCTCGGATTAATCAAGATGCATAAATACAATTCAGCCTATAAATATACGACACAAATTAATCATCGAAAATAGAAATTAGCTTACCTTCGTAAGATTTCTCCTAAAAGCCCTTGTAGATCTTTCAGTTGTTTGTTCCCTATCTTGATAGGGAAATAATGTTGGCCTATAGTTGAGGTCATCGCGGTCATCTGAGTGCCAGCCCGTCTCAAAATGCTTGCTACAGATCCTGTTGTAGCTGTTGGGGACCCAGCCCTTTCTGTAAATGGCATTCACCCACGCTCTTCTCTTTGTTTTGTTAGCAGGGAACTTAAAAAAGAAAGCTTGCAGCCTTTAGTTGCTCGATTAGTGCATCCAACGACGCAACAGCTCTTTACCATCTTTGTTTTTTGCCACCCCAAGTTATTTCTGCGCATGCGTGATTTTCAGGCCCGCAGTTAAGCGAAAAGGGCTTATTTGATTAAAAGTTGAAATACATGCAGTCATATTAATTTTATTTTCAGAGGTCATTCTATATTTTGAAATAAACTCTAAATAGGTATGACTGTTTTTCATCATTATTCTAATTAAAATATGATGAATTTCAGTCAATACTAAAAATCAGCTTTATGATTAGAAATCCTCATTTATAAAAATGATGGAATTCAGTCTCACCCCTGACTGTTTATGTATCTTTTACAACAAGAAAATAGATTTAGAGTTTTGGATTGAGACTTGATTTTGCACTACCCTTTACATGTACATGGTCGCTGAATGACTGAATGTTGATGTATATCGCCCCTGAACTCAACAGAAATCTTTCTTTAGTATCTAAATTAATTTCAATGGAAATAATTGCATGACCATGCACCCCAGATAATTTACAAGACTGCAATCAGGAGATATGACTAGTTCTACATTAGTCTTATCGAATAAGTAAATGAAGAAAAAAATCCAACCATCTAAGAACCAATCTATTAGATATTGAATAAAGGAGCAAAATGTGTACTGGACATGCTGGATGTCACCTGATTACCAGATATGTTGTGAAAATATCTTGTTTAACATTTTTAATGAATTTGCATAAATTTTAGACAAATATCATTTTTAGAAAAACATCACATGACTTTAATATTGCTGAATATGTTAAGCATGTATCAAATCATTGCTGGCGGTGATGCAAGTAGGTGGGAGGCATAAAACAAGACATGTTTGCGTCATTAGTCAGATCCTGGCGGGGCAATTGTTTACTTAAGTTTAAAGCTCTGTATAGTTATGTAAATCAATGTCTTGACAATCGCAAAATATAAATTTCCCCAAAAATACAGACGGATGTACTAAAATTTACCTTGGAATGTTGATTCTGTATCTGCAGCATTGTTGTGGGTCTTCTATTGAGTACTTTCACAGCTCGGTCGATGAGTCAAATCACTCAAATGGACCCCAAATGACATGGTATTGAAAGTTAAGAAAAGAAAAAAATATTCACAGATTGCTATTATTGATTAAAAATATTGTTTCTCTCAGATCGTGTATGTTAATTATAAATACTAATATAAACTAAGATTTAGAGTGTATTTCGTAAGTAGAGTTTCACAGTTATGGTCGATTTTGAATAATGTTACTGAAAAAAACCCACAAAAAATACCTGTAGCATTATGTTTCTTTTTAGATTTTGTTCTATTATTATTATTTTAATCATCATTATTGTTAATTTGTTTGCTAGTTTATAATGTTTATTTAAGAATCTAAGTTTATAGTTATATGGGTTCTGTTATCTTTGAAATTGGCTTCCAATCGTCGATGGAACATGCGTATTTACATATATTTAAAAAAATAAATCAAATTTTAGGGGATTTATCAACATTAAAGTTATAATATTAATATCTTTAAAATTATTGATGTTGAATTCGGATCCCTTTTATTCATTGGTTTTGGTTTGAACAGTAGAGTTCACCATCTTCTTCCCAGTTTGAGTGACCTACATTCTGATAGGACGATGAGCTACCAGGACTTGATAACGTGTCCGATATGTCTAGAGAGCTACACAAAACCTCGCTATCTGCCATGTCTTCATACGTACTGTGAGGAATGCCTCACGGACTACATTTCTACAGCATATAACAAAGATGAAAATGGATTCTCGTGCCCGACTTGTCGCATGCCTAACAAAGTGGAAGTGTCAGAAAAAATTTCACCAAAAATGGCCGCCGCCGGATTTCCTATAAATCATATGATAATGACTTTACTTGATCAGAGGGACATAGAAAATAAAGATGTCAGTTGCAGTCCATGCTCTAAAAGAGGTAGAAAGGAACCTGGCATGTTTTGGTGTTATTCCTGTAGTGCAGCGCTATGCGAGGCGTGTGGAGAGTTCCACACTTCGTTACCAATCCTTGCTGATCACAGAATCGCTCCGTTAGAAGACTCATCAGATGTCCCAGTCCTTGCCTCGACTGCGCACGATGTCTGTGAGATCCACGCGGGGAAGAAACTAGAAATGTTCTGCCAAGACCACGATGTTGCTTGCTGTGCAACATGCACAATGGTTAATCATAGGAAATGTGAAACAGTCATAACACTCTTTGATGCAGCAAAAAGTTTCAGAGAGACATCAGCTAACACAACTGAAAGTGTTGTTAAAGAAATACAGTCCTTGATTGCGCAGTTTGATGTAAAAATAACAGATTGCACTAAAGAGTACGAAGCACTAGAATCAGCTACTGAGAGCCGAACAAAGGAAATACAAGAATTTAGTGACAAAATTATTATACATGCTGACAAACTGAAATCAGACTTTGATCTTACACTGGCAGAGGCTAAGTCAAAGAAGATTATGGAAATTCAAAACCGCAAGAAAGAGCTCTCAAACATGCAAAATATGTTGTCAAATTGTGAAAGCATATTAAATGCTGTCAATGAAAAGTGCTCGAAAGTTCAGATGTTGACAATAATTCCAAACCTAATCAAACTTCGTGATGAGAGCAATGCTAAACTAGAAGAAATTAAGCAAAACCCCATCACTCAGAATATAGAGGTTGTCATTGATCAAAGAATTGAAGATTGTGCAAAATTGGAGTCTCTTGGAAGGTTGATAGAAAACTGAATAACATGTATCTATAAAAAGACTTTACATTTGTTTGAGTATTGAAATGAAACCATCAAATAAATTATGGACATAATTAGTAGTAGTAATTGAATTATATTTATTTTTTATTCACGTGAGAATACATTCCCATACATTACATGTTTAATAACAAAACATAGATTAGCACCCAGCCCGACTGGTCTGAATGGTGTATATAGCACAGTAAATGAAAAAAAGGGGGAAAAGCATTCAGATGTAAAAAGAAATACATGTACATTGATGCATGTCAATACATGTATAAGTGATAAATCAGTACAAAACTATATATAAGTTCTACTTGTCAGTTGACATCAAATTAAAAGTTACTAGCATAGTATGCCTGAAATTCAATGAAATATGATTGCATTGTTTCTTTTTTAAAGAATAATACAAATATTTTGCAACTTTGTGAGGAAAATTCGAAATGAGTAAACATGCTAATCTGACCATTAAAGCGTTTGATTACATCAAGTTTTTTCAAAAAGATTTTGTCGGTAATTGCTATACAAACAACAGTGTAATAACATGATTCTGACCTTAAAAACATCAGAAAAAAAGAACAAATTCATTTTCAAGCATGGTATCTTAGTATACTGCTGAATACTAGTCTCTATACGTAGTGGTACATGAAATCTCGTTTACTGAGCCAAACACTGATGGCAAATATTTAGACATTTTCAAAAGTGTATTATTATCTCTAGTTAAGCCTGTTTTAAATGATACATACATGTATGTGCTTAATTTTGATGAACACATACATGTATAAACTGATAATTTTGGTGAATACCGAAGAGCGCATCAGTCGTTCCAGAGGTTCGAGTCGGTGTAAAGTGTTTGGTTATGCTGATAGAACTACAAAAAGGCAACCATGCCATAAATGGTTATTTAGATAAATTACCACAGAAGAGAATGGTAGTAATAACGTTTCCATTGCATATAGACATAATAGTCTAAAAGCGAAAATGATGTCAATTCATGGAAGAAAGGTACTCCACGGACCTCGAAGTTTGGGATGAACGTTTATGTAAAAAACCACCACCACCACCATTCTCCAGTATCTGGATGGTTCACAAATCAGTATAGGAATTATCTGGGTGGGCTTCACTTCATTATGTTCGTTACGAAACCATATATATTGTTCGTTTCTTATCTATTGAATTGTGCATTATTCTTAATGTTTGACGTCAAAACATGAAACTCTCCTTCAATGTTTTATAGATGCATATTGGGTTACAGTTTCATTTTGTCCTCAACAATTATAATAATTTGTTTATAAAACAATTAAAGCCCTTTATTAATTTGTATAGGTCAGGTATCTCTTGAAATTTTATTGCATGGTTGGCATAAAATAAAAGATAGAAAATCATTTGATAACGTATAAATTTTACATATTATCCGATGGTGCATATTCTATAAGTTACATGTATTTGAAAGAAGACACTCTAATTTTTGCCCATATGACAAAGAATACTCAGAAAAGAAATCCCCTATATAGAACATGATTCATTCACGAATTAAACACATTTTTATAATTTCAAATCACCATGACCTGTAAACATGTAAAATGAATAGTGTCACTAATGAAATAGATGAAATTAATATCAGCACAATGTACGACAACTGTTGACACTTGAAAGTCCAAGGACGGACGTGCTATGTGCACAGAATCTGATTATCGCTATCTATTTAAATGTTTCTGTTCTTGCTACATGTGTGTGTATATTATATCTTGTATAGTCCTTAGTTTATCTGATCATGCTCTCAGTGATAGGGATGTTAATTTCCTCGCGCTATTATATTTACATCTACTGAGTATGATTCCCTCTATTTCTTACAGAGACTTATAGTTAATTCATAGCTCTAAAGAAACAGCCAGAAATCTACTCGCCTCTTTTATCGATTGGTCGAAACTGACAGGACTGATATCGACACGCCCTATTTATCGATTGGTCGAAACCTACAGCGACCTAAGAAAAATCACGGACTGCACGAAGCAATCATGAGGATGTCAGACTCAAAGTCTCAAAAGAAACGATTTGGCTGTTTTTTTAGATAACATACATTTAGTTAACATTATTTGAATGTATTTTACTTAATTTTTATAATCAATTTATTAATTACAGTTAAAAGAAAGATGTAAATATAAACAATAAATTGCTTTCTTTGATGATTCATGCGGGTTACGAAGGTAGCGATCATTGCGAGTTATGTATTTTTTCTGCAATGTCGCCAAATTCATATACCGCATGAATCATCAAAGAAAGCATTATATTGTTTAAATATTGCTTAAACATTGGCAAATTTATTTAAGGGACATGAAAAAAAAAAAGAACCGGTTTAAGAAAATCGTGTACAGTAATATCGAAACAGATTGTGCTTAAACATATATTTTAAAAATGTAGCAACATCAAAGTGAACCTTTGATATCTATAAAGTCAGTGCCCCGACATGGAGATTATTACGATAAATGAAAGAATGCAAGGGCGAGTGACGTGAAGTGTATCACGTGATAAAATTTACAACGTGGCAGTTTTTTGGTATTCATATCCACTGTTGCACATCGTCAATTAGCTCAAGTACACGTACCTTTCACACAACTGAATTGATAATGCCTCTTAAACCAGTTGATTAAATAATTCGCATTCGGAAAACTGGCAAGTCATCCACTCTTATGTAAAGCACAGTGCCCTTTTTTCTCTCTTGTAGGTCACTAAAAGGTGTTTGAATTGAAAAGAGAGAACTACCTCTCTCATATGTGCATACAAGTATGCTATCTTTGAATGATATTCTCTACCTCCTAAATAGTTGGACACATAAAAAACTGATACAAAAATAAAATATGATATTTGTTAATCAGGGAGTAAAAGGTATGTTTTACCAAAGGAAGAAATATTGCAAAAAATATATACTTTTTTATCAGTCCACCTTATTACTCAGGTATGTTTTATGATCACAGTTCATTCGCCAAGTTTAAAAATTGTCTTTTTAGAATCTACTAAGCTAAATTTGAATATTTTTATTTCAGCCTGGAAAACAAAATACCGAAAGATGAACAAAACTGTAAATTTCGTGGCCCCTATTCACACAAGTCTTAAATGATAAGTACATGTAAATACTGTCAATACATTGGTGTGACCTTGAAACTTTGAAACAATTTCCTTTCCACTCGCAATTACGGTAGGATATATTTTAATCATTAGTTTTGATAATGAATTAACCAATTGCATTTATATTAATTTATTATATCTACAATGTAAATTGATAAACATAGATGCAGGGTGCAGGCCTTTCTAAAAGGTCTTGGTTCCTTGAACATCAAGGTAATATAATAACTATATATGCAAGCAAGGAAGCCACATGAACTGAGTATATATAAGTAGACAAAAATGTATGGTTTCGAAGTAAAAGCCTTAATGTGGAATGACACATCATCACAAAATGGCTCACCTCTGATCGAAACGACATTTCGTTTTATTAAAATGATTTTATCGACAGCAGCATGTATTCCATAGCCGAGTGGATAAATTGTCGGGATTGTGATCTGTACATCCCTTGTTTGAATCTCGCAGAGGCTTTTGTTGTTACTTACTGAATTGAATTTTTTAGATATTCATTTTTTATTCACAAACTGCAAATTTTTCTCTTATTTGACACATGTACAGTTTATTTATCAATACATCTTTCATAATATAAATAATTTAATGTTAATTTGAGTGACTTTTTCCAGGTATGTTATTCCACCTTAACACCTAGCTGTTGATCCCACAATAGCACATGCACATGTACGGGCGCGCTTGATATAGCTTTACTGAGAGTACACCAGTGTACACCGTTGTAAACATCTTGTATTGCATATCACGTGCACGTAAACGGTCTAGTGTACGATATGGCGGAAAAAATGTAGGTTTAGCAAAGGGTCTGATGTTCAGCGATGTTCGAGGCTTTTTTCCCAATACAAATACTGACAATAAAATAGACACATTTTAAATGTAATCGCTTCCATAGAAAAGACAACTTGTATGTGACTTCTAAGGTATATAGAAAATAACAAATTTTAAACGAGTATGAATCGCACACAGTTCTTCTTTGATCAATGGTTTTCTATGGTATAATGGCTAGAGTCTGATGTCTTGCTTTACAATATATATTAATAATGCTTAAACGATGCTAAATCCATTTAATACATAAATCAAAATCATTCAACCAAAATAGAAGTTTAATAATTTCTAACATCTAACATAATGGAAACAAAATCTTGACAAGCTACGTGTAGTAATTACATAGATTGTCACTTTCAAAAAGCAAAAAGATATTACAGTTCATTTTTCTTCTACGTATGCTCATATGAGAATATTACATTAAAAAAAATAAAAACAAAACAAAACAAAACAAAAAAAAGCAAAACACACAACAAATATAAACACTTATGATTTCCTTTAAATCACAGCTGCATTCACAAGTACATCAATCACATTGAAATATAAATATCTGCCATGTTTGTGACGTGTCGCCCACCGCCTACAATGCAAAGATTCTTTTTGTTTTTACTGACAGATAGTGCGGTAGGATTATTACACACTTCAATTTTTCTGATGAAAATTCCAGATTTGCTCAATACATGGATATTATTTGCTCCTTTTTCACAAACATATACATTTTTTGATTCATCCAAAATAAGTCCAGCAGCCCCTTTAAGTTTGTCGTCATTCGTATAGTCAAACCGAGTTTCACCATTTCCTATGACACTACAGACTCTGTTATTTTGCAAATCACTGTAAAACATAAGGTTGTTGTTGTATGCAGAGACATATCGTATATCTACCCCTTTAACAGTTAGACTTTTCATTATATCAAAGTCTTTATCAAACAATGCGAGCTTGTCTTCCCCAGCAACCACCGTAATCAGCCCCGATGGATGCATGCAGTGGCACACACCGTAACATTTTATTCCAGCACTGACTGTCTTATGTAAAGAATAATCAGTTAAATTATAGACACGAAATTCCATTTCTTTGGGAAATGTTATCACGCATTGATTATTTGGAAGTACAGATATATCGTATGGTTTTTGGTCGAGCGGAAGTTTGCTTTTCAAGTTCCCATTTTGAATATCGTAGATACGTAACTCTGCCATCCCTTTTACTTTTTGATCGACTATAATAATTTCATCATTCGATCTCCAGTCGCATCCAGTCACATGTGAAAATCCATTTTCTAACTTGATTGATTTTGAAAGTGTAAATAGTCTTCCGTCAAACTGTATGTTTTCTGATGTAGAATTGGCATCTTTAAGGTTCAGTTCACTGACCCAGCGGGAACTAGAAGCGAACGCTGGGGATAGGTCCCCTGAAACATTCATTTCACTTCCATATTTACGCCGAGCGACACACATTGGGTTCTCTTGGTTTGACAAAAAACGACTCTCTGTAATGTTTCCAATTGTATTTAATTTGCAAAATGTGTAAAGAGAAATTTCAAAGATTATTGAGAACGCATTTCGTCTTCCTTGTTTACCATCATCAAGAAAAATGGCTGCGTCCTTCAAAACTTGCTTAATTTTTTTTATTTCCAGAAAGTTTCTTATATCTGACCCGCCTCGAAGTGCAGAAACAATATCTACTGCATTCTCTAGAAGAAACTTCCTTTGCTTTAGTACTGTGATTCTTGTGTCCATTTCCTGTAATTTATAAAATGTAATCTTATAAGAGTCTGCCATTAATGAATCGGTAGACTCAAGTACTCTTTTTTTCAGATTTTGACTTTTCTCATCCGCGCTGTTTTGCTCCTCTTTAAAAAAGTTTTCAATTTCACTTTCAACGTTGGATGTTTGATTTCCTTGGCTGTCTAAAGTTTCAAGCATATTCTTGAATGATTCGTGTAATTCGGTCACTTTAGGTTTCACAAGCTTGGAGACCATTTCATGTTGTATTTCTCTATGTTCACCTTTACAAACGTCAATATGATCCGAAGACAAACAAAAGTCGCAACATACACTTTGTTTTTCGCTGCACAATTTAATAAAACGTAGATTGTGTTTACCACAAAGTTCTGTTACCTTCGTGACAAGACTTGGGTCTTGTTTTAAATCACCAAGACTGTAGATTTTGTGTTTACTCAAAAAAGGAAAAGAGGAATGAATTTTTTGGCAATCGGTACAAAAGTGGTCAACGCAATCAAAACACCAGAACATAGACTGTGTAGTTTGCCCTCTATTGCTACAAGACACACAGACTGGAGAGTTAAATTTATACTCGATATCATACAGAGCTTTGATAACTTGTTGAACTCGTGCAGAATTTTCCCAGTCATTTTGTGTTCCATCCAATTTGTCAAAAGAAGTACGGTATGAACACAATGGACAGTTAAATGTTATGTCGCCATTAACATCGCAGTTTTTATTTTCCTGTGCTTTGAGCTTTCCATCGAAACATTCTTGACATAAAGAATGCAAGCAATGCAGTGCTTTGAGATTACGAAAAGGTTTCTCACAAATTATGCACCTAAATAGTTTGGATGCCCTCTCCATCTGTTTTCTTTAGTTGACAAACAGTTTAATTCGCTTGATCTCTGTAAAAAAAAAATAGAATGCCATTATGTTTAAAAAATAAAATTGGATCGTCTTATTCAACTTTTGTTTAATTTTCATCCAATTCTTTTTTTTATCTGAATAAGACTTCATCTCATTTTTCTCCTTTTAAAATGTATAATTATGACTTGGATGTTTGTAATGCCTGACCAGTTTACAAATGTCAGAAGTAAAGTTACAAGTACTTCAGCTTGACTTCTGATATTTGTAAACATGTATTACAAATAGTCAAATTTAGCATTTTACAAAAAAGTGATCAAACAAATTTGAAAATTGTAAAATCGTTTGAATACTGTACAAAATTGTTAAAATGTCCCTTTAAGCTTTTTCATTATTATGCATAAATCGAATTCAAATAAAGAAAAGACATTACTTGCATATTTGTTGTGACTTTGTTTATAAAACACTATGCAGTACATTATAAGATCAATTCTAGATTTGCTGTTGACCTGTAAATATCTTTACAAAGGAACTTGTATAGCAAGTTTTAAAGTTCAACCAATGGAATTCAATCAATATCTAGGTGCATGAGTTTTATTTATCTATTTTTTTTTGCCAGTTTTGGATTACTTGCACTGATATGGCCTTTAATTATCGAAAACCTAAAAACGCCGTCGTGTGTAGGCAGTTCTACAGGTTAACTTGCGAAATCCTCGTCATGACTATTTAACAGGTAAAACAGACCTGGAAGGATACTAATATAAAGATATGTTGTATTGATAAATATAAATATTGAACAAATTTGTTGTAAACATCATTTTCATTTATCAAACCGATATACTGATAAGTAAATAAAATTCTTGAAAAGGTTTCAACAAAACAATGACTGTACCTTGGGTTTTGAACACACACAAATGTAAGATTTGCTTTGTTGTGTGTCGACTTGCTCAATAAAGTCAGAAATACCAGACAGTGTTCGTTACAGCAATTCTTTTTTCTCGTTGAATAGAAAGGGCAAGAGAGATCCCAAAGTTTAATGACGTGGAATGAAATGGCTTTTCATAAAAGTAAATCCCAAACGAAATACACTAATTCTCCGGATTTGTCATAAAAGTAAAACCCAAACAAAATACACTAACTCTCCGGATTGATTACAAATAAACCATTTTCTTTTTTAAAAATAAATTGACTTTGTGACTATACAACATATCAAATACTCAAAATGTTTGATTATATAAGGGTTTTCTATTTTTTTCTAATTCAGTTTTTCATGAAAATATAATAATAGGGATATTACTGCTTCTATGTAAGCTATCTAATACATAAATTAAATACCTTCTTCCTTTTTTGAGTGAACTGCACTTTAAATGAGCTACCAAGTCAAAACTTTGATAATCTGCTTGCTTTGTCTGGTAAACTATACTAAATCTGCTTATCTATTTGTCGTTATACGTACTACTAATCATGCATCCCAGTATCAATTGTATCACTTACATATGTATGAGGGAAAAAGAAGACTTCACCTATCCCAGTTGAATATCGATAAAGAAGGTTCAAAACTGTTTTTAAAGAAATTAACAGCCTCCATCGGGTTTCCTATCAATTATATGCTTGATTTATCAGTGGGATAACGAGCTCAAAGATACTTGATGCTACATGCACTCCTGTTCTGGACCACGTTCAAAGATTTGACAAGTTAAAACGTTTTCCTGTTGTCGGTTTATTCGAAGTCCCATACTTCATGACCGTTTTAAACTGATCTTTTTTAGTTAAGTCCAAGGTTTTCATTTACAATTGGGCTATTGAAAGGTCATATTTCGATATTAAATCATAACCTTACCCTGAATGTGTATTTTTTCAATTGCCACTGCCCACTCTCACAAAAATATAGAAATGAAAACAGATGGTTCTCTATCTCACATAATGATATTAAAAAGAAAACAGAACGCTATTTTGTCTGAATTTCAAATTTACTTTCTTTGTATTGCAAATGCAAAATGATTACAAAACAGCAGAATCCTAATATATACTATTGAATGCAATGTTTCTCCAATTTGCTCTTAAATTATTATTGGTTGTTCCCAAAAAATGCATGCGCGGATCAAGAAAATTTATCCAGAAAGGGTGCGGGGGTTGGGGGTCCGAGGCCTATCATAACTTAAGCAAAGAAGCATAATAAATTATGATAGAAAATTAAAACTACTCATTTGACACTTCTTTAAATTGAAAATTTTTTAATTTCAATAAACCTTTATATTGCAAACGATAAACGTTTAATAGCAAAGCAAATTCTAGGCATTAATATTTTTATATTGCAATTTCAGTTGAGAATGGCTATGCTATTTTCATCATTTAATTCTAAAAGGTGTATAGAACCATCCCGACCCAATATCATTTAATTCAAGTTTCAATTCAAGATCAGATGTGATCATTGCATTGATTGACATATCATTAACACACTTTTAAAAGGTCATAGGCCGACATTTAACACTACCATTTAGATGACTTGTAAACCATTCAAATATGTACATTATAATTTTGCAAGCTTACGACTTACAATGGCTTATAAAGGCTAGTTAATATTTCAACTAATGGCATGGAAAAGAATGAAAATTGAAATACCTTTGTATTTTAATTGATTAAACAACAAATATGACATTATCTTTGCGATCTGTCCTAATATTCCATAAAACCTTGTTCCACACTGACCTCGTTTCTGTTTATATTAAAACAAATGTGTGTTTCAAACCCTTTCTCGTACGTTGTGAATTATAAAACCGCGCCAACATCAACAATCAAAGTCAATTGTATGTACACAAAGGTAATAAAGTAACGCTTAAGCAGCAATATTTTCATTCATACATTAATGAAGATAAATGTAAGCATAGGGTGTTTTCAATTATAACACTGCCAAGTTCTTAAATTAAATGCCATAGTTTTTAAATTAAATTTTCTGTAATCTTTGCTATTAGTTGATGAGTTAGATCGATTAGTTTTATAAACAAATGATCTGTTATCTTAATAAAAATAAGAATAAACCACAGGTTTTAGGTATTACTAAATAAAAAGTAGAATAGGTAGAGCAGAAATTTGTTAGGTAGTGACATCTAGCAGATGAAAAAATATTTTTTTCTAAGATAACAATGGGTAATATTAAACATTTGGACCATGAATCTGCTTAAACATGATCAGCGTATGAAATGTAATAGTATTTCATATATCAAGTTTTAAAAGTAAAATTTAATTGGGGAAAAGGTGTGGATCAACGAAAAGCTTTGACATGCATTTATTTAAAACATTGTTTTGGTTAATTATACTTTCATTCACATTATAAACTGCAACCTTTGACATGAGATACTGTTTTACTCAATTTGCAAAGTAAATATCAGCTACATTTGCATTCTGCTGTCCACCACGAATGATACACAGTTTTTGTTTATTCTTTGAAACTGAAATTTTTGTTGGAGTTTGACCCACTTCAAATTTTCTGATGAAAATTCCATACTTGTTAAGTACATTAACACATTTTCCTCTTTTATCACAAACATAAATATTTTCATCTTCATCAAGAAGAAGACCTGCGGCGCCTTTGAATTCAGAGCTTGTGATACGAAATGTATTTGTCCCATTCTGTGTCGTACAGTGGACGTAGTTATTGAGCAAATCACTGTAAGCGATTCGATCGTGTTGGGTATGGATGTAGCGTATATCTTCTCCTAGAACCGTTCTTTGTTTGAACTCCGATCGGTTTCTATCGTAGAAAACAAGTTTGCCTTCGCCACATAACATGATTGTGTTCTTTAATGCATCAGAAAAATAACAAACACCATAGCATTTCACCCCGACACTGATTTCGTTTTCTACGGAGAAGTCAGTTAAGGAGATGATTTGAAATTTCATTTCGTTTGGAAATGTTATCACACACTTGTCATTAGGAAGAACAACAATATCATAAGGTTTAATTCTCAGATAAGAACTGTTCTTCAGTACTCCCTTAAAAATGTCGTACACGCGAATCTCTGGCCTGCGTTTTGCCCCTCTGTCAACAATAACTATCTCGCTTTCTGACATCCAGTCACATCCAGTAACGTGCGACGATCCGCTTTCAATTTCTATTGACTTTGAGAACGTAAACCTTTTTCGACCAAACTGAAAAAAATTCGGTTCTACATGCGTGGAACCATTTCCTTGTGAAAAACTTAAATTCAGCTCGCTGACCCATGGATTTCTGGTTTTTAACCGCAAACCTGACTTTTGGAAAATATTTTCTTCACTCATCCAGGCGCTAATAGTACCACCGACTGGATTTGTCTGATTTGACCTCATCTGACCTTTTACAATTTTTCCAAACGCATCTAAATCGCAAAAATTGTCAAGGCAGGTTTCAAATAAAATATGATTATATCCTTTTATTCCACCCCTTTCCTCTGCAGATAAAATGATACTGGCATCCATTAGAATCCTTTTGATCTTCTTCATCTCTAAAAAATACCGTATATCTGACACGCCTTGTGAAGCAGACGCAATATCGGCTGCATTTTCTAACACGGATTTCCTCTGTTTCAGATATGTGATCCTAACCTCTTTGTCTTGTAATCTGAAGAACATTTTTTTATATGATTCGGCTATGAGTACATCAGTAGAATCAAGTATTGTTTTCTTTAGATTTTGACTTTTTTCATCAGCTTCATTTTGCCTTTCTTTAAAAAATTGTTTTATTTTACTTTCAACGTCATTAATTTCGTTCTCCTTTACCGTAATTTCTCCAAGTATTTCTTCAATTGTTTTCCTTAATTCGCATATTTGAGGGACAACAGTTTCTGAAACTATATCTTGTTTTATTTCTGTGTGTTTGCCTTTACAAGCGTCTAAGTGATAACATGATATACATTGGTCGCAACAAACAATACCTTTTTCGCTGCAAAATTTTGTAAAACGCAAACTGTGCTCATCACAAACTTCTCTAGCTTTAATAAATAGTTCAGGTTCCTTTTTAACGTCATCTAGGTTGTATGTTTTGTGTTTTCCAAACAACGGTAGGGACGAATGGAAGGTTAGACATTCTTCACAGTAATGTTCAACACAATCATAACACCAAACGGATGACTCTTTTGTTTTACCTCGATTTTTACATGAAACGCAAACTGGATAATGCGTTCCATATTCAAAATCAAATAGAGCTCTGATGATCTGTGGAGATTTAAAATAACTTGTTGAGTCTGTTGGTTTACACGTAGAAAGTGTGTCTAAAGGTGTAGGGTAACCACATGAGGAACAAAATAATACTTTATCATTTTTTTCAGAATTTTCGTTGTGTTTGTGCTGGATTTCCTTTTCGAGGCATTCGATGCACAGGTGATGAAAACATTCTAAGGTTGTTTGATTTTTAAGACTTTGGGTGCAATCAACACATGTGAAGTTCATTTTTATTTGGTTGATTTTTAAACAACTTGTACCCTAGTGAAAAAAGAAATAGCAATATTACATTGAAAAGTTAAACCATGCGCTTTACAAGCAAATTAATCTGGTGTAAAAGGTGTATTCCTTAGAGCTGATCAAACCTTTAACAAATGTAATAATCTAAAGTATACAATAATTGGATTTAATATAGCTCAACTGAGAAACAAAAATTGTAGCATCAAATGCATTATATATTCAAAAATATAAACTTTTTTATAACAATAAATATGACTACAAGACGCGATCTCGTTGCGATAAACGAGAGGTCTTCCGTTTGAATGAACCTCAAAATAAGCTATTGGGATATTTTTTCTATTAATTTTAACCCTTCTTCAAATTTTATTCAACCCTCTCTAATGATTTCAATAGAAAATTATTTATACTGTAAAAATATGCGCTATTATTGTGAGCTTTGATGAAAATAAAACGAAAATTAATCCATCATTTCAAAAATAAAATCGTAAATTGAACCACAACTAAGGAAGAAGAAACACTCGGAACTCATATATTACTAATAACCCCAGGTCTTAAGTCCACCACTCTAACAATTACGCTACGAAAACTCTCGCTTGAGGAATTGAAAGCCCGCAATCTAGAGAATGCGTGGATCAACTTTTTAGCAAATTACATATTCTGCATTTTTAAAAGCATCTCTATTGGAAAAAATATTCAAAAAAGGCCATTGCGGCTGAGAACTATCTACCATTACTGAAAATTTGCAAGTTCTAGCTTAAGTTTGATAATTTTTTAGAAAAATCGCAAACAAGCAATATCAGGAAATTTTTAATATCTCGGGACCGGAAGTGACGACAACAAAAATGACGTCAATTTTTGATTTTTTTTTTACAAATTTTGTCAAGAGTAATATCCGAAACCCTTCCATTTCAACAGATAATATCAAAATACATTTTAAATGAAGAATTTTTAATTAAGCGAATCCTATTTCTTTTTTACAAACCCTTTGCATTAACTCTAAACTTTAATTTCTTTGATTTAACACTTATTTTAAAATGTTAATATAAATCAATAAATATTATTTCACAGTTAAAAAAAAGACATGCAATAATAGCACAGATAATGTAATGAACGCCTAGTTTAGGCACGTTTTAACATTTCTGAAAACAATTCCTTCAGAAAAGCAATACTCGTATTTAGGATTAGTATTATACAAAATATGTTATCAGAACTATAATTTAATTAAATGTAGTGTTGCGTGTTAAAATACAGTGGGTACACAAATCGATTATAACACAGCGAACAATAACAAATATATACTTTAAGCGTCTCCTGTTCATTTCGTCTTAAGTAAACATGTTAAGTAGGACAATAAGTCAAATTTGATCACTATCGTTATCTTTGTATCATCTGATGATAGACCAGCCTTTATTCTTTACATTACATCCACATTTTAAGTAAACCTAAAACGACCATTACAGTTCTTAGTCTTTACTGTAATAAAAAGGTTAAACTACTTACATTGCTAATCAAAATAGGAAATAGCCACCCCTTCCTTGAGTGACTTAAATGTTTATTACCGAAATGTACCTTATATCGTTTTGAAAAATCCGTTTATCATATATTGAATACTTTTCTTTGATTAAATATTCTTACTAAAGAAGGGGTACAATTGTCTTTTTAACGTTACAAATACCCTCAAAAACTATCTCTAGACAATTTGTCTACTGCATGACATTTTGGCGTTCTATATGACTGTATAGCTATATACTCTATATTAAAGCAAGCAAAGTCAATATGCATATCATGGGAAACTGTTAGTAATTCCAACAACGAAGATATCTGAGTAAAAATGTATAATGTCCTGAGTAAGATTTGTTTACACTGAAATTAATATGCAAGTATTTTATAATGATATAATATTAACGCGGGAAATATAGCAAAAAAAAAAACAAAAAAAAAAAAAAAACCGAGATTACACTGCACCTGCATGTCTTTTTGCACGTTTACAGTCACTAACTAAAACAGAAAATGGCTTATATAAAAGGTTTACTTGCTATCTCCGTTTGGATTAAATTCTAACCAGTTCTGATTTTTTAAAAGCTCTGTCGGTCGACAATTTAAGATGAAGGACAGCTCTGATTTAGTTGAATAAAAATTCTAGAATTTAGTACAGTTTTTATATAGACAAACTTAAGTAAATCGCGTTTTGAATGCACACATTAATCAAATTATTAATCAAAATAAGAGATCCGAGTTTATTTTAATGAAATCTAACTTTTAATAAAAATTAAAACTAAAAATAATGATATGAAATGCACAACTAATGAAATATCCATTTACCTGTATCCATTTACATGCTGGAAAACTAAAGATGAAGACGCATACATCTGGTCAACTTAGTATCAGTGTTATCAAGCTCAGATGTCGAAAATTCAAATGTTGGCAACGTCATCACTCGTTATCTATTAAGCATGTGATTATGATAGGACAGTGTTTGCTCGCAAACATACACCTGTATGTCGTGTTACAGGCATCAATGTAAATTAGAAATAGAGTTACACGCAATCTTTTAACTCATAACAAGGAGTTGATTATTAAAAAATTAAAAAAGACAAATGTAGGGGCTAATTTACATCTGTGATACAGTTTTGTAAGAACAAAAACCCAAAAACGAGCCACGATCCAACCAATTTGAAATAACGCTTATCTACGTATCCCAAGAGAGAGAGAGGGGGAGAGAGAGATGGACGGACGGATGGGCGGACGGACGGGCAGACAGACAGACAGACGACAGACAGACGACAGACATACAGACAGAAAGAAAGAGATAGACAGAGAGACAGAGAGAGACAAAGAGAGATGCATACATACATATTCAATAAATCTTGTTTTGGTAATGGGGATGAATAAACACAAAGAATAAGTCCGATGCTCAAACAACTTTAACCTATAGCGCTTTTGCTCTACACAAAGGCTTAGCAATTTCTTAGATATTGTACTTAAACCGCTCTGTAATATACCAAGCTATGCTCGGGACAACATGAACTTTTAAAACCATATACCATATACCGTCAAAGAGTACACATCTGGTGAGTTTCGATGTAACTAGTCTATATGCAAACATACCTCACAACCTGGGCATTGAGACCATTTACATGTACTGCTGGCTAAATAAAAATGGAAGCATTCTACAATCAAGATTTATTCTTGAGGGAATCAAACTCATATTTTTGCGCATAGTTAGGGGCACGTGACTGCCTATGGGGTCACAAATACTTAACGCGACTGCTGGGCGAGCAACCCTCACCCGCATTCGAGAGACCACCAATACATTGGCTTCTAACATCTGAGACAAAACCAACTGATTACACCATCATTTCTAACAGCAGACTTTTTCACCCCAAAGGCCCGAAGGCAGCGAATATATCACGGAATTTACGAAAACAATCAAGATGACGTCTGACTTATTTATTTTTGCATGGTCTCAAAACACTTGATTTCGAACAAGTATGCACGATTTGCAATAGATTTGCTGAGATAAGTATTTGAACAAATAATACAACTATAACCATCTTTATTGCATACTGTCTGGATAGAAAATTCTTAACGCTGCCAAAAATTTTTTATTACGAAAATCATTATGTATTACATGTACACACTGTCTATTTACAGAATTGTAATTAAAAAAAACTAGGTGACACAATCACTAAAGCATTGAACAACAAGTTGGCTTATGTGTGTGATAAAATTTCTGCAGAGTTTTCCCCTACTTCCACCTGAGTCTCAGCTAGTGCTGTAACATTGAGCCGATAAGAGCGTGTCTCCAATATGCATATCCGAAGTCTCTGAGATCGGAAACTTTCAGTCCGACGTCACAAGCGGCTCACACACCACATATTCTTTGTATCTTTCAACAACAGGGATTTCTAGCTTGTTCCTATCTGTTATCTAAAGTCAATAAATTTTCTAATTGACATAAAAAGTCTGGGAACCCTAAACATTAACATAAATTATTCTAATTCTAGAAACAATTATGAAGTGGAGTAAATTTAATTGATCTGTGTGTATTTTGTAGAAAAAAATGTGTCAGATTTTGGATTTCCATAAGATAAAAACTCATCAAAAATATGGAATAATTGGTAACAAAGAATGAACTTTGTCTCGACAACGCATAGTAATTGATAACATATAACGACTTAGCATAATGTCAAAAACTTTGGATCCAAAAGACTAAGTCCTCATTAAGTTATTGGACTTAATGAATATGATCATGGCATTAAGAGATTTTACCAGAAATACGTGTGTAAATATGTTTGTAAATGTATTGAGATCAACATAATCAAGGGGTCTACCTTAATTTTTATACTAATAACCTAAACATCTTTTGATATCATTTTTGAGTGTGTTATTAGATCAAGTTTGTTTTTCTGTTTACTTTATGCAATAGAAGTTGTTGTGAAAAATTATTTGAATTCATCATGTGTCTAAATATAATACCACACTACTTTAATTCATACAAAGATTATCATTTGTGATTGAAATTAAAAGAACTATCAATTTCATAATCAGTTTGTCTGTTGTTTTTAAGACTGAAACACGGGCCTTTCTAGATAGTATATATAATAGATTAATAAATCTAGGAGAACTTATTTTTTATATTATATATTCAAATGGAATTCTTTCTTTCTTTCAATAATCTATGAAGTTTGTTCTATTTTCATTTGTATTTCTGAGTTGTCTATAATATATTCTCTATTGCTTAAACGTAAAAAAACGAACTATTATGTAGGCTGATGATTTCTTATATATTTCATTGAGATGGACAATAAATAAAAAGACTTTTTACAGCATCACCTATTGTTACGTATAGTAAACATAAAAACATATATATGCAATATAGTAAAATTCGACTCATCATGCTCAAATTTCATTTTAAAATAAAATATTTAGATCAATATCACCTAACTAAAACCGATGTTTTGGATCCTCCTCAAGATTATATCAATATGAAGCGCAGATGGGGCGGACATCCGTGTATTTTTAAACATTTTTTCAGCTTTATGGAATATTAAGAATTTGATAAAGTTGTTGCCTCTCTGATTGACAAGATGATGATTTGCTATATCAATCTCAGAGTTTTCAGATTCACTTTAATTGATTAACTTATTACATATCTATACTTATAAATTAAGACATATTGCCAATAAACTACGAAATGGCTGCGCCAGAGTAACTGCTTACATCATTGGTATTTCAACAAGTGTGAGTTGATGTCCGTAGGCTATAATTGAATTTAACATAACAACTAATTATTGTAAAATAAATCGAAAACCTACTTTCATTTTCGATAAACCAGCCTGAAATATCAAAAATGAGAGTAAGGTGGTGGACACACTTTGGCGGATATAAGTCAGCGGGATTTTGCATCAAAATATATACTTGCAATGAAATAATAGTGAATGATTACGTAAAGAGTGAATATATCTATTGGGAGCTTATTTAGAGTATACATAGAAATTGAATTTTGACAAATGTTGAATAAATAAATTGAGGCAATTCGTTGAATGCGCGATTCTAACTTTGATGGATAGAACTTTCCAGAACGGGGTAAACAAGAACGCGGATTGACCAATCAACGTCATGGCGGAAAGTGGTGAACGAGTTCATCATTCATCTTTTGTATATGACTTAGATCGGAAATCTTTGGTTGGTTCAAAAAAAGTTTCGTAAATAAATGGGCCTGTTTGACGCGATTTTAGTTTTGTTGGAAAAAACTTTACAGAACTGGGTGCTTAAAAACGCGGGTTAACTTATTAACATCATGATGGAAAGTAGTGCAAGTTAATCATCGGGCAGATATCTTAGATGAGAACTTTGGTTTAAGATATGCAAACAAATCATCGTACACGTTTCTTTTAAATTTCATTCATTTTTATACCACGACATATTGTTAGTAAACCATATACGTTTATTTGTGAACCATGAACAAATTGTGTTAACAACTCTATGTCTATATATAAATACGAATAAATGATGTATACATAAACGGGGAAGTTAAATTCGGGGGAGGAGGGGGGGGGGGGTCTTATCTGAAAATCTTATTTGGGAAATGATAAAAATTGAAGTGAAATTTGAACTAATGAAAAATTTAGAAAAGAGATAAGGCGCTTTATACACCCGCTCCTTGGTTTCAAATAAAATAAGAGTTTGTAATTGTTTCAGTCAGCTGCAACACAAAGATTTAAGGCCATATACATGTATATATAATAATTTCAGATAGATTTTCATCCTTGTCTGCTCCTCTAAATATCCAGTCATGCAGTTGCTATTTGATTTCAATTTTATAGATTAGGTTAAAAAAATCAATAAATAAAAATTTCGAACACAGTATATACAAAAATGAACAAAAAAAAGTCTGGTTCAACATATTAAGCATTGTATCTTATTAATGTGAATTAGTGTTAATTCCCGTGCTTGCGTGGGATATCATCAAGTCTATTTTGATAATTTTCCATTATCGCACATTTGTATGTACAAAACATTTTTCAATAACTTTCTAATAATACTGCAATTACAGAACTACCTCATAATAAACAGGTAATATGAAAGTGAAATGTATCTATACAATTAGTAATGTGGAAAATGTAACTTTAGTCTGCCACATCTAAAATTGAAAGTTTTTTTTATATATATATATATATGTATCATTTTCACATAATGTGTAGTTATACATATGAAAAAAGAAACAGTAAAAACTTCATGAATCGCTACGTTTTCATTTTTTTCTAGATTTAAATCTGCTATTCGCGGTAATTCATAACGGATAATCAACGAGATACATAAATATCCGCTACATTGCTTAATCGTCTTCCACCGCGTATGATGCAAATTTTTCTTTTGTTTCTGGATAGAGAAATCGCAGTTGGACAATTCCCTACTTCAATTGTTCTGATAAATTCGCCAGATTTGCTTAGTACATGGATGGAATCTGTCCCCTTTTCACAAACATAGACATTTTTTGATTCATCAAGAATAAGTCCTGCGGGTCCTTGTAATTCATCGTCAGCTGTGTATTCAAATCGATTATCACCATTCCCGATAACACTGTATACTATGCTGGTTTTTATATCGCTGTAAAAGATAAGGTTATTGCTGTACGCCGAAACGTAGCGTATGTCTTCTCCCCAAACGGTTAATCGTCTGATTTCATTAAAATTGTTATCATATATCATGATATTGTCCTCACCAGCAGTTATTATTGTTCCACCTTGTTGATGAAAACAGTAGCATACACCATAACAATTCATGCCAACATCAATTTCTCTTTGGACAGAATAATCACTTAAATTGTAGACTCGAAGTTCCATTTCTCTAGGAAAAGTGATCACGCATTCATTGTAGGGAAGAACAGATATATCATATGGTTTTTGGTCCAGTTGAATTCTACATTTCACTTTTCCATTTCGGATGTTGAACACACACAACTCTGGGGTGCCGTTGACTTTTTGGTCAACAATAACTATCTCATTGTCTGATTTCCAGTCACACCCAGTAACGTGTGACATTTCATCTTCTATATCTATAGTTCTGTGCATTTCAAAATAATCGTCATCAAAGTCAAAACTATTCCAGGTGGAAGAATTATTAGATCCTTTTGAGTGTATGGAACTTAGATTCGCCTCACTAACCCAGTGTTTTTTAAGATTTAGAGCAGACCATGAATTTTCTGAAGAATCGCTAGAACTACTTGTACTACACATTGAGGTATCTTGAATATGCAAAGATCGACTTTCTGAAATTTGTCCAAAAGTTTCCAAATTACATAATGCATTGAGGGTAGCGTTGAAACTAATTGACAGATTGTTTATGCAGCATTTTCCGCCATCATCTAACACTGTGTTGGCACTTTCTAAAACTTGTTTAATCTTTTCTGATTCACTAAGAAGCACATCATCTGATTTTTCCCGCAGAGCTAAGTTCATTTCGTGTTCGAGGTCCGACTTCGTTTTCTTCAGCTTGCCGATTCTTGATTCTTTTTGCTGTAATTTTTTATATATTATCTGATTGGATTCCGCCAAAAACTTGCCAGTAGAGTCAACCAGTTTTTCCTTTAAACTACGACTTTTCTCATCAGCATTGTTTTTCTCTTTTGTGAAGAATATTTCACTTTTCATTTCAATATCGGATAGTTCTTTGTCTTTGTCATCTAACTCCTGAAGTGTTATTCTAAGTGATTCTCGCAATTTAGAAAGTTTATGGTTTGCAAGTATGACTACCACATCTTCCTGTATTTTGCTGTGTTCGCCTTTACATGTGTAAATATGATCGGAGGATAAGCAACGATCGCAACAGACACCCTCCTTTTCCATACACAGTGTAGTAAAACACAGATTGTGTTCATCACAGAGTTCCCTTGCTTTAGAAATAATTCTGTGATCCTTTTTTACTTCATTAAAGCTGTACGTTTTGTGCTTTTCTAACAAAGGAATGGACAAATGAAAGTTAAGACATGCTTTACAGAAATTGTCGACGCAATCAAAACACCAGAAGGATGCTTTTGTATTTTTCCCTTGATTTTTGCAAGAAACGCACAAGGAAAAGTCTATTCCAAATTTAAAATCCAATAAAGTTCTCATGACTTGTGGAACTCTGATTTGCAATTCTAAATATCTTTGTAATTTTTCAGGTTTCTTAAAAGATGTACAATAAAAACATGCAGGACAGTTTATCAATATTTCGCTGGTGTTCGTACAGCTTTCCTCTTTTTGTTCACTGATCTTTCTCTCAAAACACGCTTTGCATAGAAAATGCAAGCAATGCAGTGTAATTGAATCGTGAAAGGTTTCTTTACACTGTGTACACCTGCTGAGTTCGGATATTCTGTCTCCCTGTTTATCTTCCGAGCTGTCGATATGTGATAAACTAGGCCACTGGTAAGAAAATAAAATAGTAATATCAGTATATTTGCCTTTTTGAATTCTAAACTATAGATAGATAGATAGATAGATAAAGGGAAAAAAAGAGACGTCTTCTGCCCTGTTCTAATAATTTATTATCACACACTAATTGTTAGACAATAATTTATCACCTAATTGTCTACAGACTTTTCCGGTCCCCCCCCCCCCCCCAATTACGACAAAGAGCACACGGCGGGTGTGACCGGTCAGCAGAGGATGCTCACTCCTCCTAGGCACCTGATCCTACCTCTATCATTTTGGAGGTCAGTGTTGCTCTGCTTTGAATTTGTATTTCGTTTTATGGATTTTTGAGATGGTTGACGGTTTGTTATTGTCATTTTTTCACTTAATTCAAGTTAACAATTCAATAAACATATTATTTTAGATATTCTGCTGGTCATGGTTGGTGTTATAACCTTTTTAGAACATGTTCTTTCTCATAAAAATGTTTAATAAGCACATACAAACTTAAGATACCAAACCACAAAATATATATCAATTTTTAATAAGAATATTTTTTATTTCAATGATGACACAAAGACAAAATTACGACTCATCAGACATTTGTTTTTTTTAGAAATAAAACCCCAATTTGCACAGCTACAAACTATAAATTCTATATGATAAAAACAGTAAATACCTCACTTGTTTTTTCGAAATCAAACTCCATGACGGTCAAGTAAAATTCTGTTGTCAGACAATTGGACACTTGAATGAAAATTAAAATGAAAATCATTGTTTAAAAGTTAAATGAATAGCTGTAGTGGAAACACGTGACCACAACAAACATGATAGAAATTGTTTAGAAATTGCTCATTGTTATTGTCTTGCAAACATAGTTTAATAATACTTAATAAATAAATATATGTATCGAAAACTTGTAACAGTTTTAAATTAAAATTCGAAAAACAATATGGAAATGAAATAATATAAACACATACCATTACAACTATCCGAGTAGACGTGTCATTTTAGTATATATGTGAAGAACGAATCATGTTGTTCAGCTTTCAGTTAAACATTTCTAAAAAAGAATCGAATATATTACATGTGATTGAAGCAAAGTAAATAATCTTATAACAAACAAAATACAAGGGTTGTCCAAACACTTCGTGGACACATGTAATTTTATTCAGAATAACGGCGCAATTATCAAGAAAGTATGATAGTTATTTAATATAGAGTATAACGATGTATATGTATAAAAATCAGAGCAATGTACATTTTTGTATTGGAGTTATCAATATATTTTCATTGCCTATACAGGCCGCACGGCCCAGTCTGACGTTAAGTTATAACGACGTTTCTATAACGTCGTAGTCCTTGGTTTACCTAAGAGTAATATGCCGCATTCACCGTTTGGTCAGAGGGTACAATCACACAATCCATCAACATATCGTTTGTGCCACTTGTGGATAAGTAAACTCGAACTATTTCGATGTTTTTCCTGTTTCCTCCATCGTTTGTTTTGTTTCTATCGGTGTTTTATCTCAGTCGACACAGTTTTATGATGGCGCGCTGTTCCATGCGGTCAGATGATGTCGCTTTTTCAGGCGTTTTCAAAGACATGTTCTTGCCGTAATATCTTTTAAAAATCCTCTGATAGTTTGAAAATAGCTTCAAATGACGTATGAAAATGAAGTACACCTTACAGACTACATCACAATAGAAAATTTTACTGTTTTTAAATGTTTTATAAAAACTGTAAATATTCATGTATAAAAACTCAATTACAAAGTTTGGACAATTTGTACGCTGGGCCGTGCGTCCTTTCCGTGAGCCTTTGATACATTTAAATTTTAGTTTATTTTTATGGAAAACATTCAATACCACTTAAGTTAGATTTGAAATTTTATGATGACAAAGATTTAGATATACAATATGTATATATAAACCCATTCAAAATGACAAAAACGTACCTTCTGGCTTAACAACAACGGCATTATGAACACATACAATGCAAAGGCTGAAAAAGTAGCCTGCATTTTTTTAATTGTGAACAACGATTGCACTGTACACAGTATAATAATTGTATGTCATAATCACGTTTTCACTTCTGACATATTCACGTTTTCATCCCATATTGTAATTATAACAAAGTGTAGGGTAGTTGCTTGAGATAAAATGCTTATATTTATTTTGTGCATTTTAGATATTTGAATAATATTTGTAGACTCCGTTGACAAACACTGAAGCACCGTTTATCGGGTAATTTTTGCGAAGATCTCTTTTTCACTTTTTTCGAGATAAATTTTACATAGAAGATATATAATACGAAGAAATTATGTCCATTATTGGTCGTAAAAGGAGATTGAAATGAAAAATGACAGACGCATATAAAAAAGTTACACTTTTCGCCATTTTGCAAATTTTGTGACACTCGAAAAAAACCGGATATACTGTGTATTGCAGTATTCGTCACCATAAAAAGTTTGATGTTCGCCTAAGATGAACTTGTTTATGCCATATGCAATTTTTAACATTTGTAACTCATGCTTTCGGTTTCCTTTTTAGATCTCTAAGCTTTTCTGATACCTAAGACTTTTTCTTTAGTAGTACTGCTTGCTGAATGTCTTGATTTTAGTTCATTCTTTTTATAGAGAATTTTTTTTGGTCTTTTTAGTATGCATCTGTCTTTGTCGTGAAGCACATGGCTCAGTGGTTATGGGCGTTAGGTCAATAACCGAAAGGTCGCTGGTTCAAACCCCCCTGTGGTCACTTGATGCTGTGTGTTGTGCACTGAGACAAGGCACTTTATCTACATTGTCTCAGTCCACCCAGCTGAAATTGGGTACTGTCTTCCGCTAGGAGTTAATCTGCGATGGACTGGTGTCCCATATAGGGGGAGTCAATGACTCTCATCTGCTTAGCACCACAGAAACCGAAGATAAGCAACGGTCCTATGTGCCTTAATGGCACGAAGAAGGACTTAACTTTTTTTGTTTGTAAGATAATAAATATGTTTGGTGTTTGTTATTGTAGTTTGTTCACCTAATTAGGTATTGCAAAATATAACTCTATCATTACTATTAAAGAAAGTATTAATACCTGGCTTTATTTTATTTTTGATGAGCCATGCTTTAATGATGTTATCCTTATTTTCTCCGAAGCAAAAGCAATAAACCTTTAACAAAACACCATAAAAATGAAGGAAAAAACCCAAAACAACACCCCCCCCCTCCCCAAGAAAACCCAAGATAATAACAGAACAAAATAAAAAAGAAAAGATTAAAAAGTTACAATGAACTTTTGGAATGCACCTGTACGTTGTCAATGCAAACAAAGATCATTTTGTTTAGATCCAGCTAAGGACATTTAAAAAAAAAGAATAAAATGCATTATAATGACTTGCTATGACGTGCTGGTGTTTTGCATGATCCAGTCGCCGGTCGCAACCTTGAACGAAATCTAGGTCATAGCATTGACAAAATAAATATAAACATAAAATGTCTCGTCCTCTACTTAAAATCCTTTAAATATAAATACATATTTTTTTCTTTCAACGCCGATATAATTAACGTATTCTTGTAAAACATATACAAGGGTGAAAATAAAAATTACAATTTTCAGCAAAGAATTACCTTCAGGATTGCAAAATTCTTTGTCTCTTGACGAGGACGTGGCGAGGAATAAGTCGTATAGTAGAGTCAATTGAAGGAATCAAAAGTCCCGGATAAATTAGTTATTCCTCTCGTTTCTCAAATACGCAGAATTTTACAGTTTTATTTATAATTTTTTCATCAAATTATGATAATAAAATAAAAAGAATTTCCTTCTTATTTCATATTGATATTTACTTTTGAATTATACCGACAATAATTGTTTCCAAACAGAATTTTAGAATTAGATTACGTCTTCCTCTTTCAAATGATCAACAAATCAATAATGAGTTACCAGGACTTGATAACCTGTTCGATATGTCTAGAGAGCTATACAAAACCTCGCTATCTCCCATGTCTTCATACGTACTGCGAGGAATGTCTCACGGACTTCATTTCTACCGCATATGACAAAGATAAAAATGGTTTCACTTGCCCAAACTGTCGCATGTTCAACAAAGTGGAAGTATCAGAAAGCATTTCACCAAAAATGGCGGCCGTCAAGTTTCCTATTAATCATATGATTATGACATTGCTTGACCAAAGACACAAAGAGATCAGTGGAGTAAGTTGCTACTCATGTTCCAAAAGAGATAGAAAAGCGTCTGGCAAGTTTTGGTGTTATTCCTGTAGTGCAGCGCTATGCGAGGCGTGCGGAGAATTTCACACATCGTTACCAATTCTTGCTGATCACAGAATCGCTCCATTAGAAGAGGTAAAAGATGTCAATGAAGTTGTTTCCCCTGCTAACGATGCATGTGGAATTCAAACAAAAACGGAAACGGCTTTCAGTGACGATGATGGTGCTTGCTGCGCATCAAGCACAATGGTAAGCGACATGAAACCTAATGATACGTACACTAAAACTAAAGAAAGTTTGGTCAATGAAATACAAACTCTGATTGATCAATTTAGTTTACAAGTCAACGATTGCACGAAGGAGTACGAATTACTTGAAACCTCTGCTGAGATTCGAACAAAAGAAATTCAAGAATTTAGCAATAGACTCATCAACCATGCTGAGAAACTTAAATCAAACTTTAATAAAAAGCTTGCAGAAACTAAATCAAAGAAGATAGCAGAAATTCAAGGCCGTAAAAAAGAAATATCAAACATGCGAGTTATGTTGTCTAACTGTGAACGTATCTTAAGTGAGGTCGATGATAAGTGCTCAAAAGTTCAGATGTTGACACTTATTCCAAAAATATCCAAACTAAGAGACGAAAGTAGTGCCAAACTAGAAGAAATGAAACAAAACCCTATCTCTCAGAACATAGAAGTTACCATTAATAAAAATATTGAAGACAGTGCAAAGGTGGAGTCTTTTGGGAAATTTATTGAAAACTGATTTAATATACATTTTATGAGCAAATGTTTTATAATGTTGTTTGTGCCTTAAAGAAATCCAATGAAGAATCAACGAGTACACACACATAAACAAAAGGCATCTACTAATTCAATTGTTTTAAGAAAGAAACTGTGATGCAGAGGTGGGATCTACGTATTAAGACATCAAACAATTTTGCTACTTTTGATCTATATGTACTTATTTAACATTTATGTAAAATTAGAATTAACGTAATGTGTTTTATGACACACACACACACACACACACACACACACACACACACACACACATATATATATATATATATATATATATATATATATATATATATATATATATAATTGAATACTTTCTATAGAATTGTATTTAAAATCTTGTGAGATGGTTTATAGACCTATTGTATTTCTCGCGTTATATATAATAATTCCGTATGTATTATAGACTCAAAAAAGCATTCTATGAAATGTTTTAGTGACCATATAATAAATCTCAATCTAGATGTCATGATTTAATTCGTATTGTAGACTTAGAATTAATGTCCTGTGAGATGTTTTAATAACATAATGTATTTTAGAAGGAGTTTAGTCGGGGTCCCATCTCTGACAACTGCTCTTTTTCTTTGAATGTTAAGAATTCATACCACTTTATAAATTATGGTTTTGGGAGATTAAATGAAAAAAAAACGCTTCATGAAGATTTATTAAGATTTATGAAGAGAATTTAATATGTAAAAATGATTTTCACAGTAAACAAAAATAAACATCTTTTTATTTTGTACACGTATTTTGCAATGATTTTATTAATTCGCGTATACACCCAGACCGTTCTTCCTCTATTTTACACGTGTTCTTTTTATAAATATTCATTCACACTTTTTTTTATAACATAACAAAAAACCTTTTTTTTCTTTTAATAAACGGTATTCAGATGTCCTATTTAGAAATCATTTATAATTCACGTTAAAAACTGGACAATCTCCTTTTAAGCTATTCCGCGATGTTTGGACATTTTATAAGCCTGATTCAAAATGTCTCGGTCTGAATTGTAAAAGATATAAATGAAGATTTAGTGGTTAATAATTGCTGTTTCATTTGAAATTAAACACTTTAAAATGCGTATAGTATTACCTTTGGTAATTTACATACCTTTATTATATTTCAAGTTTTGTGTGGAGAAATGCAGAAATATGACAAATTGGGTAAAGGAAATTTATATGCGGATGAAATATGTCATAGATAATGGACAAGAAAGCTTTTTACATTTTTAGTAGAAATGACTGATATTAGGTGAACATTCTAATATATCTTTACGCATATATAAATCGGTTATCCTTTGGCATGATCGTTTTATCGACGCAGAATAAAAAAAAACTTAGGTTTTTAAAGTTATTTCTTTCGTTTCATATTTACTCAAATACAGACCTTGAAACGCACTACTACACTTAAAAAAGCGTATGAGGAGCGTGCAACTTTCGTATCGTATAAGAAGCATATCGTATCGTGCGAGAAAAGTACCGTGCCGTATAAGAATTACATCGTTCCGTGCGAGAAACGTATCGTATAGGAAACGTATGTATCGTATGAAAAAGTATCGTATCGTATGAAAAAACATATCGTATCGTACAAAGCGTAAAAAACCGAATGAAAAGCGTGCGAGAAATTTAGAAGTTTTTTATTTGGATTTTGCCCTTCCCGGTATGTGACGGATAACAAGTATTTCGTGGGAAAATATACTCAAAATGGCCGGGTGAGTTTATCTCTACAAATGCTTTGTAGAAACACAATAATGATTAATTAATTTGACATCAAAATACAAATGCATGCTTTACAGAAACATATTTTCAACTTGGACATGCACAATATGACTGACCAATGAGCTTGAATTTCCATTCTAAAGGTTAAATAATTAATTATATTGTGCAAACTTGAAAATAAATCTTGCCTTCTCTTGCATTTTATGTGTTTTCATTCTGTTTAAAAGGAACCAACTTTTCAGATTGAGAATAAATTAAAATAAAATCCCGATTTTCACACCTTGCTGCGATCACCTGTTTCACCTTAAAGCCCAGCGGTGTGTGTATACTCTAGTAGCGTGTATACTGCTGTGTGTATTTTGCGTAATCTCTGTTGATTCAGACTACTTTTTTTGACCAATTTTACGAACAGAATATTTTTATGATATACATTGGGAAGTATTAAATGCGCTGCAGATTTCCAATTAGCGGAGAAGTACTATCCCGAAAGATTTACAGTGATGGTACAGACATGAATTTGTATTAATCTAATTTAGAAAGAAAATGTAAAAACACACACACTCTCCCGATATCTTATAAACTTGAAATAATAAATATAAATCGCTGACAATTCAATTAAACTTGTTGATGATTCATGCGGGTACCAGGGTAGCGACATTGCAGAAAAAATACGTGCGAGAAATATTGGAGAAAATGTCCGGCAGATGAAAATAAACTGCATTAAATCATGTTACATTTTTTTTCTTATTCTAGTTTAGGCCTGATATTAAACGTTTGTTGATTTCCGGTTATTCATTAAGCTATCGTACAATAAGCGTACAGAACCGTGCGAGAAACGTATCGTATCGTACAAACTGTATAGCGTGCGAGAAACGTACAGCTGGTGTAGTAGTGCGTTTCAGGGACTGTACATGGCCAATTATCGCAACAATTTTAAACGCACGTTTAGTCATAGAGCTTCTCTACAAGAAAAAAGTCATGGAATGAATATTGTTTAGGCCTGGTAATTGATCAACGAATAATGCAAATTAAACTAAAACATAACACATACATAAACAACGCAATAATGGCAGACGTTTTCTAGGATCTATCAATGGCTACATCTAAATCCTCAGAGAACTTAACGCGCATAGAAGTGAGAGCGAAATTAGGAAATGCATTACCCACTGGTGCCTATACAATTGATTAAGGGGGAACAGGACGTTGCAGTGTAAAATTATTTGTCAATGATTTTTTTTTGCTTTTTTTAACACATGAACACTAAGATGTCCTCTACAAGATATATTATTTTCATGACTTCTTTCTTACCTTGCAAGGAAAATATTTTGTTAGGAATTGTCCCCCTTTTCTGGCATTATGATTTTTTTGACAATATCAATTTTCTGCAAACATTATTTCATTTGATGGAATTTATTTGCAAATTATATTCATTAATTTTAAGAATGGACACAAATTTCAAAATTATTTACAACATTGGTTTTTTACATAGTAATGTCATAATTTTATTAAAATATTGCTAAAATCATTACTTCAAATTTTGAAGTTTTTGATTCTAAATTTAACAAATTTAGAACTTTATAAATTTTCATGTCAACTTTCTTGGCATTCAAGAGAGAAACTACAATAGGAATCACCCTAACCCCTTATTCTGGAATTATGACCTTCTGTGACAATTTCTGTTTTGAACCATCAAAAAAGTAATACATTATTAAGAATTATTAATAAACACGAACAGAATAATAATCACTATATATATATGATTATGTTAACTGCTTATGATTTTGTACATTTACATTTCTAAAATTAAAAATGTTAAATTTTCCCCAACTCATATTGTGACAATGACTACTTTAGAGCAGTCAAGTACAGGAAAAAGGTCAATCAAATCATTTTGACGTCATAATGGATAAATAACATCATATCATCATATAATCAAATCAATTATGACGTCATAATAGAGTTAGCACATCAAAGCATCATTGAAATGATAGTCACGTGATCAGTTTCCCGTATCCCCTTACCCGCTCCGTTCGCGCTCACCGTTCACAAAGCGCTCACCTTGCGTTCACCGTTCGTTCAGCGTTTACTTATCGTTCAGTCCGTTTTCATTCATTTTCATTCGGGACTACAAATTGAAAGAATCTTGTCTTTCGAGTCCCAACAAAATGAGAAAAGAGCGCGTGCGTAAAGGTGGAAGGGAACTTAAGTTACACATCAAAAACATCATTTTAATCAGAGTTTAATCCGTACAATTTAAAGTACAAATTCTTGAGCAGATCCGTTTTTTGTTGTTGTTTATTTATGACTAAGAATTAATACCGTTGTATTTTTTTACGGCATTCCTATAGAGAAAAAAATAATATGCGTTTGAAATAATGCGAATAAATAATAAAAATAAAAGCAGTAACGTTTTCTTTAAAACTAAGACACTCCTTGACAATGGTTTTCTCGGGGTGTCAATTCCAACTGTCACCACCCCCACCCCAAACAGGCATTATTTATAAAGTATATATTAACAAAATGGTGAAGAGTATCAATGCATGCCACATTTTTGACAATCCGAAAATGGCGTAAGTATGCAGTTACTGTGAAAATTTTTATGTTATAAAATACAGCAATAAATTACTACAAAAATAATATTTAATGCTTCATTTAAAGACTTCGGTCGTTTTAAAAACAGAAGAATTCAATCAACGAACGATTCGACGCATATATGAATAGACAAAATTATAAATAAGGAACGGGCGTGTTGTATTTGTATTATTTTCACGAGTCTTATTATTCCTCCGATGTCCATCAGAAATGTATCCATGCCCGACAATAAACTGAACTGATCAAATTAAGAAATGTAAACTATAAATGCGTGTAAATTCAAAGATTAACCAATAAATACAATTTGTAATGATTTATAAAGTAATTATAATTCCCCGAATCGTGATTACGTTTATCGCCGAACGAATCAGCCGATTACCAATAAACACAATTACTATACGATAAGGAAAAAAATTGATGTAAATGTTTGTTTAAACAATAAATAAAAGTTTTTTATCTGCTTTATTCGTCATAATACATATATCTAATAAAAACAAAACATAAAATGTAATCGCTCATTTGTTTACGTAATTGTGTACACCAGAGACATAAATTAATAACATGTTATTTATGTCTCTGGTGTACACTCCGCGTACGATTGAATATTTCCGATGCATAGGTATTTAAGTTACTTCGTTCTAAAGATTTTCGGTTTTATGTATCAATTACACATTTTTATTATTACATTATTCGATTATTCGTTGATAAAATTATTATTGTCTTAACATTCGTTTTATTTAACTCTTATTCCTAAATATAAATGGTATGGTATAAGATAGGATAGGATAGATATTATTTGAAAGATAAGATGTAGGATATAGGATAGGATAGGATAGGATTTTTTTGTCAACTTTCACGATATCAGCACTTTACTTGTAGTTTATTTGTTATTTTTTCCTGATTACCGACGAAATACAATGTAACGATAACGAATAAATCGTTCATCTTGCGTACACAAAGCATTCATCGTTCACTTTGCGCTCTGCGTTCGCTCATCGTTCACCGTTCATTAGCGTTCACCAAATTCCGTTCAGCGTGCGCTCACCGTTTGTTCAGAGTGCGCTCACCGTACGCTCAGAATGCGCTCACCGTTCAAGTGGGACAGTAGAACGTTTCAGGGACTGTATATTATTTGTTTAAAAATGTTATTTTTAAACAAATAATATATTACATGGTACGGAAGCGTATTAGTGCCACATTGTATTTTTTTTCTTTAAAATTCCAACATTAAAGTTGAATCTTGGAATTTCCAACTCTTAAGTTGATTTTTCCAACATCAAAGTTGGAATTTCCAAGATTAAAGTTGGAAAAATCAACTTTAAAGTTGGAGTTTCCAACTTTAAAGTTGTAAGCAAAATTAAAGTTGGAATTTCTAACTTTAAAGGTTTTAAAGATTTTTCCAACTTTAATCTTGGAATTTCCAACTTTAATCTTGGAAATTCCAAGATTAAATTTGGAAATTCCAACTTTAAAGTTAGAATTTTAGAGAAATAAAAAAATTACAATTTGGCACTTATACGCTTCCGTAACATGTATTATATTTTATATAACATTTTAAAAATAATGCTATAAACATATGTAATATCTTTTATATCATTTGTTTAAAAAGTTTATATAACATGTAATAAATGTAATATATATCACATGGTTTTTTTTGCAACAATTCCAGAATATTTGTCCCTCGGTGACAGGAAAGCCGTGGAGTGTTATTTCACCATCGACCACTTCGGCATCGGGTGAGATAACACCCCAGTGCTTTCCTGTCACCTCGGGGCATATTTTCTGATGTGTCGCCCTCGAAATCACGTATTATAAGTAAAATATTTAATGGCCCCTTATCATTCGACCTCACAGTCAGCACAGTACATTACAAACTTTTATAAGATGTAGAAGCTTTTCATTATTAGATCTTTTGTTGTTTAAGTGGTGGTTCTTAATGTTTTTTTTTTAATTTTAAGTGGTCTGATGAAAAGACTAGTAGACAAGAAAACCAAAACCTAAACACACACACACACACACACACACACACACACACACACACACACACACACACACACAAATTAGTTGTCTATGTCATTGGCCATTTCTAATGCTTTATTTAATGAATCACAATCAATGACAGAATCAATGCCGAAAATAGAAACATCAATAATATTTTTTTGTGCTCCTATTTGACATCTAAAATTTAAAAAAAAAATCTTTCACTAAAAAAATAACTTTTTCGGAGAAAAGGTATTTTGTTTCAGAACATTCAAAACTCCAAATAAAATTATGGACCGAATCTTGGCCTGACATGTAAAATTCATTGAAATGAATAAGTAAACCGCTCTCAGGTTAATTAGTATGTACCCTCATACCTGACGTGGACATTCGATCATGTTATGTCACTCGTCGTTGTCATTATTCTAAAGGTCGTGGGAAGTAATAACTATAAGCTAAATAACCAGGGACCAACCCAATGTTTGCAATATACTGACGAATGTACATTGAGATAACAAGCTGTCATGACGGACTATCTAACTTGGGCAATACTAGTCATCACACTGCTTGTTTTCTTTATCTATTTCTCAGAGCGGAAAAATTTACACAATCTTCTTCCAGGTCCAGTGGGGTTCCCTCTTCTAGGAGTCTTGCCTCGGTTTGATTTTCGCGATATTGAGACGTACCGTCAGTTGCGAAGGCAGTATGATGATATTTACAGCCTGTATCTTGGTTTTTAAAAGATAGTGGTCGTCTGTGGATATGAAATGCTAAGAGAGGTTTTTGTTGTCAATGGTGACGCCACCTCCGATCGTCCGCAAACTTACCTGATGAAGGAACTGTCAGAAGATGTAGGTACATGTATGTACATGCATTTAGAAATGCCATTTAATTATCGAAGTTTCCTGAACTGCCATTTTTACCTTGATTGCATTTCTGTTTACCACGTACCTGCCAAATTCATTACCTGAGGACAAATCCATTTTGATGTTGTTGTTGTTGTTGTTGTTTTTCTTTGCTCTATTTATTTTGTATGTACATAATCTGTGAAATATGTACCTTTATAGAATCCAATTCTTACCCCCCTCCCCCCAAAAAGAAATAATAATAAATAAATAAATAACAAAAACAAAACAAAACAAAAGAAACAACATTAAAAAAAAATCCAAAACTCCCCACAAGCAATTACATGGGAGATGTAAATCATTATTTCTCGTAGGGGTACATTGTTTACATTTAATCTCCGTAGACTGTTATCTCACCCACATTTGAAAGCCTTTAAAATACACGAGCACATTTAGGTACATTTTCCTCCCTCAGCTGTTCAATGTATTTTGTCAAAACCTATCTATATGTCAAAGGAGAAAAAATGTACTTTATTGTGTTCATATGTAACTTTTTAAATAAATGCAAAAGTCCAGTGGGTCTTTCTAATTATAAACTGATGTTGTTTACCTTAACTCGCTATGTCACGTGACAGATGTCGAGAAGTGTGTTTGATGTCATTGATATGAAGAATTGGCGATAAATAAAGTCACCTGATATGTAAACCAGTCTTGTCCGATCTGCTTAATTCATTAATGTACATATCGTTCATTGTATCTGTTCATTTTTATTTATTGGAAGGACATGGTCACAAACTAGAATAAAATTCACTGTTACGGGATACAAAATCATCGATAATGCGTCAAGCATTACAATAAAAATCCACACTTATCGGAATGTGTCGTATTCATTGACTATTGTTTCAAAATTATCAAAAGCGCGGTAGATTTGCTATAATTAATCATATAAGAAGGGGTCGATTTCATATGTTTAGGGTTATCATCCTTTGAAGAAAAAAATCCGCAATGATGAAATTGAATCTCGTTTTTAACGGAGGTAATTTTCATTGCTACAATAAGCACACTTTCATTAGATTTGTTTATTAGGTCAATAAACTGTTTTTTTATGTTTTGTAAATTCTAATAATGCTTTATGATCAACAATTAATTCATATTATGTTGTTTAGTTTTGAATTAAGGGGATTCTTAAAAGTAATCTTGCTTGAGTTGGTCTGAAGTTAAAGTTGAAAAATGTATTTAGAAAATAATATTATTTATGTTAATTATGAAGTATATAAAAAGTTGTTTATAGAATTGTAATAGGACTTGGAAATTATAATTGTCATAAAAAGTGTACGGCTAGTCAAATGAAAATCCAGTGGTCAGTTGAAGTGTAAATTTATATGTATTCATGTTAATAACGAATTAAAATATATGCTCCATTTGACAGTCGTGTTCATGAGTAAATTTCATACGTCCTTGAGGAAATTGAACGTTATATTGGTGAGCCTTTTGACATCAAACCTTTGGCGCAAATGAGCATCTCTAACATTGTCTGTTCCGTAGTGTACAGCAAACGTTACGATTATCACGACCCAGAGTTCAATAAACTTGTGGCTAACATGAACACTGTGTTTGAAAAAGGCAGTTCCACTGGAGCCATTAATTTCCTTCAGTTCCTTTTCTTTTTGCCAGTAGACTTGTTTGGTGTTAAGAAGTTGAAAGAATGCTATCAGGTTGAGGTAGAGTTCAATAAGCAAAGGATAAAGAGCACAAGACCTATTTTAATCCACGAGATCCCCCACGAGACTACATAGACTCAATTTTATTCGCACAGACCAAAACCGAAATACTAAACGGTGAGCAGATAATCAAACACTATTTAACTATTATTATATTCAACAAGAAGGATATTAAAATACCTTATATTGTTTATTAATGACATTGACCATGTCATCTTTGAGGGTTTTTTTTCATCAATTTTTCTTTCACGGAACAAAGCGTTGTCATTCAGTTACTTTTCGAAAACCCTTTAAGTTAATTTTTAGGTTCACTAAATGGCAAAGCTATATCAAGTGGTTTTTTTTTTTAAAATACAGAAACTCAAGTCTACCACCATATCAGTGAGATGTTCGCCGCAGGCACTGACACAACGGCCGACGCACTCCGCTGGTCACTGTTTTACCTTATCCATTACCCAGAAGTTCAAGGAAAATGTTATAAGAAATAATGCAAGTTACGGATGGTGCACGACGTCCGGTCATTGCAGACAGTGTTAAAATGCCTTACTGTACTGCAGTGGTAACTGAGATTTTGCGCATGGGCAACGTAGCTCCGCTTAGCTTGCCTCACGTGACGTCTCAAGATTACACAGTTGCAGGATATTTCATACCTAAAGATACTTCACTGATTCCTTGTATGTCCTCATACACCCATGATGCCGATATGTTTCCGAATCCCCATAAATTTGACCCCGGGAGATATACTGATTCAGAGGGGTTCTTGACAGGTCAGGAAAAGGTCCTGTCATTCTCTTTAGGTCTGTAAACTACACAACACTGTAATATAGATGAAAATTACAGTCTCACAACTTTACATAACCTTTTAAAATTGTTTTCATTTATTATTTGATTTCTCAGAAATGTATTTTACTCAGTATCAGTCTTCATATTTTACAGGCAAAAGATCATATTTGGGTGAATCATTAGCCATCATGGAGCTCTTTCTTTCTCTTACTTCTCTTGTTCAGCGTTACAAATTTTCCATGAAGGATTCATCTTTTCCTCCATCATGGGAAGGGATTTTCGGTTAACTTATTCTCCAAAACCCTATCAACTGGTTGTCCGTAAGCAAGATTGACAACGTTTTTCAAACAGCAGACTGTAAATAAGAAACTTGATACACAGAAATCCACAATAACAAAAGTATATCAGAAGCATTGTTCTCCTTCATTAAAATAATATCAATGTATGGTCGTTATGCGGATTTGACTTAACACTCTAGCAAGCGCAAGTGCATGCTTTTGTTTGCATTATCTAAATAAAAAAAGATTCTGAAAAATAGTAATTGTTAAAATAATATGCTACTGTATGTTTTAAGGACATGGCAAACTGTGGTATTAATTATATCAAGACATAGAAGTCTACAAACTATAACATTAGATGTATTTCCTCATTATTTGTATGTATTATGTTTCATAAACAAACATGAAATTACCCCCAAGGTAATACAATTTATATTTTCGTATTTAAATTCATTAAAATTGTATACTTACTTAATTTTCTTAATATCATTCTAAGACCCATTTACACCAAACTTCTCTTTGAATATCATATCTATAGTGGCATTCATGCAACGCAGTTGTACTTATTCATTCTTATGAACATCCATTATCGTGTTAGGAAGAAAAAAAAAATCTAACAATCGTCGGTTTGGTCCCAAAAATACATTTGGCATAAAATATACTTCCGTCATGACCAATACTATTGTCATCTAAGTAAGTCAATGGAATATTTGTTTCATTATTCTTGATGTTTGAATACAAATAACGTATACCATTATCAAAAATCAAATTCATTAAGGGCAAACCTATCATATTTTGTAAGTAATTCATACTCCTTAACGTGACATATTTATCGTAAAATAGGAAATTGAAACTAACTGAATGCTATCCAGTATAATTTCTTATTTACGTTAAACTACTATATACAGGTTTATTTAATTTTCGTCCCGTGTTATTTTCATCCTTCATCAATTGCATACGGTTTCGCCCCGTCTTAAATTGTGTGTTTAAAAAGAGACAATATGAGACATTGTAATTCGTCCAGTGTTAAATTCGCCCGCTGACAATGAGGGCGAAAGGAGCGAAAATAAAACGCGGTGAATATTTCCCGTTATACAATATTGACGTTAAAAACAAACGGTAAGTGTCTAGAAATGAAAGGAACGTACAGACACATCAAATTTAAGAAGTAAAATTTCTTAATGATGCTTAAAAATTTGTTTATAAAAAGATGAGTCCCGCTTTAATATTTTTATCTGCACATAATAAAGAAACCTGTTTAATTTTCTTTTCTAATCAAGTAAGACGAAAAATCAGATATAAACTGCATAGTTTTTTGGTTTTAAACAAAATAACTTTACACATAATACCCACAGTCTCGAAAATCGACATATATTTGATATGTTCATTACCTATTTTATGTAATGGTTCTATATTTAATACTCTAACCGGGTTATCTTTAAAATTTCGATGGAGGGTCAACACAAATATTTCATTTTTGAATAACTCATTTAAAGCAGTAAAAAACGGGAAAATGGATATCAAATCAATTTTGACGCCATTATGGTTCTGCTAAAACACTCTAGAATCATTTGCTAGATCGTTATTTTATTTAAAAATGTCAATATACTTTTTCAAATTAAAGGGGCATGGTCACGATAAAATTATTTTTTTCCGTTTTTAATATTTCAGTAAGTCATTTCTAATGCCCAACCAAAATTGGGGTGTCAGTCGTCGCTAAAAGCAAGATACAGAGCTCACAATTCTTTGTCATGTAAACAAAGCTTTGTTTACGTTTTAAATGTTGAAATAAAAATTTCAGTTTAAGACCAAAAATGAATGTGATAAACGCTAGGAACTATTTATTAGTGCTTAAGATGAATAAGAAGATAGATAAATTAAGATTTAAAAAGAACTTTTACTGGTATATTGAACCTATGTAAGCAAAAATAGGGCACGAGCCTTGTTTACATGACAAAGATTTGTGAGCTCTGTATCTTGCTTATAACTCTACATGTCTCACTGACACCCAAATGTTTGAGTGATCATTAGAAATGCATTTCTTAAGCATTATAAACAGTAAAAGAAGATTGGAAAATGAAATTTGATCAATATCAAGACCATGTTCCTTTTAAAATCGAACACTATATCGGCAATTCGAAAGGCATAACCCATGAATATTGAACAAACCTTTCATAACTTCGTTATTTTCTTAAACATGGGGGTGATGTCTTATATTGTAGGGTTGCTACATGTATCAAAATATATTGCAATTTGACCTTTTTTTCTATCCTGTATTTAACATTTTGCATCATACAGTTTACATGCATCATCCTATCCTGTCTATCCTATTCACCTTACCGATTCTAATTCATCAAATTGAAAAGAAGAAGAGAAATTTGCAAGACAACGAAAACACAGTGCACGATCTTTTTAAACACCCCTATGTGTTTTTTTATTATGCAATATAAGTTATTCCACCTTTGTTTTAAATCATTTTAGTCGAAAAAGAAGAGATGTTAAATATAAAAAAAATCGTTTTTTAAAACAATTTTAAAATGATTCAGTTCAGGCTGTATTTTGATTAGTTGATGGATGTAGGATAATATATAGATAATAAATAAAATTTTGTTTTGCCTTATGTTTTCAGTCAGCTACAGGGATCAATTTATCTATTTTTTTTTTTCAATTTTCAAATCATTTATTTTAACACAATACATTTTAAGCTTAGACTAATCTATCATGTACAAAGTTGAAAGCTAAAAATATTGAAAGTATTGGAAATTATACTTCATTTTTAAGATTAATATTTTTGTTATAAATGATCTGCTATACACATATGTTCGACGGACTTATATTTTCGTTATGTTATAATTGAACATTAATCTAGTAGAATATTAAGAAAGGATATAGTTTTAGAGGGTAATTAACATTTGTTATATTTGATTGAAGATTCGCGGTACTCATTCATAAATTCTTTGACATTATTAATTGTAATCTGTTGACCACCGAGCCCCTTAATCATCATTTGTGGATAAGGTATATTCTTCCAAGTGATGCATTTGTGTTAATACATTGATTTACATGATTCTGTATGCAAACTGGAATTAAAGGTCACCTGTCTTATGCGGGCCATTTTTCAAATGTCCCCAAAGTGGCCTTTTAAAACAGGTTTGACTGTACTAGGATTGTGAACAAAATCATTGCAGGGTGCCTTCTTTTTATATCAAAAATGTCAAGCTGTGTATCTCATACACAAAACTTTTCTTACTCCTTTCATTTTGTTAACATCAAAGCACATATAACATGTACATTATTATTGTTGTTTTGACTGCTTCCCTTATTACATGTACATGTAAGACGGTATGGTAAAGAAAAAAAGGTATATACAAATAAAAGTGCCTACACTCTATGCTTAGGCAGACATATGTACAGAATATTACACAATCATAAAAAAATATAAACTCACTGTATCTGTTTGCCAATAGACTAAGATAAGGATAAAGAAAGAAAAGGGGAGTGCGTGGGGATGAGGGGTAAATGACTTTATTTTCCTATAAACAAAAAAAAATGAATATAATGAGTATATTTTATATTTATTTTGGTATATATTGTAATGTATTATAAATTACTGCAAATTTCTTCAATAAATCATGTAAAACTTTACTAATGGCTTTCAGATTATTATTGACCATTGAGTATTTAACTGGACCATTTAACAAGCTTTTGAGAATAGAAAATTTATAAGACTTTACTCAAATCGTTTTCATTGTCTTTTGAAAAAGCAATAGAAACATATCTAGATTATGTGTTTTCAAGTCAAAAATGTTATTAGAGTAACTAAAACAGAATTTATTAAACAGTTCAAGTCTTCCAAGAAACTGTTGGAATTCCCATGGGTACCAATTGTGCCCCATTGTTAGAAGACCTATTTTTGTATTCTTATGAAGCAGAATTTATTCAAAAACCTGTACGTGGAAAAAATAAATCACTCGCTGTGGCCTTCAACTCAACATTCAGGTATATCGACGACGTATTATCAATTAACAATTGTTATTTCCATACTTACGTCGACTCGATATATCCAAGTGAACTTGAAATAAAAGGTACCACAGAGACTGCGTCATATGTTTCATATTTGGATATTTTACTGGAAATGGACATTGATGGTTACCTAACAACAAAACTCTATGATAAACGCGATGACTACAATTTTTCTATAGTCAACTTTCCTTACTTATGTAGCAATATAACTTCATCACATACATATGGTGTTTTTGTCTCTCAGTTAATTTGATACGCAAGGGCATGCTCTTCGTATGAACAGTTTCTAAGGCGAGGCAAGCTACTGACAAACAAGTTGATAAAACAGGACTATCATCAGGCTCGTTTGAAGTCATCTTTTCGTAAGTTCTATGGTCGATACAACAACCTTGTCAGCAAATACAATCATCCACTGACGTTTTTCATACTAATTGTTAGACCATAAATTATCACCTAATTGTCTACGGACTTTTCCGGGTTTTTTCCCGATTACGACAAAGAGCACAGGGCGGGTGCGACCGGTCAGCAGAGGATGCTCACTCCTCCTAGGCACCTGATCCTACCTCTATCTTTTTGGAGGCCCGTGTTGCTCTGCTTTGAATTTGTATTTCGTTTTATGGATATTTGAGATGGTTAACGGTTTGTTATTGTCATTTTTTCATTTATCTAAGAATTAATTATTATTATCATTGCTGTTGTTTTATTTTTTAAGAGTTAATTTTAATCAACTCTCCTATGCAGTTACTCTGGCAAACCGGAAGTAAAACACTGTTTGAACCTATTAACACCATAACCGCTGACAAAATAAAGTACTTAAAATAATTGAATGATTTATAAATTCAATATAATGTACTCTGAAGCATTGCTTTCAAGAAAACATTTTTAAGAAAACCTAAATATATTCAAATTTGTTATAATACGAACAATTTAGATAGTTGTTGGTAGTTGTATCTATTCCTACGATGGAGTTCAATAAGCTGGTTCAATGACACTAAAAACAATAAAAACATATTGATTTGCTGTCCTTGATTACGACAACAGTAGCGTTTGGAGTCAAGGAAATACAATCTAGTCTGCATTAGAACCGGTACTTGCGTAGTTATATATCTACTAATTTAATGGTTTTGTTTGTTAGGAATTTGCTTTTGACATATTCTTTAAAGGTTAAATAAATCAATTATCAATCATAGGGAACTATTTGAATTTTTAATACACAAAGTATGACCTTTTTTTCACACGGGTCGGCATTTTATCAATTTGTAAATAAATGAGAAACAGGCAAAATCCTACCAGTGAGCTTTGCGAGCGTTGAGATGAAATATTTTTTGCTAACTTTACAGTTAGCATGTAACGTGTGCATTAGTACATTGTAGGTTAAGAAATTTCAATCGCTATGCTCACAAAGCATTTATGTACAACAAATTGATAAAAATGTCGACTCCTATGGTTTAATGACGTCAAATTTATTTTTTAATAACATCGAATATCTGTCTATAGCTTTTCTTTCGAAAAGTCTGAATATTCCTATTAGGAAAAAATGCACAAAAGAATTCAAATAAAACTAGGTAACAAGTTGCGAACAAAACACATATGTTATCGTTTATTTTAAAGAACTATAGTTTTTGGAAGATAACACTTTCATACTATTTAGTTTTATGATAACTGTTGATGTTTTGAAAATCTTTGTAATTGTAAAATTCTCTAACAGGCAGTACATTTTTTGGATTAAATTTTCTGTAAACGTATGTAGTTTATGTATGCGTTTGTCTCAATAGATTACTAGACTTTTAGTGGTTTATTTTTCATGGTACTTGCTTATAAATTTCGTGTATGAATCGATTGTTTGTATCACTAATTGTCATTGTCCTAAATACAGTGTGAATTAAGGATTTTGACAGAAAAGTTTTCATATCGGAGTCCGTATACCAAGTGATTTTTCATTTTGCATAAGCAGATGTGTCTATGTACATTTGTTAGTGCATTATAATTCTGTAATGTTCAAAAGCCGTGCTATCTGTCATTGCAATGTCATTAAATATTCTGGTATCATTGGGTACTAGACACATAATCAAAATATTAGGCGATAGTCTCAAGCCGGTGTAACGACGAAAAGTAACCCCCGTAAAATATTGACCTGGGGGTCAAATTCTACGGAGAAAACTGACCCGGGGTCACTATTCTATGATAAGTAGGGTCCTTTTCCTACGGTAGAAAAACCATTCCAAACCTGTAGATCTACGACCCCAACACGTTGAAAACTGACCCCATAGAACTTTGACCTCGCTTATAAACTACATAGAAATTATAGAAATTAGAGGTGAGATGTGTAGCATTCATTTTTGGCGAGGGGGAAGGGGGGCAGCGAAAGCATTAAGATATGGATGACCTCCCGTTTTACCTTGTTACATATATAGATTAGTATGAACACAACGATGTCTGTGTTTAACTTAAACTTAAAATACTCGTCAGCTTGCCATATGGTCCCCCTTCGCTAAGCCATTTTAGGGTTGTGTCTACCCCTAAAGGTACTTGCATGATGATGAGCTCGCTTGCGTTCCCATTTTGCATAACTAAAGACGGTAATGATGCGACAGCTCGCGTCTGCTCGTTCTGCTGAATAGACCCCACTATTATAGAAGATGATTTCATAGACAAACCTAAATAATGACCTATGTATGTACATGTATTACATATTTTTAGAAGAGAAAAACCAGAAGACAGATGTGACATTTCGACGAAAAAAGCGGATTTTTAAAATTAATATCTGTTCTATTAACTTTAGTGAACCAGACAAAACATCTTTACACCGACAGACTTATGTTACAGGTACACATTCACTTTTTGTGAATGAGGACTTTTGGTTTCAAATTTGGCTTGGTCTCTACAAAACCTTTTGGCCTCAATTTTATTTTCATATTTTCTTTACATATTTGATGATTTTATTGATTTTAAGTTCAATACACATGAAACATCACACTAGATGGCTTTAAGAGTCTTATAGCAAAAGTTATTTTGAACATGTTTATGACTACAGGTATGAGTGATTGATTCTAATAGATTTTGATCAAGTCTGCATTTAGATTACAAAGTAATTTAAGAATGTAATGCTGCCATTGTATTACCATTGTTTTTTTTAATGTACTACTACTTAACTCAAACTGCTCTCAGGATCAGACAATACTTATATCAAATACTTGTTTGAGAAAAAAAAAATAATTGCAGAGACCAATTTGTTTATTCCAACTTACACGAAAGGTCGCAAAATGGTTTGCTTTATTCAAATTCTGATATCAAAGTTCCCCCATAGGAGAAAAATTGTTTCCAAAATATACAAACAACACATGCAAGAAACTCTGCTCTAATCAAAAGGTAATGCATGATTACATGTAACTGCGATGCTGAATCAAGTTATTGGAGGATGCAATAATGCAGTGATTCACAAATGACATTATATTAGAATATGTACATGTAATATTTTACATAACAAAATATTGCTGAAACCATTAAACATTATACATATATTAGATTGAATGCTTCAGAATTAATCTGATCTGTTACGAACCGTCAAATACAATGCAACCCTGTAAATGACTTTCCATCCCGACTTTCTGTATGCAGTATGCAACACGTTGATGATGACTTCATTTTTTACTTATCAACAAACATATCTCAATAGATGGTATACTTTATTAACACTCAGCTAAGAGATCACTAATAAAAATAAACGCTGTTTTTCCTACTTTTAGAAACTGCTAAAAATGAGTATGAATGTCTGGGACACTTACATCTATATGTTATTAATTATTATTATCATCAAATCAAAGGAACGTTTAAAGTTATGTCAGATATGCCTGTATTAATTGCTAGATTCAAATGATATTTATACGCACCGCGGTTGTATTCAATTGGAGTCGAAGTCAATGCTACATGTAAAGTCCTTACATTATGTCATTACATATATCACTTTGCGATTTGTTATCTCTGCAAGTACATTTTAATTTTGATTACAACAGAGATCGATTTCAAACGCACACAGCATCATCTATAAAGTATTCTGTTTGTTTTGTTCCATTTTATAATCGAAGTTTTTGAATTTGTGACGTTTATATTGTTTTTAAATCAAGCATTGTATTTGTTTAATATATATTCTTCTGAAACATGTTGTAACAAGAACAAAATTGTTGTTAGAAATATCAAAATGGAATAATGCATGCGGATTTAAGGGGTAAGGTAATTCAAACTTTTTAAATTCACTTATCAAATTTACCGATCATAGACCTGATGAATTTTCTCTTCCCCTGTAAATTAACAGGTATCAATTTCTAAATACAATAAGTGAGAGTTTGTTATTCATTCAGATTGATATCATTCCTACTCAGTCATGGTTTGACAATGTAAACATACGTCATTCCCCCCTTCCCGCCAACTCCTCCAACCTTTTACTTTTTTTCTAGATTCGGTCCTATTTCAACTATCTATCTAAAATTCAGTTGTTATCTAAGGTACGTCTTTCACTTCTGTTACCAAGATTTAATATGAAAGGAACATTTTATATTCAGTGTATTTTAATTTACGAAACATGACTATATCTTTAATTTTTGAATTTGAAAAATTAAATGACAGACTAAGATAATGATGATAAGCAATAACAGGTTATCAGAAAAGCGTACTCAAGCTGGTTATTCGAACAATCTAAGTATCAAGCATGCAATGTGTACCCCCCCCCCCCCCCCGCCCCAGCACCACCACCCCTGTATCCACCTTAAAGACAATAATAATAATATATGGTTGATATTCTACAAGGTCATTTTTCTACAACCCACACGGAGAAAAATGACCCTTAGACCATAATTTCTATGATGTGATCCAAGTATTCTACAACCGAGTGAATATTCTACGTGGGTCACTTTTCGTCTTTACACTGGTCTCAATATTGAACCTCATATATAGAATTGGAACCGGGGTTAAAAACAGTATTGTTGTGAAATAATGAGACATCGCCTTAAGTCCTTATGCTATTGAAGAGATTCAATATATTATAGCGGCAAAAATTAACTCCACTCATACTTTTAATCCCAGTGGATAAGAGGTTCAAAATACTATTTCCGAAAAATATTGACCCTCACCCCATCTGCTGTCATTGCTATTGTAAAGGGGTTCAAGATATTGACCCACAACCCCATCCCCAAATTTTCTTTTGCTGTTAGAGAGAGGGTTCGAATTATTATGGCTGGAAATATTGAATTTTCTCATATTTTCCATTTTCATTGGAGAGAGGGTACAAAATATTTTGATTGCAAAATGTTGACCCCCACTCCTGTTTTTCATTTCCATTACATAAGGGGTTAAAATATCACTATAAGGTAGTTCTTATATGTGTTTCCTTATCAACGATGAACCTCAATCTAACGTGCCTTGTGTGAAAAGAAGTCGTGAAGAAGTGCATGTGTCGATGTAAGTTTGTGGTATCATTGTTTGCCTGATTAATGGACAATAGCAAATTGACCGACGGATATTTAACATTAATTTTTTTTGGGGGGGGGGGGGTGGGAGGGGGTGGTGCTAACTTAGCATAAAATAAACTACCGAGCATTAGATCTGTAAGAGAAAAAAACTATTAAAATAATTCAATATTTTTATTCAAGCTTGATTCTGATTGGCTAATGTATTTATATTTATTAATATTTGAAAGGTCGGTCTGAGAAGCCCTCTTATGAGGTGCTGTTAGAATTATAATTGTATAGTATCGAAGGGGAGTGGTTTTGCAAGTCTAATCTTGATTTATTTGGACTTGCTATCTTGGACGTGTACAAATGTGGGTTAACTAGACCGGTTTTTTTTTTTTTATTGTTTTACTACTGGTAAAGTGGTAACAACGTTATTGTTGACAAGCCAATCGTGTTAAATAGTCCGTGGGTGATCGTTCGTGTAACGTGCGGGATCGTACGTGTATCAGGAAAATTGGTTTGCGTTTTTCACCGTGCGTGATCGTTCGTGATCGTGCGGTTTTTTCGTTTTGTAACTTTTTTTACGGAATGCCAGAATTTATTCTAAAACAATCACGAGTATTTTTAAAACAACACAACAATGTGAATTAAAACTTTCTTTTATAGAAGAATATTGACTATTGTTTACATTCATGTATCATGTCAGCGCTATTTTAAAAAAAATATATTCTCTCTTTCGTCGTTAAATATTAAGTATTTTAACAACTGATTTAATCCTTTGATCGGTCAAGTTAGCTATACATGATTTTGTAATCAGTCTATATCAAGAATCTATAGTATCTTAACACAAGTCTAATCATATTAGCAAGAGAGACACGTTGAATGAAAGCTGTCATGCTTACCCATTCCCCTTTCAAAATTGAACAATTTATTACTGAGTTTCCTCTCAAATGAAATTACGATATGCATTCCTCTCTGTTACATTGTATAAACATTCATTAGAATTAAAATTTATTTAGACGCTTTAAAATTGAGAATAAATAGAATTCAATCAATTATGTACCTTAAATTATGGAAATATAGGATGTGTAAAGTCGAACTACTTTGAAACAAGGTAACAAATTTATTTGTATATCGCACAATTAAATCGTACCCAATGGAATCGGATCAAATAAACATCAACTCATATGTAAATAATTTCGCGTGGTCTATGCATTATTTTCATTTATTTTACACTTAAATTTCTTTAACTTATGATATAAGTTAATATTCGTTGTGGAAACAAAACAATTTAATTTGTGTATGGATCCTATCATATCGTTTACTCATAAAAATATAACAGTGCATGGCTACTGTTCATGTCGCTTTTCAATAAAACACAAGCTTATTGTAATACAAATTAAAGCAATACGTTTTCTTAATTCTAATCTTAAAGATTAATTTTGATTTTGCGTGTTAAATGGTGTAGAATCGTTTGTTTGCGTGTTTTATCGTTATCGTTCGTGTATCGTGAAAATTCAGTAAGTTAGTGATCGTCCGTGTATCGTGCGTAATCGTTCGTGTATCGTGCGTGATCGTTCGTGTATCAGAATCGTGCGTGTCGTTTGTCAACAATAACGTTGTTACCACTGTATCATTCGTGGCTATTTAAAAGCAATTTATTGCAATCTCTATATGTCACTATATAACGAATTTCTTTTTATTGGCGATGAATGAGTAGACTCTATATTGGTCATTATTTATACTTGTATGTACCTGCATTGACGTTTATACCCCCCTTACTACTAACTACTGGGTGTGGATGTGCAGCACCCAGAATTAATGATTAAACCAAAATTATGAAATGTTTACTTCACTATTAGGAATTATTATTCGAAGTTTTAAAATGCCCTGTTCGTGGTAAAAACAGTTTATTTTTTGTATTTCACTTGAAAAAATACATAAAAAATTCACATAGAATAACACAAAGCCAATCTTGGTCTCTGTATTGTGAAATCACATTACAAAAAATAGTCTGTATCGATCCATCAAATAAAATATTGGTGGGTCGAGAAAAATTAAATCAAAATATGAAGAGGGTTAGGTGGTCGTGACAATATTTAGTCTATTAAAAACTTTTAAGAAGGAGAGCTATGTATAAAGATATAGGACACTGATATATTTTAAAGATAAACTATTTGGATTGTTTCTCTATCAAATGTTACTATATGAACAAAAATATCTTATGTTAATGTTAAAGGCATATCTGATGGTTAATTTGTTGACCACCCAGCCACCCTAAGAACTCTGTGTAAGGAGACACACTATACTTCAGTCCATTTCTACACGGTGATCACAGATGCACTGTATTTACTTTTACATAAAATTGCAATTGAAACTTTATATACGTAAAGAATAAATTCTCATGTAAATTGTTTTTTCTTTAACTTATTAAAAATCAATTTGTGTCGATGCAAGTGTGTTTTGTACGGATACGAAAACCAATATACAGCGATTTCTTAACAAGCTCAGTATCGCTTCAAAATCAGCTGAGCAGAGTGAAAATTCAGGTAAGTTAAAAGTGAAAAAAGTTTGGATATGGGGTAACACATATCTATTCTTGATTACTGCAGGGGTCATTTTTCTACGGGGGGTCATTTCTCTTCATGTTTAACGTGAAGAAAATTGACCTATGGGTTTTTATTCTTCAAAATAATCCAATTATTTTACAGTAAGGGGGGGGGGGGGTCATTATTCTACGTCGAAAAATGACCCTATGGTCATTATTCTCTTTACCACTGACTTAGTGACCATGAATTTCACAATTATGATAGAGGACTGGCTTCTTGAACATTATAACCATGCATTTAGTTTTTCTCGCAATTATAATGGGAGTAGAAAGGAGGCTTCTGTAAAAAAAAAAAACCAAACAAACAAAACAACATTTTACTATATGACTATATTGGCCCATTTAGAGGGCTTGAACACCTGATCCAGGGACCTTGAATTTCACAATTAAGATAGAGGACTGGCTTCTTGAACATTATAATCATGCATTTAATTTTTCTTGAAATGTTTATCATGGGAATAGGAAAGGATGCTTCTGTCAAAAAATACATTCTCTAATTATTGGCCAGATTGGCCCAGTTAAAGGGTCTGAAACTAATGAACACTTGACCCAGGAAACATGAATTCCCCAATTTGGGATAAGGGTCTAATGGACATCATAACCATGCATTAAGTTTTCTCAGATTTATCCAGGAGTAAAACATTTTTTTTTAATTGTATACAGTTTTACTAGATGGCCTGGCTCAGGTACAACTGAATTTCAAAATTTTGGTAGAAGGCTTCATTGACTTTATAATCATGCATTTTTTCACATTTGTCTAAAAAGAAACGAAGATTTTTTTTAAAATGGCCTTTTTTAACATTTTGTCTCGCCTATGAGGCGCCTAAGAGACCCGGGATGATAGGTAATTCATTTTACAATTAAGATTCCTCTTATCCCGGAGATGCTTGAAACCAAACATTGTAACAATTGGTCTTGATCTCAAGAGTAAGTTAAAAAGTGTAAAGTTCTTAAGAACACATGTATTTTCTGTTACAGTCCAATAAAAACATATTGCACCGAAAACCAGAAAACCAGTGGATAAAGAGTACGTAAGAATATAGAGTCAGTCATTCTTTTACAATCCACGCGGAAAAAATTAAAATAACCCCAAAGACATAATTGTATTATGTCATCCAAGTATCTACAACAAACTGTGTCATTTTTCTACGTAGAAAAAAATATCCCAGTCAATGTTTTACAGGGGTAACTTTTCGTCGTTACATCGTCTTGTGTAAGCAGTTCTGTATGTTAACCTTGCGAAACCTCGTCCTGAATATCTAACAGGTGAAGCAAAGTAAAATGTAGTACAGTTCATTTTTGCTATTTTTTTTTCAAAGAGATTATGCACTCTGATTGATAGTCAGAAAACAGTTGCAATGAAATGAGGTTTTTTTTTTTTATTAATACAAAAATTACAATTTTTTGGATATTTATTTTTGCTTTTAAATCGCTCTTTATGTAAAATGGTTAAAAAGGTTGACACCGAAACAAGGATTGTACCTTGTAGTTATGTAATATTTGATTAATTGTTTGTCGACTCGACAAATACTAGACAATATACCTTTCCGCAATTATTTTTCTCGTTTACTGAAAAGACAAGAGATCTAAATGGCTGATGACGTGGAATGAGATGGCTTGTTATAAGAGTTAAACCCCAACGAAGGTCGCTTATTCTTCGGATTAATTAAAGATTCGCCTGTTCCTTATTAAAACATTAACTGTCTGACTATAAAAGATATTTAAAAAATATTCAATGTGTTTGATTACATGAGTTTTCTAGTTCGTTGTTCAATGAAAATATAATAATATGGGTATTGTTGCGTCTGCATAAACTATAACACCCAATGTATTGTACCTTCTTATTGCTTCTGTATAAACAATAACATCAAGTACATTGTACCCTCTTCCTGTTTGAGTGACCTGGCCTCAGGATCATGAAGCAATTTCAGACTTAAGTCAAAATTTCAGTCAGTTATATTATTGTTTAACATGATATGACGAATGAAATTGTAATTAAAAACTTTATACTAAGACACTTTTAATAGCATTTGAATTTTGTCACTGTTTTCCTTCAAGAGACCTTAAGACAGTATACAGTTTTTGACTTAAGTCTAAAATTGCTTCATGATCCTGGAGCCAGCTTTCCAAATAAACTATCAAGACCAAACTTTGATAACCTGCTTGCTATCTCTGGTAAACTATACCAAACCAGTTTATCTATTTGTCGTTATCCGTACTACTTATAATTAATGTAATGCATTTTAGTATCAATTTTACCACTTACACATGTATGAGAAGACGTCATCTGTCCCAGAGGATTAACAATGAAGAAGGTTCAAAACTATTTTAAAGAAATTAACAACCGACATCGGATTTCCTATAGATTATATGATTGACTTATCAGAGGTATTACGAGCACAAATATACTTGTTGTGACCATATAAATAAATTATATATATTATATATAATTATCAAATCATAATAACAATCAAGTTAAATAACTGTATTAATTTGTGATCAATAATTGGGATTGTTAATTTGTTGAATTATTATATTAAGTGTAATATGATTATCAATACATGATGTGCTTGCATTTTCAATTATCAATGAAGGTCATTCAATCAGTTTTGGTTGTCATTAAGTTCATTTCCTCTTACACAAAAGTATAAAAACATACTTCTCATTTGTGAATCAGTACCTAAATCTTATATCATATCACACTTTGAATATTTAGTCATTATTTTAACTAATCAAATTGTTGAAAAAAAACCCACTGCTATACAGTTTTAATTAGTGAAAAAAAAACCCAATATGTTCCAGGGTATGCATGAAATAAAAATCTTAATTGCCACTGTTACCGAACGATTATTTTGTTAGTTCAGTTCTTTATTTAAGCTGTTCATCTTATCAGTAAAAAGAATATAAACAAATATATACACGTACAGGTATTACGTTAACAGGAGAATATGACAGCAGTATACAAATGTTATTAACATATAACTTGCCTCAAGAAAGTATTTTCAAGCTAACGTGAATAAATTTACCCAAATTATATAGCTCTTTTACATTTTCAGCATTAAAAAGCTGCAAAAGTTTTGAACATTGAAGTGTTTTTCAGTAATAGGGCTTAATGTATTTTTTGCATTTGGCTTCGCAATGACAATGAAATAAAATGAAATTCATCTTCAATAGAATATGAGCAAAGGACAAACTTTCTATTTTGACTATAAATGTTCTATTAAAGAAAAAAATGCTACATAACAAGTTGACCTTTTAACCCCCCAGAAATATTTATTTCAAGCCAAAACAAAAACTGCAAAGTATATGACATAACAGAAAATGTTACTTATAAATATTTATAATTTGATGCCATTAATCAACTGCGCCGATGCAATTTAATTACATCATTTGTAATGTTAGGATACGCACGTCACGTGACTACGAAGTACATATGACGCCACAAAAATGCATCAAATATAATGTTTAACATTGTTGGGAATATATGTAATAAAGATTTTAAGAAACACTTCCGGTCAAAGTATTTTTTGATTCAAACAATCAAGTTTTTCAGCCTTGTTTTAGCTCCGGGACACCTTAACATTGCTGCATTACACCTAAACATTAGATTTCTTTTTTTGATTTTTAGCATAAGATGTTTCTGAAGGAGAACAATTTGCTGCTGATATTTGATCAATTTTCTTCTCCCTCTGATGTTCTCAAGTTCCTCCTGTATTAGCATATCCGTATTAATTTGAATCTGGGATGATAGTGTGGGTTTTCTAGTCTGCTGAGTGGAGAGGGCAGACTCTGATGATGCCACCAGTTGCAGATTTGTTAACCTGGTTTCCACAATTAGCACTGTGGATATTGTAATATGTGTCTGACACTCTAAGTGGGATCCAAGTTGGGGTATCGATATCAAAGAAAGTAAACACTGCACGGGCTCTAAAAAGATTATACATGATAGTGAGTTTTCTTTTTTTGGTCAGGATTTTGTAATTTTACTGTATTAAAGCATACACTCTTAGATTTCAAAAATCAGAATCAAAAGTTGAGGCTTATATATAATTTGCTTTAATGTCACTGCAGTTACACTTCGTTTCATGTCCAAAAGGGCATTAATCTGTGGTATGCGATATCACATATGAATCTAACGCATGTATCATAAAATACATGCTTATATTTACCCCTTACAGTGTTAATTCCACACGGAAGACTACATAACCTGGGTCTGCCTTCCAAGAAATCTAGCAAAAGTTGTTCACTTAGGTTCGGGGAAGTAAGCTTCTTCCCTCCCCCGGCCCTTGGGATGCAAAATGGCGCTTGTTTTACTTTCGCTCTAGTTAAGTCAATCAAAATCGATGCAATTTACAACTATATTAAATAACACTACCTAAGTTATCTTTTGATTTAATTTGTTTTATTATTTTCTGTAAACATTTTTAAGCATTATTCATCTGTATAAATAGAGTTAAATAACTTTAAAAAAAAAATAAGCAGCATTTAACCTTTCTGCTTGATGTTATTATATTTTTGTTTTTATTTCTTTGACAGTTCTTTGAGGATTTACAGTAATGAATTAATCTAACAAGTATATACATGTATCATTTTTAACTGAAATGTTATGAAGAAATAATAATTATGCAAATAGAATCAATTCATTAGCCAAGATTAGGGGCCCTTATTCATTTATTTTTTATTCACATTAGGCTTAATTTACAGGCTTTTATGGTCAAAGGTCCTAAATTCGACAGGGTCCGAATATCAACTTTATCTTTTGTTTTCATCTCGTACGTTCTCGCGAGAACTCGCAATGTTTTGTTTGTATACGATCCATTGAACGAGTGTCTTTAAAAATGCACTTCAAACAGATTAGAAATTAGTTTATAAAGTTTTACCACAAAAATATAATTTTTTTTTAAATACACTTTTACTATTATTTTAATCACCACACTACACATATAAAGACGCTATGTCATACCCTATGATGAATTGTCTTCAAAGACTTGATGAAAGTCACATGATCTTATTAAGATAAATTTAAGGGCAAAGCAAATTCATTTTAAGCTTTTATGTCCAGTTTTTGAAAGAAACGTGAATGAATGAGATTAAAAGTTTAAAAAGTTTAAAAGTTTAAGATATCAAAGAGTTTTAAAAAAAAGCTTAAAAGCTTTTCTCTATTGTTACAGGCCAATTCTTTGAAACATTCCTCAAAGTATAGGCTGTACTCACTAACAGCATTAACAAATGCTTATCTGTCACTTTAAAATGGCCATAAATCAGTTATGGGAGCAGCCAGGCAGTTTAGTGTTCCAATCACTACCCTTAGAGATCGAATACCAGGGAACTTAGATCCTGAATCTGTTTAAAATGATATGTGATGATAACGAACAGTGTTCAAATTCAAAAGTCCAAAGGAAAAATATCCCTAAATAACACTCCCTTGTACCAGGTTTAGTAAACAAGAAGGCAATATGCAATTTCCAATACTTTTTAGATATTATAATTTCCATAAAGGATGAGATCCCATCCCATAATACACAATTAAGAAATAAACAGCAATTTAAAAAGTTCAACGAAATATGAAGTTGGTTGGTCACGTGATCAAATCCTGTGAAGCCCGAAGGGCTTCTCAGTAGATATGATCACGTACCAACCAACTTCATATCCGGGTGAACTTTTTAAAATTGCTGTTTATTACTTACATTTACGTTTGAGAGAGACAATTCGTTCAGAACTTTTAAAATTTTCTGTTACAATAATCCAATCGACAAGCGATAAGCTCGTGCAGTGGTGACGTCACGGAAACGTTCATACTGAATTGAACGTTGAACTGTTTGAAATTAATCATTAATCTGAACATTTCATGTCATAGAAAGTATGGTCTATATAATTATTTCTAACAAAATTAAATTATATCCCCCCCCCCCATCGGCGGTTGCCTGCTTTAGATATGCTTTTGTGTGCCAACATCATCGTGTGCGTGGATTTAGATAAGGGGTTGGGGTGAGGGGTCGAGACCCCCCCCCCCCCCCCCCAATTCATATATGTAGTAAAAGTACGAAAAATAAACCTCGGACCACGATCCCCCGCCACTGCAAACACAATTATTACTCTGACCCCTCGCCCCCCCCCCCCCCCCACACACACACACTACCCATGGATAAAAAACATAAGAATATTTTGATAACAATGAAAGCCCGAATATGTAGTTGCAATAAAGAATATTGTAAACAGTGCAAAGTAAATGAAATATTGCACAATGATTTTCACTACAGGACTGTTAGTACAGAAGATATAATTACTGATTAAGGTGGTATCGGACACAGGTCGATATTTATGTGGATAAAAATGCGTTATTTATATTAAATAGTTATATTATAGTTAACATACGTTTCAGAATTTAAAACTTTTACAATTTTTTGCTAAAAAACCAAGTTTTTAAAATTTTTGGAAACTTAAGGTAAAAATAAGATAAGCCCCTGGAGCAGGATTCAAACTCTCTACTTACAGACACATTGTTAACGCTCTAACCCATTGCACTATGCTGTTAGGTAAAATTATTTTGGGGGAAAATATCATATTTGATACTTTGTTTCGTTCAATAAGGAGTGCATCACAATATGTGGGTGTCCCATACCACCTTAAAGCTGAAAATTGTGCTTTACATGGTTAATTACCTAATAAAATTGTGCAAAGGGGTTTTAAAGAATAAAGTTATGAAAATACCTGCAATAAGTTAGAATTAAATGATCTTTGTCTGAAGTTACGTACACAACACAGGTTTACAGGTTGCATTAGCGGGTACTAGTTTTACACAGCTCTTTGGTTAGATGGGTTTCACGTGGTGTACTTGCATATGTTTTTTTGATATGCAGAATAGGATTAATTAACATGAATAAACGTTTCTTTTGTGGTGATCAGCTAAAGGAATTCGTATTGTGCTAATTGGATTATCATTATGATGTTAACCAATATAGGTAATTATAATACACGTAGAAGCGCAATATCATGAGACACCGGTATACAAAACAGTTAAGTTTTACTTTCACTTTCTAATATGTGATCTCCCTTTGCCAGCATACTGTATTTTAATCTTTATTTAAATAAGCTTATCTACAGTTTCTGTCATTTTAATTGCAGAATTTTTTTTATTCTTTCATTTGTCAGACTTACACTATTGAGTTGACTCAATATTGATCCTATTTTGTATTAAATTTAGGTATTAAATATCATGTTTATATGAGTTATAATAGGGAAGAAGGGGAAGGGGCCTTAATCGTTCCCCATCCTCAGGATCTGTGGATTAGATATACATTATGACATAAATTGCTTATTCTATTTTGTCAAGAGATATGTGGTATGTCAAGATTTCTAACTCATGAAAATTTGTGCATTTTAATTCTGATTGTTAACAGACATGTATGATTATATATAAAAAATATACATGTGATATTATACTAGGGATCATGCAATCAATTGCAGAATTGCCAATCGGTTATTTATAACTCATTTTGACTGATTAATTTGTTAATCATTTTGAAAATAAAGGCATTTCTAAATACATGTATAACATATTATCAATAGATTGATTTTGTAACTATTTAGGGCCCCACTCTGCAGATGCCCTATAGTGATCATTCTGTCCAATTCTGCTGATCATGTCAAGATACATTTAAGACAAATTGGCCCCTGCCCCTTGGATTATTCCCCCCCCCCCCCCCGAGTTGTTTTTAAACAACCACTCCCCCTCCTCTGAAATGGGAAATGATAATACATTTTAATAACTGTTGAGATCCCCACCCCTAGACCATATTTATTCTTCCTCCTTGTGTCATTGCACATCAATTGGTACATGTATATAGGTTATGCCCCCTTTGAGATGCCCAGTGACATTCCAGAGTTGGACTAATCAAGTAATCTATCTTATTCAAATGTAGTGTAATTCCTAGCCCTAGCCCAATGTTGACCCTGCTTTGTTTTTTACAGGAAGCTCTAGGTTTTTGTTGACTTACCTTACAATTTCCACAATTACATATAACATTTTGCTTATCTTTAAGATTAAAAAGCAATTTCCAAAATCTCTTTATGTACATCTGACATCATACAGAAAAATGATTTTGCTACTGTTAAAATGTGAGAAGAGACTTTGAATCTCCCAACCCCCCCCCCCCTTCAAAAAAAAACATGAAGAGTTGAATATTTTTAAAATATCCTCAAAATCATCGAAATCCCCACTCCTTTTTTTTTCTTGAACCATGACCATGTCAGTTAAGGCAAATCTGGTGGTATTAGTAGGTCATGCCTTCTGGGGGTCACACACCCTAACCCCAACCCCACCCCCAACCCCCAAAATCAGAAATGATCAAATAACTTGAAAAAATGCCTGTGATTCCCACCCCTAAAGCATATGATTAATAATATTATTTCTCCTTGTGCATTTTATGGTATGTTAATTCAAACACAAGAGATAAGAGGAGGTCCAGGAATTAGATTTTTTATGGGACGGAACATTTTGCAGATAGTATTGACCCTCAGAATCAAATTTATATTTCTAAACCCTTATTTCATATCTATATCTCAGTCCTTGCTATATCCTAATAGATGATAGGGCTATTCATTAAATCATGGGAGGAGTTCTGGGAAATAAGTGATAGGAGTGAATAGGAGTGATAAACGTCAATTTCTTACTGCTATTTGACTCCTTGGGTGGAATTTAAATTTTTAAAACCTTATTGCACATCTATAGCCCCTATCATATCTCAAGAGATGACATAGCTACTGCATAAATTGTAAGAGTTTTGGGAACCATATTTTTTTTGCCAAAAAATCTCAGTTTTTGTTGCCCACCGACCCCCGTGATCAAAAAATTCTGAAACCTGATTACACATCAACATGACACCTATTATATCATTTGGCTACTGCAAAAAAAATTGACTTTTTTTGAAACCAGATTTTTTGTAAAAAAGAAAGCAAACAAACACGTCATTTTTCAGGCACTAAATGACTCCCAGGACAAAATTTAAATTTCCAAAACCTTATTGCGCATCTATAAGACACCCAAAGCATATTCCAAGAGATGATTTGTCTACTGTTGAAAATGTAACAGGAGTTTGAGGAAGAAGGTTTTTTTTTGTGAAAAAATGTCATTTTGTACTTATTATTTGACCCCCAGGACTACAAAAGAATTTTTGAAACCTTTTTATAAAACAACACGACTCCCCAAATCAAACTCCAAGAGTTCAGTTTGTTGGTTTATAAGATGTAAGAGCAGTTTGAGAAAGTAAAACGTGACAGACGGACGGACGGACGGACGGACGGATGGACAAAACAGGGAAACAACAATATACCTGAACTTTCTTTAGAAAGTGCGGGTATAATCATAGGTAGGATCAGGTGCCATTGAGGAGTGAGCATTCTCTTTTGACCGGTTACACCCGCCGTGTGCTCTGTCGTAATCAGGGAAAAACGGAAAAATCCGTAGACAATTAGGTGATTAATTATGGTCTACCAATAAGTATGAAAAACTTCAGTCAGCATGCGACCCAGTGCAAGTGCAAGATTGTATTTGTTTCGGTCACTTTTAAAAGTGGCAGAAACCTGTTGTTTAGTACCCTACCATTGTCTAACATTGTAGATCATTTAAAGATTATGGCAAACTATGGTTAGGGTTATGCACGCCAGGAGGTTGTTGATATTGCAACAAATTATGCTGTTCAACTTGGCATTAACGACAGGCAGCATACATTCACTCTCAAATGGTTCCGTGGTTTTTTAAGCAGATGGCCAGAGATTAGGATTAAACCCTAGAAGTCTTGCAATTGCTAGTACAATTGCTAGTGCTAAATGTGCATCCACTTATGTAGTTGACAAATATATTCATGAATTGAAACATGTAATTAAAAATTATGGTTTTGATAAAGAACCTCATTTGATATATACTGTTGATAAAAAGGGATTTTCTCAAAACCATACTGTGCCTTCAATGGTGTGTAGTAATCAAATTACCTACAAGCAGTAAGAGCTGAGAATGCTTGTAAAACAACTTTGATTGGATGTGTATCTGTCACAGAAACATCACTACCTCCTTTTCTCATTTATGCAGGCGAGAGAATGATGACTGATTTGATGGATGGGGCTACACCTGGTGCTGTATGCAGAGCCTCTGACTCAGGGTTGTCTAATTCAGAATTGTTTCGTGAGTATCTCCTGGAACAATTCTTGAAGTATGTTCCCATGAAAGCGACAAGAAAGTACACTTCCCGAACGACAACTGTTCCCGCTTGGATACCTCGTCAACGAAAAACACCATCCTCTTTGCGTGTGATCGCAATGATATCGATTTAACTGAAAACTGTTTACATGTAATTGACTGTGTTGACATGTGCTGCAAATTGCAAAGACTACAAATTGGTTTTTTACTACAATTAACACAATGGTTGACTAGACATGACTTGATTGCAGTACACAAGCCGACTTAAAACACACCTGTAGTATCTTAGCTGCTAACACACAATTGTCTTAAACAATATTTTGAATTAATTTCACCCGGATTCCTTACTGAAATCTTATAGGCTGAACCTTATTTACATACTATTTTTAATGAAATTTTTTTTCAAGCATTTTAATTTTACCAATGTAAAAGTAAAAGTAATCAAAAATTAATCATTCCTACATGCTTTGTTAGAGTAAGTCATTAAATTACGATTACTTGTAAAAAGAAAAATGAATGATTACTGATTATTCATGATTACTCAGCAACACGTAATCGATTACAGCTGATTACGATTACTGATTACTATTACCCTATCCCTGTCTTTAGATCAGCGCAGACGACTCATATTCCGTATTAACGCCGACTAATATCACCCCCAGACATGGTAATGTCGTTCTCGGATGTTTGCTGGGATGAGTCCAGGAATGTAGTATTTTATATTGAGCCCAATCGATATTCACTTGTTTTACTTTGGGCTTGTCTAGATAAAATAATAATGCTATTAAATCTTTACCTTAATGTAAAAAGGAGTATACAGGAAGATGAACATTGCATCTGATACGCTAATTATTAAATATTTATTTCGTGTATGTACACTGTATTTTATTGATATATTATATATAGTTGATTGATGTCTGGGTTTGTAAAGATCCAATATATAATTCTAAATTGTACTTTTCTGTATAAATGTTTTTAAAGGCTTGTGTCAGAAGTTATGCTTTCGTCTTTGATATGTTAAAAATATCTTAAATGCTTGCTTCTCAACAAACATGTTTTTTTTTGGTGAAACAAGTATAAGTATCTTATTCTCATAAACCCTGTAATATAGGTACTTAGAATAATTTTAAAAAATACATTCAGCTTTGTTTTCTGATCCTTAGGACATCCGTGAATGGTCGCGTTTGTAATAACTATATCAATAGGAAGCTTAGTTGTTTTTTGTTTTTTCTAAGAAAAACACATCTATATTATTAGAAACAATGTTGAAAAGATCCCCATCCTCTCAAAATACTGGCTGCTACCAACAATTTCACTAAAAATTTGACTATCCTTTATTCTGTGTAGCACCGATGTAATCAGACATAATACAGCCTCTATATTTCAGAAAACGTGTTTTTAGTTCTAGATGATACAAGTTTTTTGGCCGCTAACATCTGTGTAAAAATGTTAAGGATAGTTGCATCAATAAGCTTAAAAATCATTAAAACTAGCTTTTAATAACTTTGATAGAACATAAGGTTTATTCTGTCAATGAACTCTGATTAACTAATATACCGTATTTATTTCTTTATTTGTAAATTTAATTTGACGTTTGTTTTAATTATCATAACGCGGGTTAAGTCTTTTTTCTGCAATGTTCACTACCTTCATATCCGGATAAAACGACACCGAAAGCATGACAGCAAGATTTTGCAGACTCGATCACCATATAATCAGATAGACCGCAACATGTGGATTAACATACATATTCGATAATTAAATATTTGCTACACATGTTTTGTAAAATTAAATGTGGATTGACAAACATCGTTATTATTTAAATAATTATTAGACATGTTAAGTAAAATTAAATGTTTTCTTGTTGATTGTACAATGGCCGAGAAAGGATTTCAGGATATTGCAGGCTGTATGCGAAATAAAATTAATGAACTAATTTGTTTTTATTTAAATTAAGGTCAAACGCCAATCTCAACTTAATTTTTATTTATGATATAAAACGTATCTACATTTTAATTGTCCTCAAATTTCTACAGATGTTAGTAGGAGGGTCAATCAAAAAATACGAAAACAATGTGCCTGTTTATCACACATTTTTCATTAAAGTCATAACTAACAGATTAATGTACGCAACAACACTTATTTTATTGATATACGAAGTTTCATTCCATTTGATGAAAATGTAATTTTGTTACCCGATTTTAATATCACCATGTTTTGTCTACACGGCGCACGGTAACGTTGAAAACATGACGTAAAATGTCGCACGCACAGTTAATAGAAATATTCAATCTTTATATCTCCCCGAGGAGTCTTTTGTGCTTTCCACCATACAATTTAAATCGGCACCATATCACTTGGCATCTATTTTGTTCACATTTGTTCGAAAATCATAAGCTAGTTCGTTATAAGTTTTCATATTTTTATACCATGTCTCTTCATTTACAGTGAGAAAATCCCTGAATGTCAGATGACGTTGTTTATTCTTTTGATCAAATATTCACGGATATTCAACTCTCTTTCATTATAGTGCTTGATGTTCGAAATGCATTTACCACAACCCCCACAAAATGTGTTAGAGTTAAAGACACAATATTTTTTTTACTTATTTTTACTTATCTTTTCCACATTTGAGCAATTTCACAGTTTGTATCGGCTTTTTCCCCGAGTTAAATCCATACTGTTTATACTTTTCGTTGCGCCGTGACGTCCGGCGACGTCAATGTTTTCAGTCAATTTTAAAGAAGACTATATGTCTTTAGTTACTGAAAGATGTTCGAAGAATCTATATATCCCGTCGCTATTTGGTACATAGTATATCATGATCATTCTTAATTTTAGGTTTCAATATTAATTTAAGCTCAATTTATAGAGATATAATTATTTTCAATATAATATGGTTTATTGTTGACAGAACACAAAGTTTGACCGTGCGCCGTGACCTTATTTTTTGCAGGATTAAATTCTTAATAATTCTTAGAAATAAAGGAATATATTAATTTTTTTTATTTCAAATTGTTTGAAACAATTGCTTAATTATGTCTGCTAAATTTAGTAATAATATAACGTTAAATAACATAGCTATGGCAAAAGATTTCGTATTTTTTGATTGACCCTCGTACATGTATATTAAACCCCCATTAATCCGAAACGAACATTTTAAATGAAAACTTGTATTCATGAACCTCTTTCCATCTTTGAATATATTGGGGGAAGGGGGGGGGGGGTACAGCAACACATTTCATAAAATTAAAAAATGTAGTCATGATAAGAATAGGAGTTAAATATTATGTAAAAAGCCACATATTTGTTTATGAATGAATGTATGTCTATAAATATGAAAAAAATAAGACACTATTATGAATTGCAAACCAAAGTAATTTTTTTTTCTCCTGTATCCCTTTGAGAATATGCAATGTTCTATGGATTTAAGGAGGCGGACACCTGAAATATAAGTAATGTTAATCATCTGGACACTATTTAAATATAAAGATGGCGACTTCAAATGTTCGTTTATTTTATTTGTGACCCATGTCACATACCATTTTTTTAAATGTTGGGACCCAAACAAAAATGATAATTTTCCTGATATTATTGCTAAAATGTCATTGAAATTGATTATTTGAAGAAATCGAACGAACGTTTATAATTTGAACTACTATTTAATTATAATTTTCATACATTATGAAGTTGAACACATGTAGTGAATATATAAGTAATATTTAAGTGAAAGTTTAAAAAACCTTACCTTACATGATGGACAGAAGAGCATATGTTTAGATTGTTACAAAATGTTTGAGTCAAATTAAAACGCAAATCAAAATTTTTTTAGTAATGCCATCTTTCCAAAACTTTGCATACAAATAAATATGAACCTAAAGTTTCATGTAAAATTTAAAAAGTAGGAGTCACATTTCAAAATTTGAGACTTGGCATGAAATAAGCTAATTTTACGCAAAATTTGAGTTAAAATAATCTTGACTTTTATGAAATATAAGCTAAGGATGCAAAAATATGTAGAGAGAAATATCACAAAAATTGTTCAAATATGTTTTTCGGAACAACATGAATATATCGTAATGCACAAACTAACTGGAAGTTTGGTATGCACTGAAAATTAGGAAGCTAAAGTAAGTACACTTAAACAAATGAGTTATGGAAAATGTTCATTTTCTTATTGAAAACCTTCCGCCACAAAATATAGTCCCTTACTAAACCTTGTAAATATATAATTTTCTCTAAACAATTCTATCCAATATAATATATCTGGCATTATAAAATATAAATAAAGGAGTAGAATTATATAATGATGTAAAATTTCCAGACTAGAGGTGACTAAAAATGGTTACCCCAAAACTGAACCTCTTTAAATGAAGTAAGGGGATCTGTAGTGACTTTAATCTCCAGGCTGCTTTGATTGTATAAGGATGATAGAGATTGACGGTAGGATAAGAAGTATCCGACTTTCTCTATTTTTTCACGCATACTTCCTAAACATTTGAATTTAAGGAAAGTGAAAGAATGTGTGCTATGTGCAGTATTTTATTGATCATTTAAATAAAACGAGTAGGTCATCCGTTTAGTGAATTATATAAGCATGAATAAATTCATTGTTTGGGGGGGGGGGTTGTTATGTTTTCACATCCAATTACTTTTGAATTGATTTTTTATCGAAGAAAGTTTGCAGCGTTATTCCCAATTTATTACATGCCAATATTTATATCTGATATCTGCCTACGCAGTTAACCTAACAATGGTAGTTAATCCCATTGAATTGGTCTTTTAGCCTCCTGGTCATTTAGCGACTCGTTGAATGAAGTAGGTGAAATTGTTGGTGTTTGATTTATAAAATTCATAGCTAAAAAGTAATTCTACATTTCTATAGTGGTATAAAGTATTTATTTATATAATTCACGATTAAATTATATATGTTCTATTTGATCATAAATTACCGATGACCATCGACCCTTTTAGTAGCAGATTTTGCAATGTTCGATCTCGGCATTTTGAAGCCTATTGTTCGTTTTTGACTTGTCTCATTTAATCAAAACTTTTCTTATATTACGGTGTTTTTTTCTCTTATAGAATAATATAAGAATTGTAATTTATTTCATCAATATTATATGATATAAAAAGAATTAAGAAATTAGTCCTAATCATTCTCTTTCGTTTTGCTACAATCAAACAATGTCTCTGAGAACAATATGCACCCCCCAGTGTCAATCCTTTCTAAATGTTAAAGAGACCATTCAAATTAATTGTCAATAAAATACAAAAGTATACGGAGTTCGATATTAGACAAGTGAAATAATACTCTTTTTCATTTCGAGGATTTATTATTTTTACAACAAAGTAAAAATGTTACAGAAATCAAGATCTTTTCATGATTATAGATATGTGGTATGAAATATAAAAAGCTGTTCCCAATAAAACAAGATCGAATGGCCTAGATAAATTGTGAAAGAAATAGTATATAAGGATTACAGGAAAAGTTTAAAAAGCCAAAAAACATATAAAAATATGAAAAGTATGAAAATGTTTGAAATGATAGAATTAGATACTGTTGATAAAAATCAATGAAAAATAGTGTGAATTCTATAAAAATAAAAAAGTGATACGATACAAATATGCTAGTGATCACAGTGATAACACTATTCATTTTTCTTTGTGCCTGATCTGTTACAGGGAGAGAACTTTGCAATGCTCAGATTTTTTTAACATGTAACATTATAATTATAGAACACACTACTGACGGTATAAAGATACCGAGAGCTAAAGTAAATATTAAAGAATTCTCTGTATTTTGTAGTATCGATGTTACAAGGATAACAGTTATTCCAATAGAAATCCATATTGTGAGTGAACACAAACACACTACTGTTACAGTTGAATGTTGTCTGCTTTGTAGGGGATGGACTGTAATTAACTTACACCGGACAGTAAACTCACATGAAAGTACGAACGTATAGAAACACAGTTCACAATACAAAATTAATCCAAAATGCCAGAAAGTTTGTCAACCAAGTAAAACTTAAACATGTGACCGACAGGAAATCTGCCAAAGCTAACAGCCCGATAGCCGCAAATGTCTGTGTATGGTATTTGGGATCGCGTAAGATTTTACCTACGGTGGCAAGATTTCCAACGACTCCAAAGAACGCAATAGTTAAACTCACACAGGTGAAAGCTATGCCAAAAGTCGTTTTATTAAAGATGAGTTGTAAAGTAAATCCTTCAGAAGTTGAATAATCTCCGAATCCGTCTGTGATACTTATGTTCACATTATCATCCATGTTGTCGGTAACGGATACAGTTCTATTGAAAGGCATTTTTATTTCTAATGAACAACTTAATCGCGTTTACTCAATGGGTTAGTACATACAGGAAGCCCAAACGTTTTATGGTTATAACAATCCTCTAGATTTGTATATACAACGATAAACGACCACGGATGCAACATTGATCCAAGAAAGAAGAAGTGTTATCGTAAAGAATGAAATTTAGCTTTTAAAGTTTTAGAAATCATTTTTGTACGGTCCTCACGGTAAATAAAATATTATAAATTAAGTGTTTCATATTGACACATGCACGGAATGTGTGAATCCCCTTCGGATGATATAATTTATGTAATTGGCTATTTTGTGAATGTAAAGTACATCACAAAAAGGAGGTACAGGTTCTGTCATATTTTATCCTGTTTTCTGCCATATTTAAAAAAAATGTTTTAAGTAAATAAAGTTTTATTCCAAAAATATGATAGAAAAACAATATTAATGATTATCTAATTTTTTTCATGGATGATGGTAATTGCTAAGTCATGAAAAATGCAATTCGCAGTCCAATATAAACACAAATTGGAAAACATCAATAATTCATTCATTTTTTTTTTAAATATGTAAAAAGCAATTTGTTTCCTTATTTAGAGGAAGCATTGTGGTTTTTTGATACTAGACAATGCCAGTATCAACAGCAGTGTACATATTCTCACAACTAAGCTTGCTGACGGATGTTTGAACGTCTTTGAAGCCGCTTAACATACCTGTCAATGTTGTTGTAGAGAAATTGTTCCCCTTTTGTGGAACATCGAATTAACATTTGGTTACTTTTATTCACTGATATAGTGTGACACAACTTCTAATTTCTACAGTACATCGAGGAAATTGACATATTAATTGTACAGAAAAACTCTGAGAAGGGGAATTGACTGACCAGAAAATCAAAGAATCGAGAAGTTCTTTAGTTATTTGTATAACCAAGACACATTGCCCACTGACACGGTTCAGTTTGATTTATTCATATAATCAAAGAGCCCGAGAATATACTCCAACTTAGGATATGACTTACGTTGCTTTTAAAACAAATACACATCAAGGTAATGATACGGAGACAGGCATATATAAGTGTAATATTGTCATGCCCAGCCGAAATGAGATGAACAATTTAATTGATGGTTTTTGCTGCTGTAATTAATGACCTACAATCATACTTTTTTTTCATTTCAGTGACTTATTATATTTACAGCAACGTAAAAAATAGTCAAAAGTCATAATGTTTTACATGATCAAAGATGTATGGTGTCCAATATACAAAACTGTACACAATATAATATGATCGAACGCCTTAAATAAATTGTGACAGAAATAGTATATAAGGATGGCAGGAAAAGTTTAAAAATCCAATGAAAGTATAAAAATGATACATCTAAAACAATGCTTGTGATATAGCTGGAGACTGTTCATATATAAGATATAATATACAGTTTACGACTGCGGACAATTGATACAATACAAATAAACTAATGATCACAGTGACAACAATATTCATTCTTCTTTGTGCTGGATCGGTTACAGACATAGAACTTTGTAATGTTCTGGTTTTTTTAACATGTAAAATTATAATTATAGAACAAACTATTAAAAGTATACTGATAAAGACAATGCTACAGACAAAATAAACAAAGATATAGATATCAGCAAATATGTTATTCGTTTCTTTATTTTCTGAAAGCAGTATCATAACGAAGCAAGGTACTCCGCTTGATATCCATATCGTGAGTGAACACAAACACACCGCTGATACAGTTAAATGTTGTCTGGATTGTAGGGGATGGACTGTAATTAAATATCTTACAGCGGGCAGGAAACACATATGAAAGGAAGAACTGAAATAACCAATGTTCCCTATTAAAGGTAAAATCATCCAAATGTACTCAATATTTGTCAACTGAATAAAACTAAAACATATGACCGACAGGAAATGTGCCAAAGCTAACAGCCCGATAGCAGCAAATGTCGGTGAATGGTATCTGTGATCTCGTACGATTTTACCTACGGTGACAAGATTTCCAACGACTCCGGAGAACGCAATAGTTAAACTCACACAGGTGAAAGCTATGCCAAAAGTCGTTTTATTAAAGATGAGTTGTAAAGTAAATCCTTCAGAAGTTGAATAATCTCCGAATCCGTCTGTGATACTTATGTTCACATTATCATCCATGTTGTCGGTAACGGATACAGTTCTATTGAAAGGCATTTTGGTTTTTAATGAACAACTTAATCACGTTTACTCAGTGTGTTAGTACATACAGGAAGCCCAAACGTTTTATGGTTATAACAATCCTCTACATTTGTATATACAACGATAAACGACCACGAATACAACATTGATCCAAGAAAGAAGAAGTGTTATCGTAAAGAATGAAATTTGGCTTTTAAAGTTTTAGAAATCATTTTTGTACGGTCCTCACGGTAAATAAAATCTTATAAATTAAGTGTTTCATATTGACACTTGCACAGAATGTGTGAATTCCCTTCGAATGATATTATTTATGTAATTGGCTATTTTGTGAATGTAAAGTACATCACAAAAAGGAGGTACAGGTTCTGTCATATTTTATCCTGTTTTCCGCGATATTTAAAAAAAATGTTTTAAGTAAATAAAGTTTTATTCCAAAAATATGATAGAAAAACAATATTTAACGATTATTTAATTTTTTTATGGATGATGGTAAATGCTAAGTCATGAAAAATGCAATTCGTAGTCCAGTATAAACACAAATTAGAAAACTTCAATATTTCATTCATTTTTTTTTAAATATGTAAACAACAATGTGTTTCCTTATTTAGAGGAAGCATTGTGGTTTTTTGATACTAGACAATGCCAGTATCAACAGCAGTGTACATATTCTCACAACTAAGCTTGCTGACGGATGTTTGAACGTCTTTGAAGCCGCTAAACATCCCTGTCAATGTTGTTGTAGAGAAATTGTTCCCCTTTTGTGGAACATCGAATTATTTTATTTAATAATTGATTGGTTAATTTTATTCACTGATATAGTGTGACACAACTTCTAATTTCTACAGCACATCGAGGAAATTGACATATTAAGTGTACAGAAAAACTCTGAGAAGGGGAATTAACTGACCAGAAAATCAAAGAATCGAGAAGTTCTTTAGTTATTTGTATAACCAAGACACATTGCCCACTTCAGACTGATTTATTCATATAATCAAAGAGCCCGATAATATGCTCCGAAATAGGATATACCTTACGTTGCTTATAAAACAAACACACACCAAGGTAATGATAGGGAGACAGGCATATATAAGCATGTAATATTGTCATGCCCAGCCGAAATGGGATGAACAATTTAATTTATGGTATTTTTTGCTGCTGTAATTAATTACCTACTATCTTATACCTTAGATTTGATACCTTGCAACTGCCCTAAAGGTTGTAGAACCTTTATGTGTGAATGTAAACGTGACAACTTGCAGTGTATAGACATTTGCAAATTTCAAATCACAAACTCATCAAGGGTTGAATAAATAACACATATACTGTAAAAAGGGAAACCAGAGAAAAATTAGCACATTTTTTTTAAATAAAAAGCTTGTGATTTTTTTTCTATTAGCAAAAGTGTTACAGGCTTTGCACTCCTTAATTATGCAAAAAACGTTTTGCTGAACTGAATTATTATTGTTTCTCTCATGCATTTTCCCCATTTGAAAAACTCAAGGAAAAATTTATTAACTCTGGCCGCTCGCCATTTTGAATCGCCAGCTTGACCTAGTTAACGGACTTTAGTTAAATCCAACATAATTTTTCATACTTAGCATACTTTAGGTGTGATAAAATACTATGCTGGATCAATTCATTATTTTTTGTCAGTAATGAAAAGACTTTACGAGAAAAAATTATGAAGATTTGGTTGTCTGCCTTTTTGAATCGCCATTTTGACCTTATTAACGCCATTTTCATGAAGGCCAGCATATTTTTCGGACTCAGCACACTTTGATTATGATAAAAACCATGCTGGACCAAATAATATTTATTTGCCGTTAAAAGGTGTTTTTTTTCTAATTAATCGGACCATACTATAAAATAATGAAATAATTTGTTGCAAATAATATATAGAGAGATAGAGAGATAGATAGATAGATAGATAGATAGATAGATAGATAGATAGATAGATAGATAGATAGATAGATAGACTTTGTTATAAAAGAAAATATCTTTCAAGAATTAATTACGACATTCATTGTAGAAAACCGTTTTTAAAATCAAATATCTTACGGCATATGATTAGCTATGTATATCTAGTCAACAAAAACACACTGTCATCATGTAGAATATTTTTAATTCCTAGATATTTTTGTAAAGGAGATACATATGTAAATAAGGATATCAACTGGCATAATCTATGGGTAACATGTGACTTTAAACAAGCGAATAAAAAGTAAACGTTACTCAATTATCAAGACCGTTTCTTTTTCATTTCAGTGACTTATTATATTTACAGCAAAGTAAACAATAGTCAAAAGTCATAATGTTTTACATGATCAAAGATGTATGGTGTCAAATATACAAAGCTGTACACATTTATAACATGATCGAACGCCCTAAATAAATTTTGAAAGAAATAGTATGTAAGGATTGCAGGAAAAGTTTAAAAATCCAATTAAAGTATAAGAATTATACATGTAAATGAATGCTTGCGATATAGCTGGAGAATGTTTAAATATAATATGTAATATACCGAGTACGACTGAAGACAAGTGATATAATACAAAAAAACTAATGATCACAGTGACAACAATATTCATTCTTCTTTGCGCTGGATCGGTTACAGACATAGAACTTTGCAATGTTCTGATTTTTTTAACATGTAAAATAATAATTATAGAGCAAACTATTAAAGGTATACTGATGCTACAGATAAAATGAAAAAAAGATATAGATATCAGCAAATATGTTATTCGTTTCTTTATTTTCTGTAAGCAATACCATCATCATAACGAAGCAAGGTACTCCGCTTGATATCCATATCGTGAGTGAACACAAACACACCGCTGATACAGTTAAATGTTGTTTGGATTGTAGGGGATGAACTGTAATTAAATATCTTACAACGTACAGTAAACACACATGAAAGGAAGAACTTAAATAACCAATGCTCCCAATTGAAATTAAAATCCTCAAAATGTACTCAATATTTGTAAACTGAATAAAACTTAAACATATGACCGACAGGAAATCTGCCAAAGCTAACAGTCCGATAACAGCAAATGTCGGTGTATGGTATTTGGGATCGCGAACGATTTTACCTACGGTGACAAGATTTCCAACGACTCCAAAGAACGCAAAAGTTAAACCCACACAGGTGAAAGCTATGCCCAAAGTCGTTTTACGAAAGATGAGTTGTAAAGGAAATCTTTCAGAAGTTGAATAATCTCCGAATCCGTCTGTGATACTTATGTTCACATTATCATCCATGTTGTCGGTAACGGATACAGTTCTATTGAAAGGCATTTTGGTTTTTAATGAACAACTTAATCACGTTTACTCAGTGTGTTAGTACATACAGGAAGCCCAAACGTTTTATGGTAATAACAATCCTCTAGATTTGTATATACAACGATAAACGACCACGGATGCAACATTGATCCAAGAAAGAAGAAGTGCGTATCGTAAAGAATGAAATTTGGCTTTTAAAGTTTGAGCGAACGTCACATGACTGTAAATTTCTTTTAATTTACTTCCCCTTTTTTGAATTTGTGGTGATATAGGAGACATATGCCATGAAGCGTGCTTATGTACGTACTTTTTTCAACATCAATATGTTACATATAATTCTGATGGGGAGTTCTCATCATATTAATGTTTGAACTTTTATAACAAAAATGATAATTATCTTGTTTACAAAAGCAGGAGAGCAAAAATGCACAATTAATTTATTGTACAGTGAGCAACGTAGAAGCTATTTATATGCCTTAACTCCAGAAAAGTTAATGTATTTGACTAACATTTGTCCAATTACATCGTAGATGGCGGAGTTGAGACATAATCCCCAGTAAATTGATTGATTGAGAGAGAAAGAGAGAGAGAAAGAGAGATAGAGAGAGAGAGAGAAAAGGAAGAGAGAGAGTTATTGGAGTAAAGAGCGTTAATGGAGTAAATTGCAGGGTAAACAATTTAGAAATCATTTTTGTACGGTCATCGTGGTAATTGAAATGTTTTGAATTAAGTGTTTCATATTGACACAGAATGTGTGAATCCCCTTCGAATGATATTATTTATGGAGGTACAGGTTCTGTCATATTTTATTCTGTTTTCAGCGATATTCAACAAAAAATGTTTAAAGTAAATAAAGTTTTATTACAAAAAATATGATAGAAACACAATGTTATACAATTATTTATTTTTTATGGACGATGGTAAATGCGAAGTCATAAAAGATGCAATTCGCAGTCAGATATAAACACAAATTACGAAACATCAATATTTCATTCATTTTTTTAAAATATATTTTTATTTCTGTATATTCAGCCTTTATGTAGACACAATTCCTTACACAATTTGGAGCAAATGAGACTTTTCCTTTCTTCTATCGCCATATCTTAAAAAATGGTATAATGTCTAAGTTAATGCTCCTTGTTGAAAAAATGACAATAACAAACCGTCAACCATCTCAAAAATCCATAAAACGAAATACAAATTCAAAGCAAAGCAACACGGACCTCCAAATAGATAAAGGTAGGATCAGGTGCCTAGGAGGAGTGAGCATCCTCTGCTGACCGGTCGCACCCGCCGTGTGCTCTTTGTCGTAATCAGACAAATGATCAAATCAAAATAAAGATACATAGCGTGGTATTTTTGATATATGATATATTTAAACAAGCTTTCAAGTTGTTCGGCATATACATGTACAATGAGCTCAATTTCTTCATAGATGTCTGAAAAAATATCCGAGCAACGTATTTTCTGGAATACATTATCTGTTTTGTAAAATTAGAATCCAATTCTTTGATATAGATATTATGAAATAAAAAAATACAGCATTGTTTTCAGAACCGAGGAATGTCCTTTTACTGGCGGTGTCGTTTGTAAGCGTTATCTGAATAGGAGGCTTGTACTTGCAAATAAGTCAGGTCTTTCATCTTAGCAAAGATGCTAAAAAAAAAGCCAAACCTTTTCAAAAATAAGGTTTTGCTCAGGTCAACGATTTATACTGAATTTTCTTTATACTGTATAGTATCGATAGTACATGTCATATATGGAGGGTAACAAAATTCAATATATGCTAACTTGTAAATCTGAGTATGTAACCCTATCGGTTTCTAAGTCTGTGTATGAATGCGTCGCATTGTATTCTGATGCTGTAACCTTTGTAACTCAGGCATAAACACTTTGACTTCACATGTCCTGAATATTTCTATGTCAACAGATGATCATTTGCAGATTTTAATGTTGTTTTCATGTAAAATGTCACATAAATATCCGTTTCTGTCTGCATCCTCTACATTTGAAATTTCATTTTCTAAAATAGCACATCTGACTTTTTACTAATCGATAAATATAATGTCTACACATTTGACAAATTTTGACATGGCTTACGTGTGATTATCCATTATTGCCGAACAAGTTTTCTTTAATTTTCTCTTCATGTGAGCTGTCATGAAAACATTTATCATACCCATCAATACTGACATACTTCGGACTAAAAATAAACCCGTCCGTGACCTTCCATTAACAGGAGGTCGAGTACCCGCTTATATCTTTTCGTCACTATTCAGTAATTATCGACAAATAAGCCAAATATTTAAAGGATCTCACAATGTAAGACAATTAAAACATTTTAACATAAAAGTTTATATCATTAACACAATTTAAAAAAAAAATATAAGTAATATTTTTTTCGATGTGCCTGCGACCGCATGCGCAGAAATACCAACAAACAAAAGAGCATGTGTATTACCATGTTTACAGGATTTGCAACAAATGTATCGTTGCGGATGCCGTCCCTGTATGACAGTGAATATCTAATCACATGCAAACTCCTGGCAGACACAGCTTTACTATCAATCATAATTTTCACACGACATCCAGCTGTTTAAAGGTTTATCCGCCGTGCTGATTGTTGCATGGGGGCAACTGGCACACAATGTGGTGTCAACCAATACATTGACTTTAGCAGTAATGGTAGGAGGTGTATTAGTCAATGTTATTTTGATACTTTGATAAAAAGATCATTAGAATTGAAAACTTTGATAATGTGGACCCCCCACCTACACGAGAATTACACACCAATAGAAATGCTAATACTAAATATGCATTTAAATAATTTTCCTGAAGATTTTGAGAAGATGGATGCAAGATTAAACATTTGTGGTAGCATCGATTTAGATATAAATCACTTTATTATGCTATCAATCCAACATTTGAGAAGAATTTGTACCCTGGAGAACCTGTGTACGTGGAAGAAGTGGAGTAAACATGTCCTCTAAAAAACTCATATTGGGTATAAATTCTTTTAGAGAATCAATACCCAGGAAAAATTGTACCGAAAGTTGTATTACACAACTGGCTTTAAAAACCCATGTCCGTATGAAAATCGCCTGTCTTTCCCTGTCACCCCATGTGTTAACCCTGTCCTTCCCTGTGCACCCCGGTTTATCAATATATATAATTATCTTGATATGTGTCGATGTTGAGTCAGAATTATTCACGATTGTAACAATATTGCCCTCTGTGAAATACAAAGAAAAACAAACACCGTCTAAACCATGAATGCCTTTCTTGCTTTCCATTTCCTTATGTATCAGAAACTGCTAAATATATATTGAAGAAAACCCGACAACGTAATTAAAAACTTTTTTTTTTACTTTATCAAGCAGTCAAACACCGTACAGGGGGTGTCAGGGGCATGTACAGGGAAATGCAGTGGTTTACAGGGGATGACAGTGGCGTACAGGGGGTACAGGGACTTACAGTGCCAGACAGGGGATGTGTACAGTGGCTGACAGGGGATTACAGGGTGTACTGGAGCTGTGTACAGGGGCTGACAGGGGTGCACGGGGATGACAGGGAAAACACAGGGGGTGACAGAGAATGACAGGGGATTTTTATGCGGACAGGGCTTTTTAGAGCCAGTAGTGTTAAGCTAGACTAAAAACTATAGCATGCAGTAATGCCATATAGTAATGTATTACCTATTCAATATAGGACAAACACTGTCATCTGTAGTCCAAATTTGAAAATGAGAAATTATTTAGTCCATATATGTTCTTGGGTGTTTAAAGAATGGTTAAGATTTTCAGATTATTGCAAATAATCAATCTGTTTCTGTTTCAAAAGAATTGAATTTATTTGAAATAAAACATGGTCTCAGACTTTCCATTCCAATCAGTGTGCAAGTGAAATGCAATAAACGCTAACAAAAATATTATCATCACAGATGGATGTTCATGTAAAGTAAAGGCTCAAATTACATAAATCAAGAAGTCTGATAGGTTTGATATCATTTTCAAGGTCACACATTTAATGATAATAAATAACCATATGGACTTGTACATGTAAAAGTAAAATAACCAATATTGTCATCTATATTTAATATTGATACTGTCTATTTATGAAAATCATTGTGCCTAAGACAGTGATTCCACAGTGATTTATATTTGGGCTAGGTTGGATATGCAAAGAGGGGTTTGCAAGCCTTAACCTCTTTCATGCTGAGACAATTCCAGTTAAGGGTCCTCCACACCTTTTGGAAAAGTTCTGCATACAGGACCAAACTTCTAAATTACCTAGAGATATGGATTTCTAGCATGTGTTTGACTTGAAAATGAAGAAAACAATTTAATTATGGGGAGAATGAACTTTTAGAATTTTGCAGTAGATCGAAGCTACACCCATTGGCCACATCAACTGTTTCACAATCACAACGTACTGTCACAAAAAGTAGAAGTCACAAGGTGTTAAGGATCCCTAAGATTACACATCTACCTTGCAATCAGATTAACAGGAAGATATTCAGATTTTTATTTTGTTTTCCTAAGAGAACTGTGAAAATTTTATTGGAAGAAAAATGAGTTTGACAAGATATTTTGGATATATAAGACCCTGCCGGACCAGGATTTTATCCTAGAAAATGTCCAACAGTACTGGTATTTTACAAGAACTTCTGTCCTTCAGATTGTCAGATTGGTTGACTTTATGAGAAAAAGTATTAAATTGATTTTGTTCCATCAACTAAATATGATTAATTTCATTTAGACTCTCATAACCAAACATTTACTCTCTAAAAATTACCAGTACATGTTTTGGAGTTTGAAATAATTCAAGCATTTTATGTTATATGTTTCAGGTAAATATCAAGTTAGAACATTTCCCAACTTCGCATTCATGATGACCAAGTCTCTCCTGGTTTACCCAATATTTATTTTATTTATATCTTTTTCTTAAGTTATAAAACAAAATCCTTGGGTTGAGTGTCATGTATGGTTTGTGGGGGTAAATCTGCTTTTGCCCTATGAAGCAAATTGAGAGTAAGATAACGCTTATGGATGCTTATGATAACTAACACCTGTTAATAAATTTATCAAGCAAATTGTAAATACATTTGTAATTTGTACTTTGATAATATATATGACTGTACATTGATGTAATAAGATTGGATTTTCAAATGTATGCTAAAGTTATTTATTAAAATATTTTCAGTCTTGGTACTTTATATGGTGTCGGGCACAAGAGGACAAACAAATGTTATTTTTAAATGTGCGAAAACCTGCTAGCCTTTTATGCTTTTCTTTTTCAATTGGTTCACTGTTGGATTAAAAAACGGATAAATGAAATAAAAGAATTTCATACTGAATCTTGCTATCACTTAGAGTTCAACATGAACATTGGCAACAAATTCAAAATCGTATTTGCTTGTAGATTATTTCATATAAGGACCTGTTTTAGAGGGTAATATTAAGATATTGGTTAATCTATTATGTGCAAGCAATTATAATTCTAGTTCATGTATATACAATTTTAAATGACAAATTTCAACAGTTAGAATCGTGTTTATCAATTATCTTTGTTCGTAGTTCAACAACAAATATTTAGCGGATTTTGTTATTTTTCAGTGATCGGCAATAATGGGTACTCGGCAATAATAGGTACTCGCACGTTATATATAACGCCATTAATTTCACATATGGAAAAAGCTAGCAGCAGGAAAAGGCATGCCGCATTCGCCAAACTATATTTTGATATCGCATCGTATATTAGCCTCGAGGCTGATATACAGTGACGGACGGCTAATATGGGATTTGATATATATAAAAAAATACAGTCCATATCATGGTTCTATATGATCTATATCTATAGAAAATATTTAAAAAAAAAAACATAAAAACACCATTTATTAAGTTATTATTTTCAACAAATTGCTCAATGTCTTTACATGTTTAATTGTCTCTTCTCAACTTTCCTGTACGTTTTTGCCAGCTGTTTTTACACCAAGATGACATCAACGTAATCATTTAAGGTCATACGTCGAAATTGAACGACGCATACCGATATCTACGACATTACAACGGGAGATTTTTACACACCCTAGGGTTTATATATACATGTATGTGGATTTCTGGTTTATATTGCACAGGCAAAAAATTATATATATATAAGAGCTATACAGTTAAATTTACAGTATTGTGTCGACACATACCGTACACCATACCATATAGCAATTTTATGGGAAAAGAGTACCAATTCATTTCCTATAGAGCTCAATGTTAACCTAAACACACTTGGCTAGTTTGCTATTTTACTTATAGACATATCCTTGGTCACATTTGAAAGTTTATTCCAAGCATTAACAAAAAATTACTAGAAATATATAAGGTCCCACGACGTTTATAGGTCAAATTGAGCTTGTTTACAACTTACAGCGATCCGCAGCAAATGAATCCAAGTCCCAAAAATGATACCCACATCCTATTTTAACCCATCTTATTTCTTTACTTTCTGCAGTTCTTCTTCAATCCATCATTGAATTTATACAGTGATAAATTTACTTTAAAATAATAATTATTTCAGCAATTAAGGCAGCCAATCACCTAAGCCATATCTTTTTCTGCTATGCTCAATTTTAACACTTCTCTGATGTCAACATCCGGTGCATTGGTATCTCATTCCTATATGTCAACACAGTCTATAAATTATTTTATACATATTTCTACGGAATCTGGGTAGTGTCGATTTATATAAATAGTGCCTGTTTGGGAGGGTAACAGTTGGAATTAACACCCTGAGAAAAATCATTGTCAAGCGACGCTAAGCGGAGGTTGACAATGGTTATCGAGGGGTGTAATGAAGTAATACTCCATCGTTTCATAGTCAATGCTTTATCACGTGATTGTCATCGTGTCATCGCATCGTTGTGATATCAACATTTTGCGCATGTGCTTTTGAGAAGAGAAACAAATGGTGTCCAAGTAGCGCAGTGAACAATGCACTCGCTTCTCACCGCTGCGACCCGAGTTCGGTCCCAATGATCGACAGTGGTTGTATGTGAAAGAGTATGGTGGTCGCCCGCTTGGACACGTGTGTTTTTTCTGGGCACTCTGGCTTCCTCTTACATCAATGACCCCTTCGCGCGAACATCTGTGCCAACGAAAGATATTAATACAAGTTGTAGAACTTGTTTATCAAGCATTGTAAAATAAATAAAGCTTAGTTTAAACTTCAGTTTCAGTTTAAGAGAAACAAATGTTAGATAGTGAAGGTTTAAACAGATTTCATGTCTGCAATTGACTTTACAGGGGTTATAACTTTGACTCTCGATTAATTATTAGGTAAAACAATTAATCACTCACCCCTGACAAAGAGATAATCATTAAGAAGAGTGTATAGTGTCCTACATAAAAAAAACCTAAAGTATTTTGACCCGATATGATAGAAACGCAAGGTGATCACCATTTCCCTTGTAATTGAACACGTATTGAAGGTGGCCTCTGGTCCCCGTATATATAGCATATCCAATCTAACAATAGGTATCTGTAAAGTGTTCAATTTTTAAAAATAAAAAATACTGATAGGACTCTTTAAGGATGGGAAAATTCCCAAGTATTTCCCTGCCCTGTCAAGAACCTATTTGAGTCAGCATATATTCTGAGATCATATAAGGATTCGAAAACATGTCAAATCATGGTTGTATGAGGACAGAAAAAAAATCTAAAGGTAACTAAGAAAGTTACTGAAATGTGACTGAATAGCAATCATGTGTCCTATGAATTGAAGAATAGTTGTGAATAAACCAGAAAATACACAGTCATTATCATTACTAATACATGTACATGATTTAATTCTGGTTGTAACGCCCATTCTGTTTCGTTAAGAAAAATCTTATATCGTATACGGAATGATGTTGCCTACGTCATATTAAGACTAACGTCAGAAAGCGTTTCAATCCGCCGACGTTATGTCTGAAGTTTGTACAATTTGTTGTCATTTTAAAAGATCACATGACCGTTTTTATCCACAGTTAATAGCAAACAATGAAATTATAAGCAAGGAATTCAATATTTGTGTTAGCTCAAGGTTTGTATTTTGACCATCACAAACAAACCAAATCATCAACGTTTCGTTTTTCCCTATTGTGACATTTTCCCGATTTTGACATTTATCTCGATTATGGCATGGCCAATTGTGACAAAGATTGTGACCGGTCAGAAGTGGATGCTCACTCCTTCTAGGCACCTGATCCTACCTCTATCTTTTTGGAGGTCCGTGTTGCTCTGCTTTGAATTTGTATTTCGTTTTATGGATTTTTGAGATGGTTGACGGTTTTTTATTGTCCTTTTTTCATTTATACAATATAAAATGATTTTTATAAACTGCCTATTTCTTAAATAAACTTATCTTAACATGTTTGTTATTAATTTCATTAGTTAAAAAGCTAGATTTTGATTATCAGCTCACAATTTAGTATTTCCGTGTTGATTTAAGCCAAGAAAATGAGTCTGCGTAGTATCGTAGGGTTTTTCTTATTAAGATTGGTCTTATGCTCCTTGATCCTTTCTTTAATGAACTCTACCTCAATCTTGAACAATCTTTTCAACTTCTTAACATCAAACAAATCTCGAAGGAACGGAATGCATTATTGTACTGTTGGTTTAAAAAGACATACATATGCTAGCATTCCGTAATTATAATGATACTTAAAATATTTACATATCATACTTTTTTCAGGTTTCACATCATTATAAATGGGAAAACACATAGAATCAGTTGTCACTTTAGCAAAACAATGTTTGTTCTTGTATATATATGCAATTTCTAACTTTGGTTTAAAGCATTTAATAAAACTAAAAATCATAAGAGTAGAAAAAACTTCCCTTTCGAATATTTCAACGACAGGAAAACATAACATACAATAAGTTAGACGAGCTTATGAAGAACTTTGATATTTTAAAATTCAAATCAAGCCTGGAAATCTCTAATAATGATTGAAAAAAACCTCAAAGAGCTAAGGGCGCTATGGGCCAAAATCAACCCCGAAGTTTATAGAATTGTAAAATTAAGTATTAAAACATGGCCCCACCTATTTTGCAATGTTTACTACTCGATCATTTCATAAATAGACAACTTTGGAAAATGACATATTTTTTACGTTATATTCACGACGTATTTCTGACGTCAATTTACAAAAACTATTCATATTGTCACTTTTTCATGATTTATTGCTCATTTTAGGTACCTCCGCACCGATCCACCACGGTAAAATTTCTCTCAAATGTGCATTACCATAGCATCTATCAACAGCTAGAGTATCGCTTCGGTGCAAGATGTGGAACATGAAAAAATAACTTTTTTATACCATTCCAGTGAAACAATATTTTGTTAGTGTTGATATTTCTTCCCGATAATATATTCAATATATTTTGTACTTTTCTAGTATTTCGCTCTTTGGTGAACTAAGCATTTTTTCTAGTTTGTTTGTGTTACAAGTCTTTGATTAAAATGAAATATTTCATATATATATTGACACAGCAATTGAGCGGAAATTCAAATTGAAGGACTTCTTTATAGTGTATCATGCAAGTGTGTATTCTTTATATCTATATAAAGAAGAATTATTTGAATGTTGATAAATGAAAAAATGACAATAACAAACCGTCAACCATCTCAACAATCCATAAAACGAAATACAAATTCAAAGCAGAGCAACACGGACCTCCAAAAAGATAGAGGTAGGATCAGGTGCCTAGGAAGAGTGAGCATCCTCTGGTGACCGGTCACACCCGCCGTGTGCTCTTTGTCGTAATTGGGGGGGGGGGGGAAACCGGAAAAGTCCGTAGACAATTAGGTGATAAATTATTGTCTAACAATTAGTATGAAAAACGTCAGTCAGCATGTGACGCAGTGGATGATTGTATTTGCTGACAAGGTCGTTGTATCGACCATAGAACTTACGAAAAGATGACTTCAAACGAACCTGTTGATAGTCCTGTTTTATCAAATTGTTTGTCAGTAGCTTGCCTCGCCTTAAATACTGTTCACACGAAGAACGTGCCCTTGCATATCGAATTAACTGAGAGACAAAAACACCATATGCAGGTGATGAAGGTATATTGCTACATAAGTAAGGAAAGTTGACTATAGAAAAATTGAAGTCATCGCGTTTATCATAAAGTTTTGTTGTTAGGTTACCATAAACTAATAACCCATAACTATAATAAATGCCTGTAATCATTACATGTACTTAATGAAATGTTAATGCATTGTGATATAAAAAAAATCATCGTGATTCAGAGAGAGAGAGGGAGAAAGAGAGAGAGAGAGAGAGAAAGAGAGATAAATATTCCCTATCAATCTATCAATCTCCCAATGAGAGAGAGAGAGAAAGAGAGAGAGAGAGGTTGGATAGAAAGAGAGAGAGAGATGTACGAGTGCTGTCCAAAAAGTTCGTGGACAATCGCGTTTTTGTCATTTCAAATGGGTTTATACATATATATTGTATATCTAAATCTTTGTCATCAAATTTTAAATCAAACTAAAGTGGTTTTGAATGTTTTCCATAGAAATAAACTAAACTTTTAATGTATCAAAGGGTCGCAGAAAGTACTCACGTCCCAGCGTAAAAATTGTCCAAACATTGCAATAGATTTTTTAAATATGAATATTCACAGTTTTTATAAAACATTTCAAAACTTCACAATCTTCTATTTTGATGTAGTCTGTAAGGTGTACGTCATTTTCATACGTCATTTGAAGCTATTTTCAAACTAGCAGAGGACTTTTAAAAGATATTACGACAAGAACATGTGTTTAAAAACGCCTGAAAAAGCGACGTCGGCTAACTGCACGGAACAGCTTGCAATCATAAAATTGTGTCGACTGAGGTAAAACACCGATAGAAACAAAACGGTGGCGGAAACAGGAAAAACACCAAAATGGTTCCTTTAATTATCCAAAAGTAGCACAAACGATATTGTGATGGAGTATGCGATTGTACCCTCTGCACAAACGGTGAATGCGGCATATTACTCTCAGGTAAACCAAGGACTACGGCGTTATAGAAACGTCGTTATAACTCAACGTCAGACTGGGCCGTGCGGCCTGTATAGGCAATGTATATATAATGATAACTCCGATACAAAAATGTACATTGCTCTGATTTTTATAACTATACATTATTATACTCTATATTAAAATATTATAATACTTTCCTGATAATGGCGCCGTTATTTTGAATAAAATTAGATGTGTCCACGAACTTTTTGGACAACCCTCGCATACATGAATGTTTTCATTCCTCGAATAAATATTTGAGCCTTCGTGACTATGTACAGCTTCATTTTTGCGAGAAAACCAAAGAACCGAAAGTGCTGCTATTTAAATTACCGGGATCTAAAAACTATACATGTATGTCAGAAATATTCCTAAAAATGGGAACCTTACTTTCAACATTGTGATATTGTGATATTTCTATTTAATTGCGGAAGAACAGAATGGTCATGAACTTGTAAGTGCTGTGACAAGCATGAAATGCAAAAGCAAGTTTTAAAAAGGTACTTTACATTAACTTGAGAATTTTATTTGTCCTAATTGCGCAAAAATTGAATCAAACATTGAAATTCAGCAAGACGATATAAAAAAATGAAGAACTTGCAGAAGCTATTAAAAAACATGGACTTGCTCATCGAAATAGACACCTACATCAAAATGCTGCAATATGATCTTAATGAAAAAAATATGTCCTAAATAAACAGAAAGATAAAATCAGACTCGTGTCTGAGAATCACTCAGAGCATTGCTGATATGAAGAAATAATTTGAGTTGGCCCTTGTTAATATTAAATGAATCAAAATGGCCTGACGCAAAATGACTTTACATTTAACAACGATATATTTAAGTTATGATTTTTCTCCTAATCAACGAACACAATTATTTTGATCAAATAGAATCGATATCTTAAAAAATAGTTAATATATCTGGAGTCATTTCACTTTGATTAATAAGAAGTGCGCTTATTAAGAATCCTTTCGCCATATCAGTTTAGATTTGTTTAGAAATGCATTTCTACAAGTTTGTGAAAGAGCCTTTTCGTGTGTTTTTGTTTATGTTTTAATACTGTCATATAAGCACAGAATGAACGCGCAGTGAAAACCGAGTATTAGAAAACATACTTCTCACTGATATAATATGATTACATGCTGTTACCCTGTTACTTAGGATTTATTAGCACCTATTAAATGGGGATATGGTCACGATTGAGCGGAAACTGTATCTTTTATTTTCAATATTTCTCTCAAATTTGCTTGTTAAATATGAATGCAAAAAAGACTTTCTAGCATTCGATACATCCATTTTTTTTAAAGTTTTCTAGTCAGGGATTAACCCTAACCCTGAACCTAACCCACTCAATATAAAAACAAAAGTTGACCCCAGAAACGTATGGAAAGACTACTGAACAACTGCTGAATAGCAAACCTATGTCATTCATTTATCATTAAGTTACCTTTAAGACACATTCAGTTGACTAAATGACAGGGCTTCATCCTGTACAATTATTTATATTAGTAAAAAAAATATTCATAACTTAAAAGTATACTGACAAGAAATTTGTAGATTTAACAAATTCTGTAAAAAAAGGAGACGAAAATTTAAGAAGTCTTAAGTCATTTACTATACCAAAAAAGACCAAAGTCTCTTTAATTAAAAAACGTAAAATTACATGAATAGAAATTAAAAAAAATAACAGAAAAGAAAGATTATAGGGTTTTTGTCTAAACCGACTAATTACATCGATCCAATGTGATTTCATCAAATTTCGTAAAAGAAATCACAGTTTTAAGTAAACGTATGTCGCTGATTTTGGTCCGTACATTATGTACTTTTCGTAATCTACCTATCGTTACTTTGGTGAGTAATTGATTTCTTGGATGAACTCAACAGCCAAATCCACAAAAATCAATATTCAAAAAATGTCAAATTTAGTAAGACATACGATATGGAATTTCTTTCTCTCTCTCTCTCTCTCTCTCTCTCTCTCTCTCTCTCTCTCTCTCTCTCTCTCTCTCTCTCTCTCTGTCTCTCTCTCTCTCTCTCTCTCTCTCTCTCTCTCTCTCTCTCTCTCTCTCTCTCTCTCCCTCTCTCTTATGACATCAATAATAGCCTTCACATATTAAAAAACTTGTTAATATTTTATATTCATCTCATCAGTGATGTTAAAGTCTATGTCAAATTTATCCTTTTTGCTCGGTGCAGAAAGAACATGAAAATGATCTCCAAAATCTGTTGGCATCACAATTACGTTTTTGTAATAGAAAAAATAATTCAAGGTCTCAACACGTTAGGAACATTGCGATCTTAAATCCGTTTCAAGGCCAAATATTTGTGTTTGCATTTGTTTTTGTTATAGATGACCTATTCTGGGAAACAACTGCTCAATACAATTAGAAATGAGTAATGGTTAAACTGGGTATGAAGGAAACGGTCATTTCAGAAAAAGTACCAACCCGCGTTAGCGGTGTACATCGTATGTAAATATGGTCTGCGATCATCGTACCTTCATAGCACATACGAACCACGAGAAGTAAGTAAAAGTATTGAAAGATACTTAATTTTCAATCAAAAACTCAAATAGTATAGGAAGTAGTTAGAAGTATGTGAATAAAAAATAATCAATAAACAAGAAAAGTTTTTTCTCAAAATTTTTTATCAATTCAAATGTCTTATATGCAGCTTATATTTCAATCCCTTTTGGATTCAGTCTGCTGTTCATGTGCTGGGAAATAGCTCCGAATTAATCATTGTCATCGATTAATCTGATGAGATTTAGTATCCTTGTTACTATAATTCAGGCACGTAGCATTGGGGGAGGGGGGAACCTATTCCAAATATCTTGACAAGCAAAAAAAAAAAAAGAAAGAAGGAAATTCTCGAATCCCAAAATCATCAAAATCCTATTGGGGGGAGGGGGATTGTTATTCCTTTACATTCAATTTCACTCCTGATTTTCTTATTATCTCTCCCATTTCTTATATGCTCCCCAAAAAGGGGGCCCCGGGAGGCAACTCCACTATAATTCAATTTTATATAAGTAAATTTAAGAAAAATATCTGCCTGTACCTAGCGGTGGCTTCATTGTTAAGATAATTTGGATACTACCTATTTAAGTACTGCGTTTTTGGGACTGTAAATTCGTTAATAAAGAAATTTCCATAAATCTATGGTAAATCTGTCAAAACGATTTATATCATCATTTTGTGCCCATATAAAATTATAAACTTCATTTATTCGCAAATAGTGGGTCTTTCTTGTACATTTAGACTGGCGATAAGATAAAGCGATATAGCAGACAAAAATACATATTAATTTTTTTTTTCAATTCAGGGCTGTTAAGTGTGTAAATAAACAACGTCAATAAACCAAACCTTTGTTAGGGATGAAATCCAAGTAATATTGCTTGTGTAAAACAGAAAATGAAATTAAGTTTTTCCTAGAATTAGTAAAGAATTAATTAAAAACGTAGTTCTGTTGTTTTCAGTTTTCTTTTGTTTTCTGCTTTCTTTATTCAGTTATTGGTGCATTTGGGTTTCAGTGAGATTTTCTTGTTTTTGCCGAAGACGATGATAACATAAAAACACTGTGACTGTGAACCCTATAGTTTTCTGTTTGTCTAAGAAAACGTCATTGGCTTAGTTTGAGATAGAACATGCAAGAGCTTAAATAAAATTAAGCAAACACTGATTGGGTTTTTGTGTTACTACAATTAATCAATTTTTCATCTAGTATATAAATATTTGCATTAAGTTATTTTGTTTTTGTGTCTGGTTTGAATTTTTGATATTCTAAAAGTGCGATCGACCCGCTATTACAATAACTATGTATTTCTTTTGATTTCTAAATTAAGTGTGTTAGGGAGTTTGGTCTCAATTTTTTCTTGGTTAGCTGAAAATTAAAACTTTCAAAATAGAACGTCTATAGATCTAAGTTGCTTCTTTGTATATTTTGTGTGTGTAATCTTTCCTTTTTCTTTGTAATAATTATAAACTTTTATGCCTCCTGGGCCAAAAATTGGGAAATAAAATATTTTAATCTTAATCTTTACATACCGTGATATTCAAACACTTTTTTTTATAAAGTTGATGAGCTTCGGTTTGAAAATTAGAAATAGTCAGCAGCATAAGAATTAAGATAATCTAACAAAGCAATTAAGGAGGTTGTGTGGACAACAAATTAGTCATCAGATCTGCCTTTAACTTTTAAATATGATTTTTTTGGCCATAAACAATAATTTTGCAAAGAAAAAATCCAATTTTTTAGCTTTGAAAATTGAACATTCTTCTATATAATTATAAAGAGCTCTTCGTCTAAAGGTGGTAATTTTGTCGTAAAAATGGCCACGACCATCCAGCACTCTTAATTCAAAGGATTGTTCAAAGAAAATGATATGACGATTGACGAAATCAGATGCAAATAATCTCCAATATCAAGACTAATAACGTTATAGAGTGGGGCACGACATTGCGGAGATGTAGGTCAATATTTAGGTCAAAAATATTTTTTTTGGAGCATTACAGATTACTGATATAAAATTTCAAAACAGTGCTTATAATTCATTTGTCTGTCATTTCTTTTTACAAAAAAATGCAGTAGTTTTGTGTTGCTTTTTTACAGTAGTCTAGTAACCTTTAATAATATAAAGTTGGATAAGTGGTCAAAATCCTGACCATTTATAACATGAGCCGTTCCAAATAACCCCCTCTCCCTTATCGCGATTGATTGTATTTATGTCACAAAGGAAAACGCGACGTCATTACTTTTTTATGTTCAATGCAATCCATGTCACGTCACGAACTTGACGTTTTGCATATAGCTTTATCATAAACGATCTACCTATATAGTCATCCATTAATGATGCTTATTCAAAATTGCATCATTAATTGTTAAAATCCACATCCTTTAATGATTTAAAATAAAAGTGAAAAATAGCCACATTGTTGACCATTGGATATTTTTTTAATGCGTAAGTGTATGAAATAGTACTGTTATGAACGCACGCATTTGTGCATGCCCTAATGTCTGTTTCTTTGTTGGCTAAAAAGAATATTAGGTAGAATATTCAAAGTATAGACAATTCAGAATAAGTACATCATTTACCAGTTATGAATAATATTACAATAGGACTAATGGATGTTCTTGCCCTGTGGATGTAGTTGGGATAGTTTGAATAGATTATTCGACGGATTTCAACTTTGCTTTTCCAATTAATTTTATTAAAACAGTTTAAATCTTATAGGAACATGCTTATCAGAAATATGACCTTTCTGCCTGCATTTGCAGCTCCTAATTTTAGCAATAATGACACATTCTAGATTTGATAATGAATGTTAAATGTCAAGAGAAAGAATTGAATTTCAAAAAAAAGAAGATTGATCTTAGTTTATTTAGTTTAGGGTATTGTCTTTAATAAAATTGATTAGCTCCCTCTGAATACCTCATTTATTATTGTTTTGTGGAACTTTGAGGTAAAATAATACCATATGCTCATCATAAAATGGGAATGTTCCAAAACGAGCTAAATCTCGAAACGATTCACATCAACATGAACAATATACATGTATCTCAGAACAGTGTTTAGAAAGGCTTGTTCTTTTCCCTTTAATAAAGACATTTTTGTTTACCAATTGTCTGAGAATCCTGCACAATATTAATACATATTATCATAACAGTAACTTGCTCTTAAGTTCAGACGACACGTTCCTGAATTTTATATAACTTTCTCCAGGAATTCGGTATTGATTTACCACAACTTTGACAACCTTTCTTGCAAATGCAAAAAAATTAGGATACCTTACCGGACATTTGTGCAAGATACTAGAGTATGCAATTTCCTCTATAGTCTTATTGAAAATATATATTTATGCTGGTATAAAATTGTGTCGTATATATATTGAAAGGGGCATAATCAAATATATGTTTTTAAACTAATTTCGGTGAAAATCCGGATTATATTTATTGGAACTCTTAACTACAAGGAGATACATAAAAGATGCTCGAGGAACGCGTCGTCTGACCCTAAGTTGTTGCCAGGTGCGAATCATCGGATCAGATCATCAGAGGAGAAGCGTCATACATGCGCTCTTATGGTGCACATTACTTATTTCCCATAAGTAGATTTAATTGGACTCGGATAAACACGTACTCTTATTAATCAGATAAATATGGATTTATTTAGCTTTCCAACAAGTATATCAAATTCAGAAAAAAAAAGTCAACAGCTATCACACCTGGCCATATGAACACCACCCGAATATCTCAGGGGAAGACTAAAATCTTAATCGATACGATCCTAATGTCATTGAAATTACCATCCCCATTACTCAGCAAAATATGCAGAAAATTCTACGTCGTAAGGTCCAATTATCGTTTCATTCAGTGCATTGTTACTCGGGGTCCCGTTAATCGACCACTCAGCCCTTATTATATACGCCTGACCTCTGCATCGGTGGACCCACAATGTTGTTGAAGGTCAGTAAACTCTGAACCCAATCAGTTCCGGAAATATCCGGATATCAGATAGGAGTATTTTGGTACCGATACTGATTATTCTCGCTTTCTGTTAAAATAAGTAATTCATGTTGTTCTTTGATTTTTAACGATGTAGAGGAAATGAGGCATTTATAAATGTTGCGACAGTATTTCATTTTGGCGGCTCAGTGTTGAATTGGCAAGTTTGAACAACAGCCCTGAATTTTCATAAGGGAATTATTTGGCAGACCCTAAAACATATTGTCTCATAACCAACACTAAGGAACAACTTTTTCCTATTTTTCTAATATATAAAAAACAATTGAATTTTTTAAAATCATCTTAATCAAAATTTCTAGATATTAAAAAAATCATCTTTAAAAGGTCGACCTCACACATAGAGGTCCTCCATTGGGACATTCGACATTTAAATTAATAATGACGAAATATTGAATTTGACAGACGATCTCATCGTTGCCAGCAATAGGTCGAATTCAGTTATTATTATATTTTTCTCCATATGTGCACGCGATATCTCAAAAACAATTAGACCGATCTTAATCATTTTGTTTTCACATATGATTGGAAGTGAATTTTATATATTTTTTAATTTTTTTGATGACGTCACTTGGACATGGAGTTGGACATTTACTTGGACAATTAAATGGACATTGATGGTAACCTAACAACAAAACTTTATGTTAAACGTGATGACTTCAATTTTTCTATTATCAACCTTCCCAACTTAATTAACAATATACTTTCATCAGCTGCATATGGTGTTTTTGTCTCTCAGTTAATTCGATACACAAGGGCATGCTCTTCGTATGAACAGTTTCTAAGGCGAGGCAAGCTACTGACAAACAAGTTACTAAAACAGGACTCTCAACAGTCTCGTTTGAAGTCATCTGTTCGTAAGTTCTATGGTCTAAACAACGACATTGTCAGCAAATACAATATTCCACTGCGACGCATGCTGACTGACGTTTTTCATACTAATTATTAGACGGCGGGTGTAACCGGTCAGCAGAGGATGCTCACTCCTCCATGGCACCTGATTCTACATCTATTTTGTTTGTAAGAGGTCCGTGTTTGCTTTGCACTTGTTTTGTAATTTAACTTTGGACTTTTGAGTTTGAACACTGTTCGTTATCACCACATGTCAATTTTTGGTACAAAAAGTGATTACGAATTTATAGTCAAAATGTTCATATGTTTTGTTCTCTGTCCTTTTCTCAATTTATGATTTGTCAAGATATATAAAAATGGCAATGAAATAAACGTTTTTTCTTACCAAATCGATAAATAGGGGCTGGTCCCTCTAAATAGGAATCTACAGACTCGTAAAATCTATTAGAAAATAACTTAAAACGATTCCGATTATTCAATGGGTTATAAAGGCAAAGGAGGTGATCTTAACAATACATTGTATTTGTTTAAAAAAATCATTACTACACCCATGTATTATGTACTTTTTATGTAAATTTTTCGGGGCCAAAGTCCTCAATTTGTGACGCAACATATCAAATAGGGAATGAAATTTATTTTTGCAGGCATAGTAGAAGAAAAATATTTGGATTTGAAAATTGTAATTGATTTTCCAAATCGAAACGCCAATGTATGTATCCATTAGAGATCTACCTACAGGGTTGGTCCCCCAAAAATCAATTGTTTGGATCTCAAATATGAACTGCAATTTTATAGATGGATGTAAGATAAAAAGAATGTTAGAATTCTTGAGACCTTTCGTATAATATATAGATGAGAGATGGCTTCTTTCTTAAGGGGTCAAGACACTAGTAAAGACTATTACAAATAACTTTAAAATGATCATGATTTTGTTATGCATTACGAATGTAACAATTACTATTTAAAAAAAAATAATTGCTCCGCCAATTTATTAAGTAATCAGGGATATTAAGGGGACTCATATCTTTAATCTTTAATGTGCCGTATGTAAAAAAAATTAAATCAGTTTGTTGAGCATCGTAAAATGCATTGTCGATTCTATACATTACATGTACTTGAAAGTTTACTGTGGGGTTCTAAATTTTTATCATTTTTTCGTATCGTTTAAAATAATCGGACGGACGACTTACTCTTACTTGTAACGAGATCGAATCTAGTAATAATCATCAATGTTATTATGAAAGTTCAAACATTAATATAATGAGAAAACCCTATCAGAATTAACATGATATCAAAATCAACTTAAAAACAGGATTATGGTATAAGTCATCACAAATACAAACAGCGAAAATAAATTAAAAGAGATACATTGTCATGTGATATTCAATGAAACTTAAAAAAAAAACAAATATTCCTCATTTTGCCACTCAGATCAAGAATCAATGTTGTATTCATGGTCGTTTATCGTTGTAAATACAGATGCTAGATGCTTGTTTTTAATATATAAAAAAGGTTTGTGATTCGTGTATGTGCTAACTTACTTAGTAAAAGGGATTAAGTTGTACATTTAAAAAAGCATATTTCAATAGAACTGTATTCTTACCGATAACATGGATGATAATGTGAACATAAGTATCACAGAAGGAGTCGGGAATAATTCAACTTCTGAAGAACTTACTTTACAACTCAACTTTAGTGAAACGACTTTTGAAATAACGTTCACCTGTGTGACTTTTACTATTGCGTTCTTTGGGGTCATTGGAAATCTTGCCACGATAGGTAAAATCGTACGCGATCCCAAATATCATACACCTACTTTTGCTGCGATCGGGCTGTTAGCTTTTGCTGATGTTCTGTCAGTCACATTTTTCAGTTTTGAGAAGTTGACAAGTGTTTGGGACATTTGGCCATTAATTATATTTATCGAGAACATTATTAATTGTGCTTCTTACTTTCATGTGTGTTTACTCTCCGTTGTAAGATATTTAGTCACTGTATACCCACTTCAATCCAGACAACATCTTACTGTATCAGCGGTGTGTTTGTGTTCACTCACGATATGGATATCAAGCGCAATATTTGGAGCTGTTATATATATATTAGATCTGACAATAGGTAACAAGCGTGATCCTACGGTTTTTTTAATTGTTGATATCATTATATTATTTATAGTCTGTTTTATTATGGTTCTGTTACATATTAAAAAAATTAGAACATTACAGAATTCTATGTCTGTAACAGAACAATCACAAAGAAGAATGAATATTGTTGTCATTGTGATCATAAGTATATTTGTATTTTTTCGCTTAACCCTTCTTGTACCCACACTAGTAATAATTATAAGTGACCAATATCTAGCTAAAACATTTTATATCGTATATTTTTATACTTTTATTGGATGTATAAACTTTTCTTGCAATCCTTATATACTATTTATTTCACTATTTATCTAGCACATTTGATCATCTAAAACTGTATACAGTTTTCTTTATATCTGATATCAAATATCCATAAGCATGTAAAAGATCCGGATTTGTGAAACATTTTCACTTTGTTAAAAAAAGTAAATCCTCGAAATAAAAAGGTTTTTGAAAATTGATTGATAAAAAAACTTTTTATTCGCTTATTTTAAGAATCATATAATATCGATAAATCATGCCAGTTGATATCACTTCTCATTTACGTATTTCCTTTACCAACAAATCTAGGAATTAAGAAATATCCTACATAATAGACTATAACAAAAGCGGTCATTAACGGATAGCCTTCGTATCAGAAAACAAAACTGAATGTAAATTATTTCATAATACATATATCATAGAGCTTTTGAGAATATAGATACATGTACTTGTTTTATAAACAACAAAATATGTTTATCAATAAGTATGAATTCAGATATTTGAAATATATCGTATACTTATAGAAAATATACCCTACTCTGTCCGATGCGATATCAACCGAAAATTTGCCTTCCCGTGTAATAAGGTAAATGTTCTATCTTAATATTTTATTATCTAGACTAGTTTGCAATTAACAAAGTGAATATCGATTAGGTTCAATATCAAAGACTGGGACATCACATGAGACAATTACAAACGACCAACCATGACCGGGGATAATCCCAGCAGTCACTCGAGTACAACCAAATTAGGCCCGGGGCTTATCCCAGGACTGATCCAAGCAGTCATCACAGAGCAATGTAAAATGACAATAACAAACCGTCAACCATCTTAAAAATCCATAAAACGTAAAACAAATTCAAGGCAGAGCAACACGGACCTCTAAAAAGATTGAGGTCGGATCAGGTGCCATGGAGGAGTGGTCATCCTCTGCTGACCGGTCACACCCGCCGTGTGCTCTTTGTCGTAATCAGGAAAAAACGGAAAAGTCCGTAGTCAATTAGGTGATTAATTATGGTATAACAATTAGTATGAAAACGTTAGTCTTCAAGCGACCCAGTGGAAGATTGTATTTGCTGACAATGTCGTTCGTTGTATCGACCATAGAACTTACGAAAAGATGACTTCAAACAAGACTGTTGATAGTCCTGTTTTATCACCTTTTTAGTCAGTAGCTTGCCTCGCCTTAAAAACTGTTCATATGTAGAGCATGCCATTGCGTATCGAATGAAGTGAGAGACAAAAAAAATCGTATATAGGTGATGAAGGTTCATTGCTACATAAGTAAGGAAAGATGACTATAGAAAAATTGAAGTCATCACGTTTATCATAAAGTGTTGTTGTTAGGTTACTGCCAATGTCCATTTCCAGTAAAATATCCAAATATGAAACAGATGACGCAGACTCAAAAGTTCACTGGGATATATCGAGTCGACGTAAGTATGGAAATAACAATTGTTAATTGATAATACGTCGTCGATATACCTAAATGTTGAGTTGAAGGCCACAGCGAGTGATTTTTTTTTCACGTACAGGTTTTTAAATAAATTCTGCTTCATATTAATACAAAAATAGGTCTGCTAACAATAGGGCACAATTGTTACCCATGGGGATTCCAACAAATTGTTGTAAGACTTGATTTCCAAAAAACTACATAGATGTTGTCTATCAGAAATGAAAAAAATGACAATAACAAACCGTCAACCATATCTAATATACTATGTTTTATGTTTTATGTTTTAAGTCAGCTTGGGTACTCTAATCAAAGCCAGAAATGAGATTGAGTTTTCTCAGGTGCCCTTTTTATATAACATTTGCATAAAATGTCTGGAAGATTGGAACGAAAGTTGATTTCTTTATGTAAAATAAACACAGAAAAAGAAGTTTGGCGCATGGGCAGTTATATCAAAACAAAACATTGTATGTAAAAACAGTGTCTTATGACAAAACATGACAATACTATGTTTTAAAATGAGGATCTATAATTACCTTGTTTTCTAAGATATGCTTTCCTAGATTTTTATTTTTTTTTTGCAAAAATGTAAGTTGATATGGGTTTTCCATATTCTATTTGCTGTCAATTTTGGTCAACTCTGTTTCCGATGAAGATGTCAATATAAGTGGTGACACAATAATTAAATGTTTATTCTAATGATTTTACAAGGATTACACATTTTATCTTTGAGCTAGGGCATGGGATTAATATTGAATACTGATGTTTTGTCTTTTCTAAGTCAATACGCCGTTGCGTTGACCGCGCAATTACTAGTTCAGTCTGCATAAACCTTGTTAAAATCATAGAACATGTATGTCGTATTTAAATTTTGATTAAACAAAAATGATTACTTACATTAGTCCAAACATCTAAATCTTCATATCTTCGCTTTCAGTTTTTAATATGACGTTTGATTTTCAAATTTTCTCTTATTTTGATTGTGGTCTTTACCAACCTAAGAAACCAGACCAAATACGTGAAGTATTTGACTCTGTATCGTACGAAAGAAACATCACTCAACAGTGTTCTACTTATACTTACAGGCTCCAATTTGACGAACAATTTGTCTGTGTTCTGCTTCGTATCCCAAGGATCGCCATTGCAATATCAGCAGATATTGAACAGACATTCTACTTATTTCTTACGAAATAAAACCACAGTGACTATCTACGTTCTATTTCACCAGTACAATATTCCAAGTAAGCATCTTGTGGAATATTATATCAGTCCACATGTGCCGCTACTTTTATGTTGCACTAAGGTTGAGAATTCCGAGCAAGATTCCAAAGACTTTGTAAACAACAACTTCTATGAAATGATACCTTAACATATGCTAACATATCTTCCTAATGCTTTGCAAGCAATAGACCCATTGAAATAAATCTAAACTGTTTTGAAAACCAGTGGCTACATTGATCTAGACAGAGTTGCTTCAAACAATACAGACGTGGCATCGATTCCTTAATGTTCATCGAATCTTGGAAAAGGTCCATTTCATCACTTCTTAATGTTTTCAATCCTCGAATGTAAATTAAAAAATATTTGAGCATTCCATTTTACTTTGAATGGGTTCTCGTGTACTATGTGTACCTAAAGGGGAAGGAGAGTCATTATCGCCGAAAAGCTTAAATATAATCTTTAAGAAATGAAGTCTATCCTAGATAAACAGAAAGATAAAATCAGATTTATTACATCTGAAATCCCTTATCTGATCTGAAGATATTACTATATATATGGTTCTTAATAGAGCTAAGAAGGCCTGATGGTCGTTTTTAGTTTTAGACTGTATTGATCTCCTTTAGAAGAGGATATATGTAAAAAAAAAAATATATAGGGAAATAACCAAATTTAAAACGTAAAATATTTTTTTTTCTTTATCAAATAATAGTTAATAGCTAAAATAATTATATCTTAAAATATTTTGCAGATCTGATGGTTAATTTGCTGACCATCCAACCTCCTTAAATGAATACAAATGACCTGAGGCAAAATTACTTTTCATTTATCCACGATATATTTATATATGTTATGATTTTCTTTTTCTAGTCAACAGACACAATATTTTCATCAAATACAATCGACACATGTATTTGTAAAAAGTTTACATTTCTGAAGTTGCGTCTCTTTGATTAATAAGACGTGTGCATAAGTACATTTTAATCATATCGCCATATTTGTTTGGATTTGTTAATAAATGCATTTCTACAAATTTGTGAAAGAACGTTTTTGTGTGTTTTTGTTTATTTTGTGATACTGTCACATTACCACAAACTGAACATTCGGTAGCAACCACTGATTTATTTAACGTTTTCATTGATAATATGTTTTACGGTGCTACCGTTGTGGCGAGTTCAGCAAAAATTACACATACCTTGCATTATTGTCAACCTAGTGATATTTATTAACTTACATCAAAGAATTTAAGAGAGAGAGAGAGAGAGAGAGAGAGAGAGAGAGAGAGAGAGAGAGAGAGAGAGATAATTATATAATATTTCAGTTTAACAAACTTCTTACAAAATACATAGACTTGCTTCCCCCTAAATCCGTCTTTACTTTTGGAGAAAATTGATCAGTCTGTAAAATGTAATTTGTGTTTAATTTGGCAAAAGTGTTAAGTGTAAATACAGTATTATTTTTCTTTTGTACTTTGTTGTTATCTGACTTTCACTCTTTTTTTCCTGGTGCATAATTTTTTTTTACTGAAATTTGTTTATTTTGGCATACGTTGTATCCGTGCCCCCGGTCCCTTTTTGTAAGTGTGTAATTTCCCATTTTCCAATTTAATGGTTTGACAACATGCAATATCTACATAGATTTTTAACCGTTTATTTTTTCTCTTTATTCTTTATTATTTAGTTCAAAATGACCTTTTTTTAAAAAATTTCTCCCTACTTAAACTCAATGTTCATGCACGCAAAATTAGCTTAAACTCTTGCTTGTATATATAATTATAATCTCTCTATCACAATTTAAAAAAAACACTAAAAAAAACCACAAATCATCTAAGGCAGGTATTGAAATTTATACTGAAATACCTATATAGTATACGCATTACAGATGTTTGATCCACCTCTAAATTTATCGCTGGAAATCTAGTGCGAGATCACTGTGACGTCACACGTTCAAATCTATATTCATTTGTTTACATATCTCGACTCAATACGAAGGAATGAAAGCATGTAAAAAATATCTTGGGTCTCACCAAAGCTTTTGCGCTACTCAAATATGTCTTCAAACCTCAAGGCATCGTTAATTACGAGTTAAATGTTAGCATGCCATTTTTTGGCATAGCACCACGGTATAAAACATTATAGAGCATTATGGGACGTAGACAAAAAAAATTCTTGATGAATCTGTAGGTTTAGCTCGTTCTTTTTCCAGCTTGCACTGGTTCTTAGAGCTCGCTATAATATGACTGTTGCCCTTTTGCTTTCTTATGATTTATTTGCACCTCTTTCAAGACTTTTTAGCATCGATACATTCATTTTTTTTCATGCTTTTCTATTCAGGGTTAGGGTTAGGGTTAACACTAAACCTAACCCACTCAATATATGAAGAAAAGCCGGCCACAGAAAGGTATGGGAAGTCTGATAAACGGCCTAACTATCTCATTCATTAATCTTTTACTAGCTACCTTTCAGACACCTTTGTTTGACTGAATGACATCGTTTTATCATTAAAAAAAATATAAATATTGGAAAACATAGCTGACAAGGAATTTGAAGAGTTCAAAATCTATGTAAAAAAAAAATGATTATTTGTGCAGAAGTTTAAAATGATTTACTTTACTAAAAAAAAGTCGTTCGAATAAAAAAAAACGTGAAAGTACATTAACATATCACATTATAAAATATAGGTTTAAAAAACCAGAAACGAAATCTATATGAGTTTTGTCTTAACCGATTTATTTCATCTATTCATTGAGATATTGCCAAAAAGAATCACAGTTTTAAGTACAGGTAAATCGCTGACTTTGGTCCAAACTTTATAGAATTTTTTGTCAGAATCTACCTATATATTGCGCTGATCAACTCAACAGTCGAATCCTCAAAAAATATTATCTTAAATCAAATTTAGCGAAACCACCATAAATCCACAACAGTTAGTTAAAGTATATATACATGAAAACGTATAAGACAGAAGATATAAACTTTCCTTGCGAATTTTCTTTGCGACGTGGAATTGGTCTTATAATTGTCTCTTTCTTCACTCTCCCAAAAGGCTCACTACCTCAGTACTTGTTAGTTCACTAAGTTTATGTAGTTTATGTACTATGATTTAAAGCTCATATCAATGTACAGGGAAAAACTGCTTTTCACTCAAATATCTTTTGTGAATGGTGTAAAGGAAAAACCAATTTTAACTTATGGTCTTGTGTTATTATTTTATTTAATTATTTGGGGTCAGAGGGAGGATCATTTTATTTTTGGAGGGAAGTAGGTTGTTTTTTTTTTTTATTTTAGTTATTATTTTTTTTGGGAGGGGGTCCTTTTAGTTTCTTTGGTGTTAGCTTAGCAGCCTGACAAACAAATTATTTGGAAGGTATATAAATGTATACCGATTTTCCGGATCATTTTACATGTAATGGCATTTTTATTTCATTGTTTGTAAGACGTGGCGATGTATGCTGACGGTATAAAAACAAATTTCAACAAATCAATTACTGCTTAATGACCTATTTTTTAATTATCAAACAATAAACATTTAATTGTTCGTTTAGTTCAATAAGTCTCTCTCTCTCTCTCTCTCTCTCTCTCTCTCTCTCTCTCTCTCTCTCTCTCTCTCGTGATACCATTTTAACCTTGACATATCAGAAAATGGAGTTTTATATTCTATTTCCGTCCATTGTTGTTAAAGTCGGTGTCAAATGTATTAAATTCCGTTCTATGCAGCAGAAAGTACATAAAAATGATAATCGAGATAAGTTCGCTACACAATCGCGCCTTTATAGAAAATAATTCAAGGTCTCAACATTTCCCAAAATCTGTTTCAAGGCCAAATTTTTGCGTTTCCATTTCTTTCTTTTTTTATACATGACCTACTCTGGGATGGTTTATACTGGGTATGAAGGAAACGGTCATTTCAGAAAAAGTACCAACCCGCAATAGCGTGGGACACCGCATGGTGGTTCATTCGGGTTCAGTTTCGTTAACCGCTGCATTTTGTATTCAGATGTTGGTTGCAGTGACAGTTTCTTGGGGTTTTGTTGTGAAGACGAGGATCGCATCAAAAGAAAAACAGTTACTGCAAATTCCAGAGATATCTTTACATATATTCATCTAAGAAAATAAACACACGTCATTTGTTTAATTCGAGGGAGAACGAAGTTAATCAAAACCATGTCAACACTTACTGGGTTTCATTTATCTGTACCTACCTACCTAGTCCTTGTTGCACCCGGAGGCACATAGGGCAAGGACTAGGGATTTCCATTATTCTCTGTTCTTAGCTATCCTTTCCGCTTCTCCGCAGGTAAGGTTCATGTCCTTAAGTTCTCTTTCGACAGTTCGCCTCCATGTTGTTCTTGGTCGGCCTTTCCTTCTTTTCCCTCCTGGAGTCCATCTAAGTGCCACTTTTGTGATGTCGTTTGTTGGCTATCTTAATACATGACCTATCCATCTCCATCAGTATTTTCTAAGTAATGTTCTCATTGACTGCTGTTTTTGTTCTTTTGTGTAGATATTTTTTGGAAATTTTTGCTGGCCAAGATATCTTCAAGATCTTTCTAAGACAGCCGTTATGAAAAATTAATAGTTTGTTTATGTCCCTCTCTGTCATCCTCCAGCATTCAGAACCATACATTAGGACAGATAGTAAATAGTTGTTATATATCTTGATCTAAGTGTGTCTCCTGATGCTATTTGATTTCCATAAATTCATAAGCTTGACAAGGCTCCTCTGTCCTTACCTAATTTTCCTACTATATCCTTGTCAGCACCGCCCTCTGATGTCACTACACTTCCAAGGTATATACAATGGGATGTGCTTTTAATATCCTTTCCATTCAGTTGTATTTTTGGTGAGCTTTTTGTATTTAGAGACATTACTTCAGTTTTCTTTATGTTGATGTTCAGACCTATTTAGTTCTTTTATCTGTAACTAAAATTTAATAACGTTTTCATTTAATATTTATATATATATTTTTTTAGTTGTTTGATTTTTGTGCAATTCATTCATTCATATAATTATAATCTTCATTTCCTCTTTACAGAGATTATGGACATATTATTAAGAACAATATTAAAGGTACGTTACAAAAAAAACCCAGATTTTAACTATTAAAACACAATGTGAATATCAATACCTAAATAAATCAAAAATAGATAGATGGATAAATAAATAAATAAATAAATAAATAAATAAATAAATAAATAAATAAATAAATAAATACAAAGAATACTAACCACTGGGTTCATTGACAGAAGAATGACTGGTATGAATCTTAATTGACGTTGAGTTAGGTGTCCTAAAAAGGTGAAAAGCAGTGTTAGAAAAATCTTTTTTTCGGTACTGCTTGGTAGTTAAGCAGGCAGAGCCAAAAAACAACAATCATTTTGACTATTTCAGAGCTACATGTAATTGGTTAAACACCAAAAAGACTTTCACATATATCAGATCTATTTCTGCTTGGCAGAGTTTGGGATTGTTTACTGTTCACTGGGTGTTGAAATACTGCTAACCGTTGTGTATCTTTTGCCGACAAATTGTTCCAGAATTCACATCCATTTAATTGAGACTGATGCCCTAACTACAGTTTTGTACAAGTGTGCCAGTGTTAACAGGTTAAGATATTGTGAGTCAATGTCTTTAAGGCGTAGAGGGCACTTTTTTCTTTACGACAGGCGGCATTCATGCGGTCAGAGATGTTACACTAGTCTTTTTATTAAGATCAATTCTATGTAAAAATCAAAATTCGATGGCCACGCATAGTCACGGATTTTCTTCAAACTTTACAATTTAATAGACTTTGATGAGTAAAAAAGCCTAACACCATTTATTTGTTGCTATTTGGTCCCGTTGCCATGGTAACAGAGGGAAAAGTTGCAAAAAAAAACATTTTCATGCTTATTTGAGAACAATTGTGAGTAATGTACACAACTTGGGGTTTATAGGGTAGAATATATTATTAAACCAAATTGCAATTTTTCAAGAAAAAGAAAAACATTTATAGAGAAACACATACTTATAATGTGTTTCCATGGTAACTAAATAGAAATTTCAAAATATGATTTCTTCATTTAATGTGAATAAAAAATGCAAATCTTGAGTTTTTGGTACAAACTATTATGGTTGTGCAATTAAAAATTTAAAAATAAATATTGAGAACAGTTGCTATGGTAACAAGCTGACAGATATAGGATCCCTCATGATTTGCGATGGTATGTGATTTTTATCCAACGAGTTGTGCGTTTTCTATCCCCGAGCCTTGGCGAGGGGATAGAAAACACACAACGAGTTGGATAAAAATCATATACCATCGCAAATCATGAGAGATTCTTTTTATCACATGTTTTACCATGTATTTTGTTAAACCTCAATCTTTTCTTTAAAAATTATAATTGTGAACCGCACAACACATAAACTACAAGACGTCAACAACTTTACGCACGGAAAAAGAGTTCCTTAAAGATTAACAAACAAGCATTTCATTTTCAAGCATATTTTTATCAATTCATGAAAGAAAAAAATAAAACAGAATTAAATGCTTCACATTTACAAACTCTACACTTTTCAACTGAATTGTTTTGTTAATTTTTCATTCTACGTCAATCATCCGCCTGAAGCTACGTAATGTTTAATTATGACGTCACGTGGCGTAAGAACACACAGTGGAATATCAAAAATTTATCCCATGAGTGATATCCACCGCATATTGAGATAAACATGTGATAAATAATGTATATTGTAATATTTTAAGGCAATTTTGAATGGGTATTATTTGTATATAGAGCGTAGATAGATTATATCAATTGGTGAGAAAATATCAAGTTTGTTCTGAATTTGAAAGCACCTGGCATCTTGCATTTGCCGAAAATAATTGCCGTTGCTATGGACTTTCGAAAAAGAAAGAATATTTGTGTGATTTATTTTCTATGCAACTTTAATTTCGATAGCAACAACACTTCTGTGTTGAAATAAACTTTTGTGTAATATATAATAAAAATATAGGTATATGTTTACAAATTCCAACATAAACAATTGCGAAAAGTTTCTAAAAGCAGGAATTACAGCATATCAAAATCATCTTCAATTTTTCAGTGTTTTATGTTTCTTGGCCACAATAGCAACGGGTGTCAATTTTCATGAATAAAATGTATATTGCATGAATATTGGTAAGGATATAAAAAAATAATAATTTATCATTTCAGCTAATAAAAAAAACGTAAAAGACCATTTCAAAAAGATCTAACGGTTTCCGTGGTAACATTGTTATAGTATTGGTTTCTCCATCAATTTTTTTTTTCAATGAAATAAGAATTGACAATCGAACAAAGATTGTTTTAGGTCTTTGATAGTTTTACATTAGTGGGCAAAACCTTCTTATATGGCTTAAAAGAAGGCAAGTTTTGCTATTTTTCCATCTTCAGCCTCGATTACCATGGCAACGGTTACCCCCAGTACCCAACGTTTAGTGGTTTTTTATTTTTTGTTTGCTTTTTTTTTTTTTTTTTTTTTTTTTTGCATTTTACACCTAGGTATGTCCATGTATGAAATATAACGAAAATTTGTTACTATGCATGGCTAGACTCTTTTATAAATCATTGATTCTTACATAGAATTAATCTTAAACAGTATGCCCAAGTGGTTATACATGCATGTGTTTTGGAGAGGAATTGTATCATTTCCTAAACACTATACATATTCAGTACTTGATTTGCGTTTTGTTGAACGAAATTCGAGCACACACGATTCGACGACATTAAATTTTAAACTCCACTCTCTGGAGTACTGGTGGTGTTAGTCCTATACAAGTGATATCATCCGCTAATGAAGGACAGTTACTTGTGACATTAAGTATACCCGTATTTTTAGATGATTGCTCAAGGTTGATGATCAAGTCATTGATATACACTAAATAAAAGAATGTCGATAAAATGCTCCCTTGCCTAACACCCTGTTGAACAGAAAAAAACATCTTAATTGATTTTGATTTACAACAATAGCGCTATAGGTGTCAATATTACAATCATGTAAAATATACCACAATCTGCCTTTTATACCAATATGATAGAGCTTTTACTAAGAGACCATGTCTCCATACTCTGTCGAAGGCCTTCGAACTGTCCAAAAAGCTAACATAAACATTGTTTTCTTGTTAGTATTTCTTTTCATTTCTAAATTGCCACAGACTGGGAATCAACATATTAACCACCAGATCTGTCTTAAACTTTTAAATATGATTTTTGGGCCATAAACTATGATTTTAGAAAAGAAAAAATCCCAATTTGATGGCTTTGAAATTTTTTTCTATATATAATTATATATAGTTCTTCGTTTAAAGGAGGAAAATATAGTCAAAAAAGGCCACGACCATCTAGTCCTCTTAATTCAAAGGATTGTTCAAAGAAAGTGAGATGACGATAAAGGAAAGCAGATGAAAATAATCTCCTCAATATCAAGACTAATAACATTATAGAGTGGGGCACAAAACACGTGACCCTGACATTGTGGATATATTGATAAATATCAAAAATATTTTTATTGGGAGAATTACAGATACTGAGATGAAAGTTCAAAACAGCGCTCATATTTCATTTATCTATTATTTCTTTTTACAAAAAAAAAATACAGTAGTTCGGCTTTTTTTTTTTACATCAATGTAGTAACCTCTAATGATATAAATTGCATATGTGGTCAAAATCCTGACCATTTATGATATGATTTTATTATTAGAAATATAAAATTGATGGTTGAAATTAACATCTTTTAATGATAAGAAGATTCATCGCACGATAAGTACATTCTTGACGATTGTTTATTCATTGTATATTTTTAATGCATTTGTGGATAATTATGTATGATATAGTACTGTTTTGATCACATGCATCTGTGCATACCCCTATATCTGTGTTGGCTAAACAGAGTGTTAGCTAGGTATTGAATATTCAAAATATAGACAATATATAATAAAAACACCGTTTATTAATCACTATAAACGATCTTGTAAAAAAGAAGAGTTCGCCGTTTTATGTCTTTCTTTGTCTATTTCTCTATTTCACTATGAAATGTGGTCATAACGAACAGTGTTCAAAATTTCAAAAGTCCAAAGGAAAAATACAAAACAGGAGCAGAGCAAACACGGACCTGTAAACATTAGAAGTAGGATCAGGTGCCATGGAGGAGTGAGCATCCTCTGCTGACCGGTCACACCCGCCATGTTCTCTTTGTCGTACTCAGGAAAACGGAGACAATTAGGTGATTAATTATGGCCTAACAATAAGTATGAAAAAGTCAATAAGCATTCAACCTAGCAGAAGATTGTATTTGTTGACAAGGTCGTTGTATCGACCATATAACTTACGAAATGATGGCTTTTATCAAGACTTTTGATAATCTTGTTTTATAAACTTGTTTGTCAATAGCTTGTCTCGTTTAACATATTGTTCACAAGTAGAGCATGCCCTTGCGTATCGAAACGACTGTCAGACAAAAACTCTATATGCAGGTAATGAAAGTATATTGCTACATAAGTAAGGAAAGTTGACTATAGAAAAATTGAAGTCATCACGTTTATCATAAAGTTGTGTTGTTAGGTAACTGTAGTGAATTTTACCATCGGGTTCGGGATTCCATAAATAACATAATTGTATATCTATTGTAAACAAAGCTCAGTTGTTACCTGTACCTTACCCAAGTTGGACGTCGACTTTATCCCTCGACTTTAGAGGTTTCTAACAACCTATAACTCATATATGTGAGTATCATCGATAAATATATACCTTCACAACAATGGTGTTAGAAGTGGTCGTATAGATATGTTATATGTATATATTATTTTTTTTCAGATTAAATACCCCGCAGAATAGTTCGTGCATTTTGGCGCCATAATTGATTTTTTTTTCTTGTCTTCCAAATTCGATCTGGGAAGATATTTATTCATTTCAATTAAAGTATTGGTATATTTTTGAAAGATTTGTATTGTTTTTCTTGGTTTTTTGATTTTTTTTTCCTTTGCGTTTTCCGATCATTTTTTGTTTCTAGTATACACCGACATGTTTTTTAAGATCAATTACAACATGACTATTTCGTCGGATTGTCTGATGATTTAGTTTATACATAAAGTAAGATCAATACTAGATAGGTTTATACAGGAGTAAAATATCAAGATCATGGCTACTCCAATTGATATCAAGAAAGCAACATTTGAAGAGTTAAAAAACATTCGAAATATTGGGGACAAAAGAGCAAAGAAAATTATTGATATCAGAAACATTAAAGGCAAATTTACTTTAGAAGACTTCAAAATCATTCCCAGCATTCCCAGCTCAATTTGGGATCCCTTGATAGAGGAAGGTTTAATTGTTGTACCATCAAATTTAGTCAACACAGGAAACACAGTAGAGTCTAGCGTACAAGAAAGAGATTTACTGAAAAAGATTGATATGTTGGAGAAAGAGCTGGTTGAGAAAGAAGAAATGATTAGAGAAAGAGAGAATAAACTTAAACAAAGAGATCGTACATTAGATGAAAAAGAGGAAGAATTGTCGTTATTACAAAAAAAAAGCATGAAAACAACCAGAGAAAAAGGAAATAAAATAGCTGATGATTTTCAGAGTATGATTGAAAGGAGAGAAAAAGATTTGAAAGAAAGATAGAGAATTTGATGAACAGTTACAGACTTTAGAAGAACAGAAAGAGAATATGAGATTATTAGAGGAGAAAGAAAGAACAGAAAGAGAAGAGCAATTAAGGAAAATAATGAGAGATAGAGAGAAAGGAATAGAAGAGAGGGAGAGAGATTTTAGCCAAATCAAATCAGAAAGAGAGCATGAAATGTTTGTCTGTTGTTCTAAAAAAGTTAATAGTCCCACACCACCCAAATTGTAAACTTATGATGGAAAAACAAGGTGGAAACCCTATTTCATTCAATTTAATTACATTGCCCAGAAATACATTTGGAATGAAAGAGAAAGGTTAGACAAATTAATTGAATGTTTGAGAGAGAAAGCTTTAAAATTCTTCAGTTCAAGACCAGAAAATGTTCAAAAGGATTTCAAACTGCTGTGTCAAAAATTCAAAGAAAGTTCGACAAGAATGAACAACCTCATATCATGAGAAGTCCACTTCAGGAGACCAAACAGGAGGTAGATGAAACTCTTGAAGAATTTGCAGAAAGAATAGAAGAATTATCAAAGGAAGCTTATCAAGACTCTCCAGACTTTTGGAGAAGTACAATTACTATTGATGTATTTTTAAGAGGTTGTAAGGAAAGAAAAGCTGCTCTAGTCACTCTGAATAAAGATCCCGAAACATTGGATAAAGCTATTCAGTACATTAAGAATGAAATTACAAACCAAAAGCTATTAATAGGACAAAAGAAAGACATCAGAAGAGCTACATTAGAAGATGAAGTTTTACCCAACAAAAATGCAAATATTAGAATAGTTAATAAAACAATTCCATCTTTAGAAACAAGAATTACAGCTCTGGAAAATGACAACAAAGAAATGATAGAAAGAATGAAGGCAAATGATGTAGAAAGAGAAAGAGAGAGAGAGAGAGAGAGAGAGAGAGAGAGAGAGAGAGAGAGAGAGAGAGGGGGGAAAGAGAGAGAGTGAGGAGAGAGAGAGGAGAGAGAGAGGAAAGAGAGAGAGTGAGGAGAGAGAGAGAGGAGAGGAGAGAAAGAGAAAGGAGAGAGAGGAGGGAGAGAGAGAGAGGAGAGGAGAGAAAGAGAGAGGAGAGAGAGAGGAGAGAGAGAGGAGAGGAGAGAAAGAGAGAGGAGAGAGAGAGGAGAGAGAGAGGAGAGGAGAGAAAGAGAGGAAAGAGAGAGAGAGAGAGAGAGAGAGAGAGAGAGAGAGAGAGAGAGAGAGAGAGAGAGAGAGAGAAAGAGAGAGTTACAATCCAGATCCAGGACAACAAGACAAAGATCTACTCAACGATCAAGATCCAATTGTTCTGCAAGAGAGAGTCAAAGTGAATGTGTAAAATGTCGTGAAGAAGGACATTTTGCAAGAAACTGCTGTCATCATCAAAACAGATGTTCAAGATTCAGATCATTTTTACAAACACCATCAAATTTTCCTGGGTATTTAAATTCTCACGAGCTGAGGAAATAGGCCATTCCTCAGCTCGACCCAATGAACCAAGGCCACAATCACATACCAGATTCAAATATCAAAATTTAATAAAATCACCAGGATGAGTTATGAATTAGTTCTGAAAAATAAAAATGGTAAATCAGGATAACATGAATAACTTAGGTCAAATAATGTCAGGACGTAAATATCTAAGTTGTCAGATTTGAAAATACATGTACATTAATGAAAATCAATGAATCTAAACTTTAAGAATGCGATTTTGATTCAATGTTTTTGAATCATCAGGAAATAAATTAAGTTGTTTGATTAAGTTCTGCAGTCAAAGATGTCGGATACTCTGATATCATTGTCTGATTTTATTACAATCTTGGAACTTCATATAGTTTATTATTGGGTAACAACAATTCACAAAACCATGATGAAAAAGGTATGGAGAAAGACAAAATACTTGAAATCTTTTAATTTAGATAATCAAACCAATGTGGTGTTTTAACTAAACAGATATATTTTAGGAATGAACAGTCAATGTTCATTACTTTTGAATACATGTATTAGTTTTTAATTAAGCCCATATATTTATGCCTCTTGATAACAGTGCTTTCTGTTTTTATTTAATCTTTGCGTATATGAAAATCACTACATATTTACACATCACACTTTTGGAGTGCTATATTTACAGTCAGATTGTCTGATTGTTAACAGCTGTCTAATAGTGTGTTACTTAGTACTTTATTTGAAATGATACATGTATGTTTTAAAGTTTAACACGCCAGCCCTTTTAAATATGATGGGGAGGAAATTAGTGAATTTTACCATCGGGTTCGGGATTCCATAAATAACATAATGGTATATCTATTGTAAACAAAGCTCAGTTGTTACCTGTACCTTACCCAAGTTGGACGTCTATTTTATCCGTCAGACTTTAGAGTTTCTAACAACTCTTAACTCATATATGTGAGTATCATCGATAAATATATACCTTCACAACATAACCATTCATGTCTTTTTCATGAAGCTGCGAAGAGTTTAAATAGATTGTTTGACGAGTTTCAGCTTTGCTTTTCCAATTAATTTATTTCTTAACATAATTTATTAATTATTTATTTAACATGCTATAAGAATCATGACCTTTTGTGCATGCACAATGTATGCCAGGCGTGAATTATAAAAAAAAACAACAACAACATAGGTTAAGTTTATTTAGTTTAGGATATTGTCTTTAATGTAATTGATCATTCTGGATACCTCATTTATTATTGTTTTATGGAGCTTTGAGGTAAAATAATGCCATATGCTTATTTTAGATAATAGAAATACAACAAAACAAGCTCAATCTAGAAAAAGGTCAAATCAAAATGAGCAAAATATCTCAAAACAGCGTTTATAAAGGCTCGTAATAGAGACATTTTTGTTCACCTCTAGTTTGAGAATTCTGCACCATATTAAAAAATAATATCATAACATTAACTTGGTCTAAAGGCTCGTAATAGAGACATTTTTGTTCACCTCTAGTTTGAGAATTCTGCACCATATTAAAAAATAATATCATAACAGTAACTTGGTCCAAAGGCTCGTAATAGAGACTAGTTTGTTCACCCCTAGATTGAGACTTCTGCACCATATTAATACATATTATCATTACGATAACTTGGCCAAAGGGTCTGAACACCAGGCGTAGATCATCAGAGGCGAAGCATGATACAAGCCCTCTTATAGTGTACATCACCTATTTCACATAAGTAGATTTAATTACACTCAGATAATCGTGGATTAACTTTGCAACAAGTATATAAAATTCAGAAAAAGTTAATAGCTATCACACATGGCCATATGCACACCACCCGCATATCTCAGGGGAAGACTAAAATCTGCAGCAAAATCCTTAGAAAATACTGCGTCGTAAAGACCTATTATTGCTTTACTCGGTACATTTACTTGGGGTCCCGTTAATCGACCAATCGGTAGTTGTTATATATGTCTGACCTCTGCGTCGGTGGACCCCCAAAGCTTTGGGAGGAGAAAGGTCAGTAAACTCTGAACCTAATCAGTTCCGGAAATATCCGGATATCAGATTGGAGTATGTTGGTACTGATACTGATATTTGTCGCTTTCGGTAAAAATGAGTAATTTATGTTGTTTTTTGATTTTTATCGATGTAGAGGAAATGAGGCAAGAATTTTATAAATGTTACGACAAAAAATCTTCTGATACCGGCGCAGTATTTCATTTTAACGGCTCAGTGTTGAATTGGCAAGTTGGAACAACAGCCTTGAATTTTCATTAGGGAATTATCTAGCTGGCCCTAAAACATATAGTTTCATAATCAACACCAAGGAACAACTTTTTTGAGTTGAAAAAAGCAACAACAAATATTGCAAATGCCAATACCTTGATGATTATATCAAAAAATGGGCTAGCCCCTTACATTATGAACCTGTAAAGCCTAAAAGTATTTTCTTAAGATCTTAAAAACGATTAAAAATTGTTAACCATTGCATGTATTGGAGTAAAATTGTTCATCGTGACATTTTACAACTATTTATTCCTTTAATGTCGATATGTTACGGTAATAAGGGATCTTAAGGGAACAGAATTTTGAACATTCGATGTTACATACCTTAAAAACGAAAAATATTTTGTGAATCATTCAAGAGAAAAAATAGTTCAGAAATTAACTTTAAACCTTATGTCATCTTCAAACTGTCATTGCGACTGCTATTAAGGTTTAATTGGCTGGCCCCTAAAACTTATTGTGTCATTTATCTTAAGACAAAGGAACAAAACATGTTGTAAATGCCAAGACCGTTGCAAAGATATCAAGAAAAAGTGGACAGGCTGTTAAAGTAAGGATTTAAAGGGGTCAAAATTATTTTTCAAATATCTCAAAAACAATGGAATTTTTTTAAAACATTTCAATCAAAACTATCGTGAGGTGTAAGCACTGTTTTAAAATGACGAAAAATTTTGCTTTCTAGATATTAAAAAATTAATCTTTAAAAAGGTCGACCTCGAACATTCGACATTTAATAATGACGGAATATTGAATTTCACAGATGACCTCATCGTTGCCAGCAACAAGATCGCATTCAGTTATTATCCTTTTTATCCAAATTTGGGCAGGCGATATCTCAAAAACTATTCGACCGATCTTAATCATTTTTCACATATGACTGGAAGTGAATTTTATATGTTTTAGAAAGTTTTTGACGACGTTACTTTTGGTACAAAATTAATTACGAATTTATAGTCAAAATGTTCATATGTTTTGATCAGTATCTCTTTATCAATTTATGATTTGTCAAGACATATATAACAAAAGTGGCATGAAATAAACTTTTTTTTTCTTACCAAATCAAGAAATAGGGGCTGGTCCTTCTAATTAGGGATCTATCTACAGACTCGTAAAATCTATTACAAGTAACTTAAAACGATCCAGAGTCTGTAATGGATTAAAGAAGCAAAAGAGTTGATCATTACAATATTTGGTTGAAAAAACATCGCCACACACATGTATTAAGTACTTATGAATTTGTAGGGGCCAATCTTTGAGAAAATTTTGGTATTGATAATTGTTATTGATTTCCCTAATCGAAATGCCAATGTATGTCTCCATTAAGGATTTACGTACAGGGCTGGCCCAAAAAATCGATCATTTGGATCTCAATATGAACTGTAATTTTCTAGATTGATGCAAGATTAAAAGAATGTTAGAATTCTTGAGACCTTTCATATAATATGTAGATGAGAGATGGCCTCTTTATTAGGGGGCAAATATTACTATCCCCGCTAATTTATCAAAAAATCGGGGATATTTAGGAGACTCATAGCTTTAATTTTTAATGTGCCGTACGTAAAAATTCAAAATCAATTTGTTGGGCATTGTAAAATGGATTGTCAATTCTATACATTAAATGTACCTGAAAGTTTAGTGAGTGGTCTACATTTTTTCGTATCGTTTAAAATAAGCGGACGGAAAACTTACTCGTAACGAGATTGTTTCTTGAATTATCATTATTGTTATTATGAAAGTTAATTAATTAAACATTAATATAATGAGAAACCCAATCAGAATTTATATGAAATTAAAATCAATTTAAAAACAGGATTATGATTTAAGTCATCACAAATACAAACAGCGAAAAAAAATTAAAAGAGATACATTGCCATGTGACGTTCAATAAAACTTTAAAATCTCCCTCATTTTGTCACTCAGATCAAGAATCAATGTTGCATTCATGGTCGTTTATCGTTGTAAATACAGATGCTAGATGCTTGTTTTTAATATATAAAAAAGGTTTGTGATTCGTGTATGTGCTAACTTACTTAGTAAAAGGGATTAAGTTGTACATTTAAAAAAGCATATTTCAATAGAACTGTATTCTTACTGATAACATGGATGATAATGTGAACATAAGTATCACAGAAGGAGTCGGGAATAATTCAACTTCGGAAGAACTTACTTTACAACTCAACTTTAGTGAAACGACTTATGAAATAACGTTCACCTGTGTGACTTTTACTATTGCGTTCTTTGGGGTCATTGGAAATCTTGCCACGATAGGTAAAATCGTACGCGATCCCAAATATCATACACCTACTTTTGCTGCGATCGGCCTGTTAGCTTTTGTTGATGTTCTGTCAGTCACATTTTTCAGTTTTGTAAACAGGTTGACAAGTGTTTGGGACATTTGGCCATTAATTATATTTATCGAGAACATTATTAATTGTGCTTCTTACTTTCATGTGTGTTTACTCTCCGTTGAAAGATATTTAGTCACTGTATACCCACTTTAATCCAGACAACATCTTACTGTATCAGCGGTGTGTTGGTGTTCACTCACAATATGGATATCAAGCGGAATAGCTGAAACTGTTATAGATATATTTGATCTGACAATAGGTTACAAACTTGATATTTCGTTTTTTGTAAGTGTTGATATCATTATATTGTTAATGATCTGTTTTATTATGGTTCTGTTACATATTAAAAAATTTAAAACATTACAAAGTTCTATGTCTGTAACAGATCAAACACAAAGAAGAATGAATATTGTTGTCACTGTGATCATTAGTATATTTGTATTATTTTGCTTGACCCTCATCGTAAACAGACTAGTTCTAATTATTAGACAGCAATATCTAGATGAATTATTTTACATTGGATATTACCATATTTTTATCGGATGTATAAACTTTTCCTGCAATCCTTATATACTATTTATTTCACTATTTATCTAGCACATTTGATCATCTAAAACTGTATACAATTTTCTTGATATCTGATATCATATATCCATAAGCATGTAAAAGATCCGGATTTGTGAAACATTTTTCACTTTGTTAAAAAAAAAAGTAAATCCTGGAAATAAAAAGGTTCTTGAATATTGATCGATAAAATTTTACTTTTTATTCGATTTTTCAAAGAATCGTGTAATATCGATAAATCATGCCAGTTTATATCCCTTCTCATTTACGTATTTCCTTTACCAAAAAAAAAATCTAGGAATTAAGAAATATCCTACATAATAGACTATTACAAAATCGGTCATTAACGGATAGCATTCGTATCAGAAAACAAAACTGAATGTAAATTATTTCATAATACATATATCATAGGACTTAAGAGAATAAAGATACCTGTTTTATAAACAACAAAATATGTTTGTCACGAAATGATTAGTTCAGAAATTTGAAATATATCAAAGAAGAAAGGAGACTTTCTTGTAATACAGGTCTTTATCAGTATTGAAAATGAAAAGCAGATTTTAGAATCATATTGTCTTTTACAAACCCAGAAATAAAATAAATTAATGCAACGAAGTTTATACACATATAGAATGTTGAGTTGAAGGCCACAGCGAGTGATTTATTTTTTTTCACGTACAAGTTTTTGAATAAATTCTGCTTCATAAGAATACAAAATTAGGTCTGCTAACAATGGGGCACAATTGGTACCCATGGGAATTCCAACAGATTGTTGGAAGACTTGATTTCCAAACACTACATAGATCAGACACTCAAGCATCTTTTTAATGTCAACTTCAGGGTGCTTGTGTGTGCAATCAGAATGGTTTTTAACAAAATATTTTTTTAGATTTCCAATGACAAGGTAAGCATTTTTACGACTTCCATTTTCATTGAAGAAACAATTGTCGATGATATCAAAAAGCCTAGATTTTAATTTGTCATGGGGAATGGTTGTATAAAGCGTTGAAAAATCGTACGTTTTGATGCTATTGATTTTGGTAAGATTATTTATATATTTCGTTGATCAACTCAACAGCAAAATCCTCAAAAAATATTATATTAAATCAAATTTAGCGAAACCATCATAAATCCACAACAATAAGTTAAAGTATACGGGAAAACCTGTAACTTAAAATATATAAACTTCAATTTCCTTGTAACTTGGAATTGGTCTTATAATGGCACGTCTCTTTCTTCACTCTTCCCAAAGGCTCACTACCCCAGTGCTTGTTAGTTCACTAAGTTCACGTAGTTTAGTACTATTTAAAGTTCACTGTACAGTGAACAAAACTGCCTATTACTAGTGTATCTTTTGTGAATGGGTTAGAACAAAAACCAAGTTTAACTTATGACCTTATTTTATTATTTTTTTATTTTTGGAGGGTCGGGGGGTTAAGGTAGGATCATTTATTTTGGGGGTAGGGGGGGTTATATCTTCTTTTGTTTTCTTTTTGTTTGTTCGTTTGTTTGTTTGTTTGTTTTTTTTTCTTCATTTGGGGGGTCCTTTTAGTTTCTTAGGTAATAGCTTAACAGCTTAACAAACAAATTATTTGGAAGGTACATAAATGTACACTATTTTTCAGGAGCAGTTTACGTTTAATTGCATTCTTATCTTATTGTTTATAAGACGTGGCGATGTACTCTGACTAAAAACAAATTTCAACAAATCAATTACTGCTTAATGGCGTATTTGGCTTTTTTTTTTGAATTATCAAAATAGACATTTCATTGTTGGTATAGTTCAATAAGTCTCTCTCTCTCTCTCTCTCTCTCTCTCTCTCTCTCTCTCTCTCTCTCTCTCTCTCTCTCTCTCTCTCGTGATAACATTATAACCTTGACATATCCGAAAATCTGGTTTATATTCTATTCCCATCAGTTGTTGTTGAAGTCTGTGTCAAATCTATTCCTTTCCGTTCTGTGCAGCAGAAAGTACATAAAAATGATAATCGAGATAAGTTCGCTTCACAGTCGCGCCTTTATAGAAAATAATTCAAGGTCTCAACATTTCCCAAAATCTGTTTCAAGGCCAAATATTTGTGTTTGTATTTGTTTTTGTTACAGATGACATACCCTGGGGAAACCCAGATATAAGTGATGGTTAATACTGGGTATAAAGGAAACGGTCATTTCAGAAAAAGTACCAACCTGCAATAGCGCGGGACACCGCATGGTGGTTCGTTCGGTTTCAGTTTCGTTAACCGCTGCGTTTTTTTCAGATATTGTTTGCAGTTGGTTTCGGTTTTTATTTTCATCTAATATATTTATATTTGTATTTAGTTGTTTAATTTTTGTGCCATTCATTCATTCAATCTTTATTTCCTCTTTACAGAGATTATGAACATCTTATTAAGAACAAAATTAAAGGTACATTACAAAAAAAATAGTTTTAACTATATACAAATATATGTTTGTAGGAGTCCAAAGTTCGATGGGACTCTAAAGTTCGATGGTCACGCCAAAGTCCGATGGTCTGCGCCGTTGTCCGATGATTTGGCACACCAAAGTCCAATGGTCCCGGTGCAGTCGCCAAAGTCCGATCGTATGAAACCTCAAAGCCCAATGGTAATCAAAATCGAGAATAAAGAAGAAAAATACATGATAGTTCATATTTTAAAACGAGCCCACGCGGTTTGATGCCTTTATTTGTTTATCATTGACTTATTAGTTCATTCATTACACATTAATTACAACATATTTTGGCGAAACACATATATTGTATTTGAATACAACATGAAGGTGTCATTCTTTGTTCTTGCAGTTCTCCGCTGTAAAGACCTTCCCCTACTATCACTGTTAATTTTCACCACTCGTGTCTTTCTCCATCCTACATGTTTGGTTGTTGATTTTGAATAGATAGCAGCGAAGTCACCACGTTTTCCGTCCAAGGAGGATTAAGAATAGTCCTTCGTCAGAAATACCGCTAAACTTGCAACAAAGGAAGGTGTTGAAGAAACTAGAGATGTCCGTCCACAAATTGAGTAAGTCGTTGTACAGGAGCAAGTAATGTGAGTGAAGAAATCGTGAAATAACACGCCACAAAGTTGACAACAGTTAGAGTTTTCATGGGGCTGATCTGACATTAATTTGCAGATAAATTTGCACATGGAAATTTCATGGCAGTTTGAAAGATGTTGGTAGACTGCTCGATTAACAATTGTTTTTCATGTTTGTTTCGTTTGGAACGTTCCATTATCTAACCACTGTTGCAAAAATTCTACGAGATTGTATTAGGACAGTAAATTAAGAATAGCTGGAATGAATCCAAATTGACGTTGAGTTAGGTTTCTTAAAAAAGTGAAAAGCCGAGTTAGATTTTTTTCGGTACTGCTTGGCAGTTTAGTAGACAGAGCCGTCCGAAAAACAGAAGTTTTCTTCTGTTTATTTCAGAGCTAAATGGACTTTCACATAAATCAGATCTTGTCCTTCGTGGCCGAGTTTGGGATTTATTACACACCGAGTGATGGAATACCGCTAACGGTTGTGCATCTTTTGCAACAAATTGTTCCACAAATCACATCCGTATAACACTGATGACCTAACTTGTGCACGCTTGCCAGTGTTAACGGGTTAAGATGCTGTGAGCCAATGTATGTTAAGGCGTAGAAGGCACTGTTTCCTTTGCGAGAGGCGGCATTGATGCGGTCGGAGAAGTTACACTTGTTATTAAACAGTATGCCCAAGTGGTTATACATGTATGTGTCTTGGAGAGGAATTGTTTCATTTCCTAAACACCATACTTGATTTGCGTTTTGTTGAACGAAATTTGAGCACACACGATTTGACGGCTTTAAATTTAAAACGCCACTTTTTGGAGTACTCATAGGCAATATCCAACTTATTCTGAAGGGATCGTGGTGTGACATGTAATTCTATACAAGTGATATCATCCGTTAATGAAGGACAGTTACTTGTGACATTTAGTAAACCCGTGTTTTAGATGATTGCTCAAGATTGGTGATCAAGTCATTGATCAACTTACAAAGATATATAGCGGGTTCCAGTAAATGTTCTACCAAGCCTCTTTTTTTACTCCTTACCGAAATATTAACAGCAGTAAAGGAGAGACTTCAAGAGTACTGTGCAACAGTATATTCAAGAAGTAGTGTAAATCAGATGTGGATACTTACGAATTTCAAGGAACTTTTTAAAAAACCTGAAATCTCAAAATTTTACCAAAATCAATAGCATCAAAACTTACGACTTTTCTACACTTTATACAACCATAACCCACGATAAATTAAAGTCCCGTCTTTTTGACATCATTGATAACTGCTTTTTTAATAAAAATGGATCACGTAAATTTTCCTACCTTGTCATCGGTCATTTGCAAATCTATTTTGTTAAAAGCCATTCGGATTGTGCACACAAGTACTCTGAAGTTGACATTAAAAAGATGCTTGAGTTTCTGATAGACAACATCTATGTAGTTTTTGGATCTGTTTGAATACCCATGGGTACCAATTGTACCCTATTGTTTGCAGACCTATTTTTGTATTCATTTGAAGCAGAATTTATTCAAAAACTTGTAGGTGAAAACAATAAATCACTCGCTGTGGCCTTCAACTCAACATTCAGGTATATCGATGACGTATTATCAATTAACAATTGTTACTTCCATACTTACGCCGATTCGATATATCCCAGTGAATTTGAAATAAAAGATACCACAGAGTCTGCGTCATCTGTTTCATATTTGGATATTTTACTGGAAATGGACATTGATGGTAACCTAACAACAAAACTATATGATAAACGTGATGACTTCAATTTTTCTATAGTCAACTTTCCTAACTTATGTAGCAATATACCTTCATCACCTGCATATATATGGTTTTTTTGTTTCTCAGTTAATTCGATACGCAACGGAATGCTCTTCGTATGAACAGTTTCTAAGGCGAGGCAAGCTATTGACAAACAAGTTAATAAAACAGGACTATCAACAGTCTCGTTTGGTCATCTTTTCGTAAGTTCTATGGTCGATACAACGACCTTGTCAGCAAATACAATCTTCCACTGGGTCGCATGCTGACTGACGTTTTTCATACTAATTGTTAGACCATAATTAATCACCCAATTGTCTACGGACTTTTCCGGGTTTTTTTTTTTACCGATAGCGACAAAGAGCACACGGCGGGTGTGACCGGTCAGCAGAGGATGCTCACTCTTCAATGGCACCTGATCCTACCTCTATTTATTTTTTAAGAGGTCCGTGTTTGCTCTGCTCCTGTTTTGTAATTTTCCTTTGGACTTTTCAATTTGAACACTGTTCGTTATCACAACATGTCATTAAGTAAATCCGCGTTTTTAGATGATTGCTCAAGATTGGTGATCAAGTCATTGATGTACACTAAATAAAAGAATAACTCCCTGTTTAACAGAAAACCATCTGAATTGATTTTGATTTACAACAGTAGCGCTACAGGTGTCAATATTACAATCATGTAAAATAGACCGCAATTTGCATATTATACCAATATGATAGAGCTTTACTACCATGTCTTCATGCTCTGTCGAAGGCCTTAGAACTGTCCAAAATTCGAACATAAACATTAAAATTTGTTTTCTTGTTATGTATTTCTTTTAATTTATAAATTGTCACAGGCTGGGAATCAACAAATTCACCATCAGTTCTGCCTTAAACTTTTAAATAGGATTTTTGGGCCATACATTATAATTGTAGAAAAGAAAAAATCCAAATTTTGTAGCTTTGAAAATTGATTTTCTATATATATAATTATACACAGCTCTTCGTCTTAAGGAGGAAGATATAGTCAAAGAATGGCCTAGGCCATCTAGCCCTCTTAATTCAAAGGATTGTTCAAAGAAAGTGAGGTGACGATGGAGGAAAACAGATGACATGTGGTGATAACGATCAGTGTTCAAACTCAAAGGTCCAGATGAAAATTACAAAACAGGTGCAGATGAAACACGGATCTCTAGAAAAATAGAGGTAGGATCAGGTGACATGGAGGAGTGAGTATCCTATGCTGACCGGTCACACCCGCCGTGCTCTCTTTGTCATAATCGGGAAAACGGAAAAACCCGTAGACAATTCGGTGATTAATAGTGGCCTAACAATAAATATGACAAACGTTAGTCAGTATTCGACCTAGCGGAAGATTGTATTTGCTGACAAGGTCGTTGTATCGACCAAATGAACTTACGAAATCATGCCTGCAATCGAGACTTTTGATAATCTTGTTTTATCAACTTGTTGGTCAGTAGCTTGCCTCGTTTTAGAAATTGTTCATGTGTAGAGCATGCCATTGCGTATCGAATTGACTGAGAGACAAAAACTCCATATGCAGGTAATGAAGGTATATTGCTACATAAGTAAGGAAAGTTGACGATAGAAAAATTAAAGTCGTCACGTTTATCAACGTTTTGTTGTTTTGTTACCATTCCTATCTTTTTCATGTAGCTGAGAAGAGATTGAATAGATTATTCGACGAGTTTCAACTTTGCTTTTCCAACTATTTTATGCAAAACAGTTTAAATCTTAAAGGAACATGCTTTAAGTTATAAGAACCATGACCTCTTTGCATGCATAATGTATATCAGAATGAATTATAAAAAAATAATATAGGTTATTATTGATTTTAGGAAATTTGGGGTAAAATGATAGCAAATGCTTAATTTATATAATCTAGAAATACGTCCCATCAAAGTGAGAAAAAATATCTCAAAAGAGTGCTTATAATGGCCCGTAATAGAGACATTTTTGTTCACCTCCAGTCTGAGAATTCTGCACCGTATCAATACATATAATTATAACAGTAACATGGTCCAAGGGGTCTGATCACGTCTTATTGCCAGGCCCGAATGATCAGAGCAGATCATCAGAGGCGGATCATGGTACGTGCGCTCTTATAGTGTACATCACTGATTTCACATAGGTAGATTTAATTACACTCAATAAACGCGTACGGTTATTTTCCGATAAACTTGGATTAACTTTCCAACAAGTATAAAACATTCAGAAAAAAAGTCAATAGCCATATGAACACCACCCGGATATCTCAGGGTAAGACTAAAATCTGAATCGATACGATCCTAATGTCATATGATACCATTCCCTTACTCAGCAAAATCTTTAGAAAATACTGCCTCGTAAAGACCTATTATTGCTTTACTCTGGGGTCCCGTTAATCGACCAATCAGCCGTTGTTATGTATGTTTGACCTAGCTCTGCGTCGGTGGACCTCGAAAGCTGTGGGAGGAGAAAGGTCAGTAAACTCTGAACCCAACCAGTTCCCAAAATATCCGGATATCAGATTGGAGTATTTTGGTACCAATACTGATATTTGTCGCTTTCTGTAAAAATGAGTAATTTATGTTGTTCTTTGATTTTTATCGATGTAGAGGAAATGAGGCAAGAATTATACAAATGTTACGACAAAAAATCTCGAGATACCGGCGCAGTATTTCAGTTTGACTCCGGCTCAATATTGAATTGGCAAGTTAAAGCAACAGCCTTGAACTCCGAATTTTGAAAAGAAAATGGACCGATTTTATCAATGATAATCATTGGCATGAATTATATTCCCTGCTAATTTTATTTTCAGCCTGTTGCAGGAACTGCTTTCATTATTGAAAATTTATTTCTTCATTTGGATGCAAAACAGTTAAATCGAGTGACATCAGTGATGTGGTTTGTACAGTCTCGCCCAATGACAAACGTCGATAAACAACTTGATAAAATCATTGCATCCGGGTGATGTTCTTTATTTATATCACGGCGATTATTAAATGCTATTTCATGATATAGAATCATAGCATTTATAGGAGTACGGTGAATACGATCTCAGATCAAGGGTGACCATTTTAACGACAAATCAAAGTTTCATCATACAGGGCAATAAATAGCCATAGAATATATTTAAAACGTAAAAGATTTAGTCTCTCCCAACGTTCACGTTTCCGTCACTTTTTGTCGATATTCTGAATAAAAATCAGACACCTCGCACAAAATTTAAACATTATCATCTGTCGTGTGCAGTGCAAAATTCCTGTATTTATTTGTTAATTTTCTCTTATCTTTCTAATAGACATAACAAAGGGTCGTTTTAAAACAGACTTCTAGGACTATTTTTTTACCTAGAAAATAAATGTGGTTTGGATGCAAAGGTATTTAAGAATGTCCAAATGAAGAAAAATGGAAAAATTCCACAGCTGCGTCATTTATTTCAATATGAAACAAGAATTTATAGAATAACACATCTTAAATTTACCCCCTCCCCCCCCCCCCTAAAAAAAAAAAAAAAAACCAAAAAACAGCATGACACGCCTGCAGTGGGTTCATTTGGTAATGAACTACGCATGCTAACCGTCATTATACATTAAATGTTGGTGAGAGGATGAGAGGGGGTGGGGAAACTCGGGTCGTTTACTCATTTCATAAAATGTGTGTCCACTGACAAATACAGGAATCAATTATAATAGCAATGCATTTCCTTGCATTGTAAAGAATTACAAATCTGTTCGCGTCAATCAATTTTGCGATAAACAGAACTCTAATTCTAAAAACATGATTGATAAGAACTATTGGAATCATACGTGAACAAACCTTTTTGTTGGTGATGCACAGTTTATAACGACCCTCAGAGCTGTGGAGAGCTCTCACAAGATAAGGATCGGGATCGGAGTACTAACACGCAATCAAGTCTGCTAATTGTTTATCGTATCAATTGAGGAGCAATTTAAGTGTCATCGAAGCACAAAAATAGCGCAATCCCGAATCGTGAAGTTGATGTTATTTTTTAGAAAAAATATAAACGTAACAAGGGATGGGATTACATAGTACATATAAAACTGGGGGAGGGGAAGTATATCTGCACACGAGAGCCGTTTTGCACTTCTAAGATAAAATCAATGCTCCTGATTATGAACATTGTGGCATTAAATGCCGAGATCAGATTACGCGAGATTTCCTCTCCCTCGAGACTGTAGTGTGATTCTGTACGTGATCACGCACGGTATACCCCGTGTTCCAAGCATGGCACCCTTTCTATGCCTGCTGAATTTGTTTAAATTCAAAGTCCGTGCCACCAAAATGATTTGCCCCTAAGCTTCATGTTTCGTTATATTTGTTGCTTGATTTGAAGGTCAACGACTCCTGAGTCTCATGTGTGTTCGGGGGTAGGGGTATACCGTGCAAAAGCGACGAGAGTGCAAGACGAAGTATGAAAGACGAAGCTATAGGAGTGAAAAATGAAGGTATAAATCATTATGAAAGATGCATTTAAAGACTGTAGTCTATTTCTCCCTGTTCTCTACATACTCTCAATTTTACCCTCCATTTTTTTTACTTTGCGCATTTTTAAAATAGGGGGTGGGGGAGGGGGGTAGAGGCAGTGATTGCTGTAGGGTCGAGGTCCATCAGGGTCATAGAAATTAACCACATGATAAACAAGTTGATGATACCAATTATTCTATTGACCAACTGACTAATGCATGATTATCAAAGAACTGCGGCAATAAAAGTGTTTGGTGTTTCACACGTTTCGGATTCGGTCACGTGATACATTCATGGGAAGGGTCGCAGCGGTGACGTTAATTACCTGTTTTTCTGGGAGTAATGTTGATTGACGTGTTTATCAAAACGTCACAAGTCCGCTCTTTCTCGCGAGGAGAAGCGAGCCCGCTTTCTAAAATCGGTGTCCTTGAGATGTCTTATCGTTCCAGATTATCAAATTAGTCGTTTTATCTACAGATATAATGTTCTCGAAATTGCCACCATTTTGTGTGGGTATCTAAACTAAGGGAGGGCTAATCTCCCATTATGCTTGTCAATCTCTGAATAAGCCCGTTATTCACTTGAGAATGGTCGCCATATATTGTTGTATAAATTTACTCACTTATTTTATCAGAAATCATTTGAGAAGTTAGTGCCGAACCAAACAAAAGAGACATGAAATTCCTTCTGCTGGGGGTGCTGTTGGTTCTGATACTGTTACTGGCTCACGTACAAGCAGGTAAGTCCGTGTTGTATTGAATTTATTGCTGTTGTTTAGAGTCCGAGCGAGAATATTGTAGCATTTAATAGATAAAAAAAATGAATTATTTAAAAAGAGGGCTTGTTTGTCGTGGTCATTTTTAAACTTTAATTATCTCTTTAGAAGAATAGCTCTGTATTAAGATGAAGGTAAACATATGAATAAAATATATCAAATCTTTCTTATTTAAGGAATGAATTCAATATTTATTAGTTTTATACGATATAAAATGGTTTGGGGCAGTTTACGCTTTGTAAACCGCGAAGCGTGAGTTTAAATGTTAAATTTGCAGTGAAGTTTATCATTTATACATAAGTAGTGTAATGCAGATATTAATTATTTTCCATATTTTCATCATGAGAAAAGTAAGTCATATATGTTTACATTAAAGAAATAACGAGAACATATTTCACTATGAATTGTTTAGACGGAATATTATGTAAAAGACTTATTTGATGTGAAATATGCAAGACTATTTTAAAGAAGCAACGTTTATTAGAAAAAACCAATAAAATGGTGTGACTATTGGTAGGAATTTTGTATTCACTTTCCAACTACTAAGTATAAATGGTGTAAGTGTGTGGCCATGATTATCTTGCGATATTGATATGCAGAGAGTATGCAAAACATCGAAAGGGGTTGTATCGTATTTAATCAACATTTGAAAATTAAGAGGGGAATGGGGTAAGTAATGCATTGTTATTTTATTGTAAGTAAACAGAATTTTAAAAAAATACCTTTTTATGAATATTAAAGTGATATAAATGATAAGGATAAACTATTAAAGTACTACACTCTACAATAAATATAACGTCGAACATACAAGTACGTTTAAGAGGACTTGATGGTCGTGACCATTTTAGGCTGTAGTGATCTCCATTTAAAGTAGAGCTCTACATAAGAATATTGGAAAATGCCCAAATTTAAAAGGTAAAACATATGGAATTTTCTTTACTAAATATTAGTTTATAGCTAATGGTATCTTATCTAAAAATTTAAGGAAGATCTGATAGCTGCTTTGTTGACCACACAGCCTCCTTAAAATATAATTTTTATTGTAAATTTTTGTTCAATGTCGGATCGGATGAATATAAAATAATACTCACTTTTTAATTTAATCAAAGTAAGCTGCTAAGTGGCTTTTTCGGCGAAAATTATCGTAACCGTATTATTTATTTATTTATTCAGCTTCTTTAATTTGTAAGTAGCGGCTGTGAAACGTATAGTGGGGCTGCATAATCCACCCCCACCACCCGCCCGTCTCTTTGTGGTCAACTATATAACCCCCCCCCCCCCCCGCGCCCAACATGTTACATGTTATATATATATATATATATATAGAGAGAGAGAGAGAGAGAGAGAGAGAGAGAGAGAGAGAGAAACAATTTATCCGCAGAATGACAAGACCTTTGAAAAAAATTCAGACATAAAAACTTCAGCTCATATTGGTTTAATGTAATATTAGGTTAATTATTAATTCCTAAATATGTCCTTTTTCTTTGTGTAGATGCATGCATCGACTTCGTCAGGACTTATCTAGAGGACACAATATACAACATTCCGCTCCCCGAGCTGTGCGCGTGAGTATTAAATTACTTCTAACAATCTTGCTCCTCAAGTGTGTGCTAAACGTTGTGTAGAAAAATATTACCGATGTTATAAAATTGATCATTATTTCAAACCTCTCTCATTAATGAATGCTCCTCTTTCAATCATTGTCGAAATATAACTCAAAAATTGTGAAGCGAAAACTTACCAATCTTTCAGAAAAATTGAAAGAAAGTTCTCTCTGAAATAATGGATTTCAAAGATACCGATGTGTATCGCCAAAGCTCAGGGAAAGAAAACATACAACTCATTAGATAAAAATCATACATCATCGCAAATCATGAGAAATCCTACATTTAAATCGCCACATATTTTATACTTCATTGATAAAAACTATTATACAGCTTTTAGAACATATTTTACACAAGCACGCTATGTTGCTATTAATATCTTCACGCTTCCTCCTTTTTTCATCTCTAATCTTTACTGGTAATGTTGTAAGCGCGACCAGCATAATTATAATAGCTGTATAGACTGCTGACATTGCCCACTCTTACATTGGCTTCCGGTCAAGCGCCACCTATATAAAATATTTATGGATGGTGCTATTACCGGAGGTCAATACAAGATATTATCATTGAATTCGCCCCTGCTTATTTGGGACTAGATGCATTACATCTGTATAAATATTCGTGTCTTAATGAAATGAGAACTCTCCCCACGCACATGGACCGGTAACATACATGTGTGATATGTTGATATCGCTAAATTGTACATGATATATACATGAAGATACATCTAGCTGTATAAAAATTACGTACTATCAACACATTGTATGTAAGCTCATTTCTGTCCTTAATGCCTTTTGATTTAATTTTTATAAGTAATCGAAAATTGATAAGTACAACAAGTATCAATTCGGTTTTTATTTTGCAGGCAAAGGGAGGCTATTCTGACATTCATCGAGGAACAGGACATCTGCAAACACCCAAAATACGTGCAGGCGATCTCGCGTGTAGTCGACTATCTCGGGATCCTGGAGGTCGGGTGCCGAGTTGTGTACAACGTTGACCCCCTGAATTTGTAGGATGGATATCATTGGCCAAGATATGTCACGTGCACAGACTGTGATCGCATTCAATGTTGGGAATTGAACAAACGATATGATTTTTAATCTTTTTTTAGACATTTCGTTTTACTTTTTTTTTCTTTAATGTCGTTTTTTATCTATATGTTTTTTTTTAATTTCTTTGTTTATAAATAATTGTTAAACATTTATTATATTTTGTGAGCATATTTATTGCGAATTGAATTGACGATTTACTTATTTGTATGTCTATACAATGTGAACTGTTTTGTCTTTGTTTTAACTCGATAATTAAGTGATGGCGCAGGTGTGGGTACCAGACTACTTATAAATTGAACAAATAAACAAATAAAAATATTTATTACATATTCACCCTGTGTCCTTTAATAAATCAACTAAAATTTCATTCGCTTAGTGGTCATACATGTACGTCATAGAGAGTATGTTTCATTTCCGTTCTGATCAAAACAACAACAAAAATCCGATAAATCAATAGAACATAACATGAAACTCGAACCCAGGACTATGTGTACGATAACGTGATGCCTTCGTTTTGAATTCCACATAATTGGCTGACATATGTGTCCGGTTTTACCGGTCTATCGATAGTCCCGGCGATAACTTGCAGAGAAATTAAAATTGGGGGGGGGGGGGGGGGGGAGGGGGGAGGGTGATTTTGTTGGGGTGGATGGGGGGGGGGGGGCGGTTGGGGAGTCACCAAGCCATCGCGTAAACGCACACACCGTTACACAACTTCGCGACGTAAAATCAAATTATGGGTCAGACTCAACGCATAAGTTCTTTAAAAGAAAAATGAAATCTACACAGGTTATACGGGGGGGGGGGGGGGCATTTCTTGCCCGGTGTATTTGGGGGGGGGGGGTGTCAACGGCCTACAGAACACACGTTTTACGTTAAAAAAAAAAAAAAAAAAAAAAAACCACGGGCTCGAATCGATTCAAATTTGGCACAACCATAGAATGACATTCATTAAGTCCAACAACGTATCCTAACTACTGGAAATCAATCTTGAGGGGACGGAGATATGGCCCCTACAAGAACCCCCCCTGAAAATCCACTTTCAGTTTGAAATATGTGTACACATTGGCCTTTAGTTTTTACAACCTTCCTTTTTCGCCTTTATAGATTAATATTTTGACTTCCACCTAACTATTTTTGTTTTCAGACCGTCCTCCTTATACCCATGCCCTAGCTGTAGTATAAACCAAATTTGTCAAGTTAGCACCCTTGAGGATTTTTGGATAAAAAACCACACACATTTTTTTATAGAATGGAACTACAATTAAACTACTGGTGTGTAACCACTGCTGCAGTGGTCGGTAGCCAAGAATTTCAAACCAGCGGGCACTGCTATAGTAAATGACTTTTTCGGTTCAATCAGACAAAGATGAGCATTTCATGCATAAACACGATTAGAATATTAATTCTGACTCAAGTCTACAACTGCCGTACTGATGTTTGTACAGACTTATAGTTTGTACAAAGTAAAAATATAAAAGATACAGTATTTAGTATTGTGTTTACAGATTGAAAAATTACAAGTTTATGTTAACACACAAGTATAAACCCTGTTTATTGCAGACTTAAAATCTCACAATGCTGTCCTGAAATACAGAACATAAGAGGAAAATAAATAAAATTATTTAAAGATATGATTAAAAATAATATAAAACACATTAAAATTCATATTTCACCCTTCCAAATGATTGCAACTATAACAATCACACAAGAATATGCCTGACCGAGTAGATTGTTTTAGGGTCCACACGACCGATAAATAATATCTCCCTCACTGAAATCAAACCTCCAGGTCCGCACAAGCTTGAAGCTTTGTCTCATGTTGAGTTCTTTAAGGTACAGCCATTTCATTTTATACCTTCTTTGGGAATGTACTAACTTGAAGCTGAGCCAAGTGTTCAGTCCTTTAAAAGATAGCAATTACATTTTCTTCACCCAGGAACACAGTAACTTAGAGCTTTGCCCAGTGTTAAGTCTTTCAGGGACAGCAATTACCTACATTCTTTTCCTCTAGGAAAGGACTAGCTGCAATAATGTAGCCCTCTCTTTTTCCTATCTAATGTTGTCCTCCCCCTCTCCTTCCCCAAAGGTAGAGGGCTACCTTACAGCTACGTTATTACAGCTACGAGCGCACTAACTTAAAGCTGTGCCCTGTGTTGAGTTCCTTCGGAGGCAGCCACTTCATTTTCTTCCTCTTCAGACATCGCATGACACACCCCACACAACAGCAAGGGTTCCCCACCCCCCCAAAGTTCACTGCCCTGAGCAGAGGTTTGAGGGGCCGGGGGAAGCTACTGTCCCAATGGTCAGTGATTTCCCCAGGGGTGGGGAGGTGGAATGTAAAGTCCGTCCAGCACCGTGACACCTGATAAAGTGCGGTCACGCTTCGCTGCTTGTCATTCCAGTTCCGCTCCAGTTCCTCCCCTTGATTGTAGTCAACAAAATCTTTGGTGAAACTTCCGACTCGTGCGACATCGGAGGATTCGGGGTCTGACGCCTTGACGTATTTACATGTCTGTATGGCCACATATTCGTCGTACACTCTCCTGATCAGGGGCACCCACAGATAAGAGTGGTTCGTGTCCAGGACCAGTATGAGGCGAGAACCAGTGTCCGTGTTCCTGCTAGACCACCAGTCAAGCATTGTTTGGAAGCTTAGGGACTGTCCATCTGAAATTTGAAAAAGATATAAAATTTCATGAGTATGATCAGAATAAACAGTGTATTGTAGCCTGCCTTTACCTATTTTGATATGCAAGTGATCAACATGCATTATAATTCTACATTATACTAATAGTATTAATTATTATTAAAATATTTTACTTAATACAATAACAATAATTCATGGCAAAATTTGTCAGTGGGTAATGAGTAAGACCATTTGACAATTCCCTGATGCAGTATTTGTATTCTCTTTATTCTGCCATGTCAGAATAAAAGAAAAAAATATAAACAGAATTTTTTTCAAAAAAAAAAGCAACACACCAGAAAACAACTCAATACATTGTAGCAATGTTAGCAGTGTAAAAAAAATCTCAAACTTTCAACAGCCATAACTCTGCTGAATTAAAAGCAACATACAATTAATGAGTCAAACAAGTACGAAAAAAGTGTAATGAAATAAATTAAATCAAAGGGATAATAAATATATTACATGTATATTTCAGTTACCGGCAGTGGCAACTAAAATTTGATCAATATTGAATGTTACCGTTACATTTTTTTTTAACACAGTTTCTTTGTGTTTGTCAGCATTGTTATTATTTTTGTTTTGTATTTCTTTGCTAACTTTAATAACAATAATCAAAATGATTGTGTTTTCTTTTTTAAACTAATATTAGATGTTGTGTGTGCATGGTTGTGAGTCTGTGGATGTGAGTAAGGGGGGGGGTGTTTAATGAGGATAGGTGGTTCTGTAGATATACCTGTTAAGGCCCAGTCCCCTGTATCATATGTGTCCCCTGAAAAGTACAGTAAGTAGGTATCAAACTTGGGACCATCGCTGGTCCGTCGGTCAAAGAAGGCCTTGATTTTGGTTTCTATGTTGTCTGGAGAGATCCCGCTGGTCGAATAGTCACATCCATAGCTGTCAATCATGTGATAGGTAAAGAACTGGTTCATCTTGTTTAGGGAGGCGGTGGCTCGTGAACCAATATCCTGGACCAGGGCACCAGAAAGAAGAGTAGCACCAGTATTCCTTCTACTTCCAAAGAAAGAAATAGTGTCCTAATAATTTTAATGTGAGTTCTAAATACAAATACATTTATATTTTAATTGATTCATTTATGGGGAAAAAAAGATTATGTCTATTGCAAAACAAAATCCTACACCAAAACAAACTTCTAAAAAGTATCAAAATAAGTGAAATCTGTGAAAAATATTAATACGATTAAAATGGTCTCACCTCTGGCCAGTATTTGGAGCGATGATGGCATATCCTGTGACAGTGCCCCCTAAAGAGGCCCCAAGTTCCCAGAACAGACTGAGGGTTAGGCACTCAATGGGCAGCAGAATGGAAATGAGGCTCAAGCTGTACGCCGTCCGGGTGGTCCATCCAATCCCCATCAGCGTTACAGTCGTGAACAGGGTGATACAGACCAATCGCTGCGAGATCAAGCTGAAATGTCGAACTCCTTTGGAGGCCATGATTTGATTCATGTTTTTGTTGTCGTCTGGAAGACTTACAAATGTAAGGTTACACTCTGTGATTCTGTTCATCAGTTTCCAGCATGTGACAAAGGACAGAAAATGAAAGCTTAGCCAGAGGACAGCAAATACAACAAACAGGGGCACTACGATGAACCATTCTTTGTGATTGGCCGACAATCGACCAACGATTCCTCCTGTTACTAAATTGAGTATGAATATAAAAAAGATTGTCACATGTCTCCAAAACTTTGACACTCGGAAAAACGATTCCCATCTTTCCAATGTGGACAACCCTGAAAAGTATAAATCGATGACAGGTTCGAACGAATGTCTCCCAATGAAGCAAGCCAATCCAAACAGATTCACTGAAATACTCAAATCCTTGTAAAACACGAACACAGCTAGACAGAGGAGTCCGACAAAGTTCAACAGTCCCAGGTAAGACTTGAGTCGGATGGCCACTAGATTACAGAACACGGCACATACCATCAGGGAGATAGCGACCGCATCATTCCCTGTGATCAGGGTGGAGATAATAAGCCCCGTACCCTCAAGAACTTCGATCTGTGAGTACAGCGATGGTTGGTGTTCATACAGCCGTAACGCCCGCTGTAGAACAGTCCAGAAACAGTGAACGCACAGTGAAGTTATAAATAGAATATTCATCACTTCCTGCGGCATCATGTACTGGATCTCCTTCTCCTCAGAGAAAACAATGATTCCCAGAATGCATCCCAGCCAGATGTGGAACAATGCCTGTCCGACGTAGGGGTAGTGGAAATAAAACTGTAGGGCACAGGCCAGGCCAAACACCAGCAGACCGACCAATGAGATGACAAGGATGGCTGAGTTTTCGGTCACTTGCCACTGTGTGTACAGCCCCAGCCCCAGGGCGACCACCAGGATCAGGGTGGACAGGAATGAAAGGTACTCCAAGTGCTTGGTCTTGGGGGTGAGTCCTTGGACGGTGACCATGGTGTGTGCTCGGTGTGAGGAGCACTGAATAATCAATCTCCAAATTCAGGTCATTGTTTCATGGTTCAATGAGTAATGGTCTTTGTCATGGATCAGTGGTTATGGGTTTTCTTCTTCCATATTTAGATGAATTTCTAATCAAATGAAAAAGACAATATAGTTTATCTCATTATCTTAAATCATGTATGAACAATTGACAATACATGTACAATATACAAAATAAATAAAGTGGTTTAAATAATAATGTGAACATCAATTTTGGGGGGATTCAGGTAAAATTATTGTTTTAAAGATGCATAAGCTTGCATTCATACAATACATTATATCTTTTAATGTGGAAACAATTAAGGATATCTATTAATAAATATGTACATGTATTAAACGTTTATATAATTTTGAAGAATCGATAATAGCTAGACCATGCTTTAATTATTACATATAAACAAAGCTGTGGGGTCTTGTTAGAAATTTTGAAATTCATGTGTTCTTTAGATGAAACCTATTGTCTTGAATGTATTGTTTATCAATATCAGAGACATCATAATGTTGGCCAACATAGGTCAGACTTTCTTTGAAAGATTTTGACAAAACCAGTCTTCGACAAATCCCGGGAATTTGATGCCCGGGACCTGGTAAAGTTGGAAGTGGGCATGTGAAACTTGTACACATGACTTGAGTAGAACCTTTCTGTGAATTTTTTTTACAATGGTACAATTCATGGATACACCTGCCCAAAAGGGCATGCGTTGAAGGAAAATGTTGGTGAAGACTGCATAACCTGCATTTTTATCCTCAAATTTTACCAAAAAGTACTGTAAATAGGGTTATTTTTGGCCAATGATTTTATCACTCTTCCCAGTTGCAAACGGTTTTGCCCTGTCATGAAGTCGCCCAGACACATTATACATGTATTAATAGATACTTTTTTCTAATTAACACAGTTATCTAAACATTGTTTTGAATTTGCCCAGTCTTAATTCTTCTGCTGTTAACATACTTTCTGATAAGATTGTCCAGATTAAAATCAACTGAATCTCGGTCAAATCTGAACATCACGACAAGAGGCCCCAATGTGGGACGGTTGTATATGTATAGATATGATCATATACTTTACAATATGTTCTTTATGAAACAATGCACTCTGTTACAATAGGGAATGCTACAGTGTAATGATGGCGATTCTTTCAATAATGATGGTGAATCTTTCAATAATGATGGCGATTCTTTCAATGACCAAGATGGAAGGTGATCATGAGTTCAGCTATGATTGGACCCAACTGATATATCTAAATAGATTAATCTGGATCTTCACAATTAGGAGGGCACGATGAAATACGAGATGCTGCACTTGGTGAAGAAACAATGTGGTCTGATACGATGATAAGAAATGATTACGATTGAAAAGTAATTGTGTTGATTGTAACAAAACTTTTGACAGTCAAATGCTCTACAATCAACATGATTATCTCGACAAACCTCAAGATCTAGTGAGATTTGATATGAACATGATATTTACTCCACATTTAAGACTGTGATTTCAATCGCACTACAAATTGTGATAGTATGAACGTAACATTAACAACAGACTGCATCACAGCCAAAAAATGTTATCTCTCAGACTGGTCTATAAAAATCAAAAAACCTTCTCTGCTTACTATTTGGACAATTGCAAGTTTATAGTCCCCTCAAATCAACTATTTGATCTTGTGCAGCACAGATAAAGGAGATAGTTGCTGTCATGAGTTACAAAAAAACTTGCAATTGTCCAAATAGCCAGGAGCACATAACTAATTGGTCATGCCTGCTAGGCCTATGGGTTGCTGGTTCAAGCCCTGCTGTAGTCATTTGAATTTTTGTCCTTATAATATTAGGTACTTTCTCTGCACTGTCATCTAGCTTGTGTTGAGGTTAATCTGCTTGAACTGGTGGTCCATCCTGGGGAAGTCAATAAATGAGTACCAGTATGTCAGCAGTACGAGTCTTGAGGCTCACAGAAGGAAATATATGTTTGACCAATTCGTCCAGAAGCCAGTAAATAGATAAAAAAAATCTACATACATCTTGATTGCCACAATTCTATGCAACAAGGGTGGACAACTTCATAAATGTATTCTTGTAAACATCAGGATATGTACTGGGAAGCAAAATGTGGTTTGTCCCATCAGCTATCACTACATGTAATATATTACACCATCATAAAGCTACTCTTACCAGGAACTCTTGATGTCCCCTCGCTTTAAGTTAATACCAAGCGCAGTGGGCTATAATGACAATGCCTGGGCAAGGAAAAAATTTAAACTACTGCTCTCTTCGATATACTGAAAATTCTGTCGTTAGATTTCTACCCACAATTCTGTGTAAATTGCATAAGACTACCAATGTCATGTTCTCGCGAGAACAGGTAAAAATGTATTTGAATAATTTCATGCATTTAAAAGATGAATAAAATGTTCTTCTGATTCTAAAAACTGGTTTGCAACTGTAGTCTGTCCCAAGATATTTATGCCGTACATGTTCTTGAATTATTCTTTATTCATAAATACCTATGGGTTCAAACAATGTTCATTCAATAGTATGAATAATCCCAAGATTTCCCCTTTTAAACACCCCCTCTAGCTTGTCAGGTTTTAATACACGGTTAAACTATACGGGGATTTTGCATTGCAAATGAGATGAAAGTACCCAGATGATAATTTTGAAAAATTGTGTGAGGTATCCCGAGTGACTTCCGAATGGAGAAAAGATGTCTGCATTTCCCATTATAAATCACCATAAGAAATCTGTTTTTTTTTCCACATGAAAAATGATAATATGTCAATGTAGATATCTTGGATGTTTTCACTTTCATCGATTTCAATTGCACTTCTTTCACAGGTAATGTGTATTTTTATTAAAAATCATTCAAATATGCTGCATGAATATCTCAGGAAAGACTATAAATGTTTTAAGCTATTTTTTTGGCAATTTGTTCAAAGCCTTGTTACTTTGCCAGGTGTCTACTAACATGATGTCATAATGTTTAGACTGAACATGCGACCTTTAGTGCAATAAATATTAAATAGATAGGCAGATCCAATTGTGCATGTTTCTAATGAATTGGATAGTTAAATTGAGATCATGTGACTGGCTTTACTCTCCACAAGGCCACGTCGTGAAACACACCTGTATACTGGAGTGAAAAATATTTTATTTTTATTTATCACATTGATACATTCGTTTGGAAAATTACATGACTGTACTCTTTTTATATCATATATGAAATGTTTGTACCCCTGGGTATTTAATTCAATTTATGTTGCGATCGTCCCAAGAGTCACACCGTAAAACATATTATTCTAACACTGCAATTAAATAATAAATACCCCCAGTGTCATGAACTTCTTACAAACATGAACACACACAAGTGTGGCGAGTCCAAAATATCAGACGTTTTCTTGGCTTTTTTGACGATTTTTGATATTTTAACTTTTGTTTTCATGACAAGTAAAATATCAAAATTGTTTTAAAAAATAAGCCAGAAAAACGCCAGATTGTGTGATATTTCTGACTAGATTGTGGTGTACCTACATGTAGCTCACGTGAATAAAATCGGTTTTGTTTTTCTTTTTAAATATTTTATCGTGGATTAAGATCCTGGGGAAACAAAGGACGCGTTGAACAATATTTGTATGTATGTGATTTTTACCTGAAATCTCACTCCATTTTAGTAGAATTCAAACAAATCGCAAACACTGACATGTGTCTGGACTGATTCCGAGTTCGTCCTCGTCGCTATGAGGAAGTGTTTATGGTAGACCGAGCCCGAACTTATTTCAATGTGCCAAGTCAAATCGTACACAGATCACCTTGTACATTGTACACAGACCCAAATTTTTAAGTCAATAGACCAATCTCACAGTAGCATTTGTAGTTTAGTGGTTTGTAATATTTGTCATTTGACATTAAAATCAGGTTCCGTTTTGAATTTTGATTGCCCCAGGATGGGGCGGTAGACAGACATCTCAGCCCAACGACACTTCGGCCCCTAGCGGTTGACATCTCGGCCAGACAGCTCGGCCCAAATTTATTGACACGTCGGCCCATGTAAGAGACACCTCGGCCCAATGAAAATTTTAGGTTTAAATAAAAATGTATATATGTCTTTGTATATAATAAATATATATCACAAATAGGGGCAGATAATTTCAGACAATAATATAACATGGTCAGATAATCATGATATTTGCAGACAACACATTGCGGGTGAAGCGAGTACATGTGGGGCGGGAAAGTACAAGTAGTAGTGTGCCTCACCTGATAGGTGAGATATTTACCTTTAGAAATTAATATCCCATAGGAAAATAATGACACCCATAGGAGAAATAATTTTCCTACAGGAAATATTAAAAATCCTATAGGATTTCCTAAAAATCCTCTAGGAATTATATTTCATACAGGAGAAGAGTATTTCCTGCAATAATTTGATTCAGACAGGTAGTTTTCCTATAGGAAATTGAGATTTCCTATCGGATTTTAAAATCCTATGGGACATTTGTTCAAATTCTATCGGAATTTAAATTCCTATAGGAGATTATTTCATACAGGTAGGAAATTCCAAATATCCTATAGGAAAGTTGTTTTTCTTATGGGAAAAATTATTTTCCCTAGGAATTTTTTTTGTAAAAGGTAAATTTCTCAACTGACAGGTGAGATACATTTATAACAAAAGGGGTTATAAACCCTTTAAGCAAATGTCTAGCATGTGGCAGACATGAATTTTTCGATACACGCAGCTTAGACGGGTGCAAAAATGCCACCTTGTCACTGGCATATATATCCGACACAGTGTTATCAAATAATCTCTCTAAGACAAAAATATTTAAAAACTATCATCTGAGGCAGTTATCGCAGTTTATACTGAAATAGCTCTAAATGTATCGCGGGAAATGTAGCGCGAGATCAATGTGAAGTCATACGTTAAAATCTATAATCATTTGTTTACGTATCAATACGAAGGAATGGAAGCATGTAATAAATCTCTTGGGTCCCACCAAAGCTTGTGCGATACTCAGAACGTGTTTTCAAACCTCAAGGAACCGTAAATTACGAGTTAAGGTAGACCATCCATAACTGAGGTGAATTTAACAATTTTGATTGATATAAACTATATTAAATACGTATTTTAAAATTATTATGAGGCTGACATTACCCAAACCCGGGAGTATGTGTGCAGTCGATTAAATGAACTTTTTGCACTTGAAACTTTTTTAAAGAGTTGTCTGCCCCTTGCGAAAATTATGGAAAAAATCAATTTCTAAAAATATGTACAGTAAGTTATGAATTTTGTTGGCATGTTCAAAGAAAGGAAAAGCTTTTGCAACTTTTTACCAAGAGATTTGTGAGAAAATTATTTTTACTATAAAGATATATTTAAAAATGCATTTTTTCCCCATAGACTTCAATGTTATATTCAAGATGCGATGAATTTGTTAATATTCATATTTTTTTAAAAAATTTAAAGATGAATCTTTATTATACAATCAACCCCTTGAAATCACATTAAGATTTTAGTAATCAAACTTGCTCTCTATTAGATATGAAATATGATAGTTATGGATGGACTACCTGAAATGTCAGCCATTTTTAGCATAGCACTACGGGAGAAAGCATTAAAGAGCATTATGGGATGCTGCCAAAAATTTTTCTTGATGAATCTGTAGGTTTAACTTGCGAGTATCCATTATTGCCGAAAAATAAATAAGTTTTCTCTATTACTCTCTTCATATAAGCTGTTATGTAAAAATTTCAATGCAGATCTCTGCACTGTTCATTTACTTAACTTAAGTAATTATTTTAATTTTGTTTTCATCAATATCGACTTAATTCTGACTAAAAATAAATCCTGTCCATGACATTTCAATTGATTAACAGGAAGTCGAGTACCCATTATTGCCGCTTATATCTTTTCTTTTTTTTCAGTAATCAATTAGTACAAAGGCCAACATTTTCATAGAATCTAACAACATAAGACAAAATGTAAGATTATAGCATAAAAAAATTATATAATAAACTCAATTTTAATCTTATTATAAGCAATATTGTTTTCGATGTCCCTGCATCCACATGCACACAAACAGAGGAACACATGTGCTTCACATGTCTCGAGAAAATGACTAAAAAAAAAAAAGAAATGGACTTTATCTTTCAAAAGCGTTTTAAAAATTAGTTTTAGTGTGTCAAGTAAAAGAAATAATGGGTGTGAATGTTGATAGCAACGCCTCTTTGTTTCACCGCAGGTGCGCGGGGATAAATCTTTGATCCGCCTCAGGTTGCTGACAAAGCAAGCAGACGTTATGTGCACTTTGTTAAATATTGTGTCGTAGAAGTGGAATCTTGAACATTTTTGTCAAATATCATAACAAGGAGGTAAATAATCCTCTTATTTGGACCTAACCAAAATTGCCCTGTCATAAAAGTGGATTACAAGTCAAACATTCAGTGGCATGTGTCATCGCACAGATACATATGGGATAAGTTTTCATCCTTTGTTATGGTGAGTTCCGAGATGTTTGAAGTAAATTTTCTTCGTTCCTAACTCTTAGTGTCTTAAAAAATTGCGTTATTTATTTATGTCGGTTTGCAGCTCAAAAACGACAAATATATAGCGGAAATCTTGTTGTTTTTATACAATCGGCAATAATGGGTACTCACAATAATGGGTACTCGCACGTTAGCTCGTTCTTTTCCCGCGCACTGGTTCTTAGAGCTCGCTTCGCTCGCCGGCGAGCTGCGCTCGCTAACATGTAAGTAAGCGATGATATGTTCAAAATGATATCTATGAATATTATCGTAGTTGAATGTTATAGGCATGTTAAGAGAAACATATATATCTTTAATTCTTTCAGTGGAAAATGCACGCGTTTTTTTTTTAAATTATCGGTAATAAAGTTAGAAATTAAGTTTAAGCATTTCAAAGCGTGACTTCCGTAACGCCATTTTCAACTATGGTCTGTCCTAAAATATTTATGCAGCACATTTCGATGATTTCTAATAAAAAAAAATACACATACATGTGAAAGAAGTGCAAATGAAATCGATGAAAGGGAAAATTTCAAAGAAAACTTCTTTTACACATGATCATTTTTTCATCGTAAGAACTCACAGGAACGAAAACAGATTTCTTACGGAGATTTATAGTGGGGAATGTTGAACATCTTTTCTCCATTCGTAAGTCACTCGGAATACCTCACACAATATTTCAACGTTATCATCAGGGTATTTTATCTCTTTTGTAATGCAAAATCCCCGTAGACTTTTTTATTTTTAGCCGTGTATTGAAATCTGACAAGCTAGAGGGGGCGTTTCAAAGGGGAAATCTTGGGTTTTACACATACTATTGAATGAACATTGGCTGAACCAAGAGGTATCTATAAATTTAGAATAATTCAAGAAATTATGCGGCAAAAATATCTTGGGACGGACTATAGATTAATGACATTTGACAAACATATTCGTGATGTCTTTGAAGAACACAGTGTTCCAAAGCTTTATATTATCATCTATAGAAAAATTATTCTAGCATGGTACAGAGAGATGAAAATGACTAAAATTCCTGACCGGCGTAACGTGTGACATCCGTAACAGTATTTTCAGTCAATGATATCAAAAGAGGGGACTGAGATATGGCCCCTAAAATAACCCCTACCATGAAAAATCCACTTTCACTTTGGAATATGTGTAAACATTGGCCTCTTTACACCCTTCCTATTGTGACTTTAAAGATAATTTTTCTGAATTCTTTCCTGCCTGTATTTTTTATCAAACATTCTTATTTTCATCCATACCCCCAAAAGGAACCGAATTCGCCCATTTAGCACTCCTGGGAATTTTTCAAATAGTACATACATTTTTAGAATGGAACTACTTGCGTGGTCAATGAGCACGGGATAAAAATAGTGGTATGTGACCAGCAGAACATGAGTTTGGAAGGTAACGAAACTTTGAAATTCTTAAATTAAGCAATTAGTATTTGATGCAAAGTGTATTTTTGAGAAAACTATGTTAAGAATGTGCTAAAATATCGAAAATATATGAATTGCTATATGTGGAATTATCTGTTTTAGTTTATATTCATTTGTAATAGATAAATCTGTTGCAGACAAAACCAATTCACCTCGGACGATTAATCATTTGAAAATATTTTTAGAAATTTGCTGTTGCGTTACTATGCCAGGAATAAAAAAAATCAGATTTGATACCATACTTTCCAGTGCTTATTTTGTATGATTGATTATTTATTCTTATGTTTCAAATTTTACAAATTGCGTAATATGCAAATGCATAATATAATTAGTGTACCAAACTTAATGGGTTTTTTTAGTATATGATTTGATATTTGCTTATCAGACATATTTTTAAAAAATACCAAGTGCCACATGCAATCTATTTGGCTTTTTAATGTTATATTGATATGCATACTTACATATCGAAATGGTATTATGCCTGGATCAGAATATTTGTTAAATACTACATTGATTCATATTTTATTCTAAATATTATTAGTTACGGATGTCAGAGTTTAAAGCACTGCACCCGAAACTAATACTACAGTAAGAATATATTACTTCCCTTGCGATAAACAGACCTATTTTAGTTGACACATCATAACAATACGAATCGCATTAAAATACTGCATCATTTACAGAATGGTATTGACACATGCGGAAAGACAGGAGAAATGGAGAGAAAGAAGAAGGAGTGGAAAATTTGCAGCATTTTTATCAAATGAGCGGGAGATGAATCAGAAGACTTACATAAGTGTTTCAAAGTTGAATGAAAAGGAATTGAAAAAAAAAGGCGGACAGAGAGCGGGAACGAAAATCCTATCATAGACGCAAAGAAAGGAAAGCAGAAGAGGCAGCAGGGATTTCTAGCAATAACAATCCTGACAAAAAAGTGAGATATGCACGCAAATCTGGACCTTTAGCAGTATCAACTCACTTGGTCGTTAAGTTACCCGCCGTTAAAAAAAGGTACTCGACAGCAGTGTAAAAGGCTTACAGGGACATAGAGAGGTTAAAGAAGAATAAAGAACTTGAGTAGGGTAAAATAAAATATCAGAAAACATGTGAAAGGTTTATTTCAGTTGTATCCCGTTCAGAAGACACCATATATTCTGCAGATGTTAGTTGTGATATCACGTTTATCATATAGTTTTGTTGTTAGGTTACCATCAATGTCCATTTCCAGTAAAATATCCAAATATGAAACCGATGACGCAGACTCTGTGGTATCTTTTATTTCAAGTTCACTGGGATATATCGAGTCGACGTAAGTATGGAAATAACAATTGTTAATTGATAATACGTCGTCGATAAACCTGAATGTTGAGTTGAAGGCCACAGCGAGTGATTTATTTTTTTCACGTACAAGTTTTGAATAAATTCTGCTTCATAGGAATACAAAAATAGGTCTGCTAACAATGGGGCACAATTGGTACCCATGGGAATTCCAACAGATTGTTGGAAGACTTGATTTCCAAAAACTACATAGATGTTGTCTATCAGAGACTCAAGCATCTTTTTAATGTCAACTTCAGAGTACTTGTGTGTGCAATCAGAATGGTTTTTAACAAAATAATTTTTTAGATTCCCAATGACAAGGTAAGCATTTTTACGACTTCCATTTTTATTGAAGAAACAACTGTCGATGATATCAAAAAGCCTAGAATTTAATTTGTCATGGGGAATGGTTGTATAAAGCGTTGAAAAATCGTACGTTTTGATGCTATTGATTTTGGTAAGATTTTGTGACCTCAAAGTTTCTAATAATTCTTTAGAGTTTTTTAGTATCCACATCTGATTCACACCACTTCTGGAGTTTATTGTTGTACAGTACTCTTGAAGTTTCTCCTTCACTACTGTAAGAATTTTAGAAAGGAGTAAAGAGAGAGGTTTTGTAGAACATTTACTGGAACCTGCTATATATCTCTGTTTGTAAGGACTTTTGTGAAGCTTTGGAATCCAGTACAAATAAGGTAAATGAAATTCATTTTGTTTATGGGGGATATTTAAGATATCCATAACCGATTTATGATTTTGAAGTATTTCCTGCTTGGAAAGGCTGCTATTGGTGTAAGTAGGATTACCATGTGTAGAATCGAAACCTAGTTCTTTGAAAATGCAATTAATATAATGTGCCTTACAAGCAAAGACAATGTTGTTACTTGCCTTATCAGCAGGGACCGGTACATACTGATCGTGTAATCTATCTAGGTCTTTTCTCACTTCTGCTTTATTGAAAACAGAAGGTTAGATGGTTTTCATTTGACCTCTTAGTCGTTTAATACGAGATTTTAATATACATCTGATGCTTTTAACCCATTCTGACAAGGTATCAAGGTCTTCTTTTTCAGATTTTGCCCATTGCTTGGCATAATCTTCAACAGAATTCATGATATGTATAAAATTACGACGCCATGTGAAGGATCTAGGCTCCCTAAATTTTGGTCCTTTCATAATAAGTGATCTTAGGTCTTCGTTGTTTACTAAATAAACATCACCAGTAATGACGTGCCCGGCAGGACTATAGTTGTAGGGTGAAGAAGAACATGAACACGTAGGAGGATTATCTTTCAGATGTTCGATATTAAGGTCTTGTAGAGATTGTTAATATGACACTGCTCTCATGTTGTAATAGCTTTAACCAGCTCCAGACGCAGACGCCGAGGGCATAGAATAAGCTCCCTTGGACTTCGACTCGGTGAACTAATCATGCACTTGATATGGTCAAACAGTTAATACCATGAATTTTGGTTTTGTGATCAAAGCAAATAAAAAAAATATATAAATTAGACGACCATTTAACATTTTAACATGAGTCATCTCTGCCCTTGGAACCACCATGTCAGATACATCCGGGTATTTATCATGGCGGAGGTAATCCTGTTTAAAACACTGGGTGGTCTGTGTTTTATGTAAAATTTACCTTCGTCATTGTTCAGACACACGCAGCGGGTGGTTTAACCTATAGCTTTCATCGCCAAGGTGGCCAAGCCACATGTACAGTCCTCCACTTAATCTAAAAAAAATAATCGAAGCTAACTTACGTAACATTTATGATCAAATGAGATTGCAGAAACTTGTTTTTGTGCTCAAAACGAAAACATCGTCTATGTACATTATATTAATTGTCCATCTGCAAGATGGATGCCGCAAATATTGACAGATGACCAAATTGTGTCCGAGTACAAACCGGTAGGCAATTGCTAAAAATGTTTCCCAAATTCTATCAAAGATAATTTGAAAAGATCGTTACAGGTGACAAAACGTTGGTTCATTATTTTGAACCAGTAAGCAAAATTGGAAAGAATATATGGCTTACTAAACACGGTAGAATGTATGTAGTTGCCAAAAGAACCATGAACACAAAGGTTATTCATTGCAAAGTTCTTCTCAAGTGATAGTAAAGCCTTGCGACTTCCTGTGCAGTGGGGAAAAAGTGTAACAGGTTGGTATTACCGAAATGTTTACTAAATAAGCTCAAGAAAATTTATCATAAACGACGCTTTCTGTCAGGATTTAGGCATGTTCGTCTACTTCATAATAATGCCCCATCTCACACATCTGAGCTTGTTAAACAATGTTTGAAATTGGAGAAGGTATTGATTTGCCAAATCAACCATACTCTTCAGATCTAGCCTCATGCGATTTTGCTTTTCCAAAACTTAAAAAGTTCTTGTCTGGTCGTCGTTACAAGTCCCGACAAGCCCTTGGTCTAGTCACCAGTCATTACATCAGAGGTGTACCTAAATCAGTGTACATATTTGCAATTAAAGTTGATGATTGAGAATTTTTTTATGCAATTCACTCTTTAATTTGCTCAGACAAAGCAGTCGAATCCCATATAGAACTCAGAAAGGTTACACTTTTAAAAAAAATGCAAAAAAGACTGGCGTAAATAAAAAAAATAAACACATTTAAATTTTCTGACACGCGAAAAAAAAAACCCGGATAACGATAAAATTGACCAAAAAAAGGGGAGAAATAAACATCAGGCACATTGCATGAGCAACTGCTACAGGTAATAACAGATCAATATACGCATATAATTACCTTGTTTACTGCAAACATGACAGGTCGCTAGATCTGCACTTCAGTTGTTCACAGGTTTAGATCATAATACCCACGCCTCAAAGAAAGATATATATCGTCAATTAGTAATATGAGAAGAAATCATACCAAAGTTCGGACTGCAAAATTTTAAAAATGGCTGTATCACCTTTGAAAAATTTATAACAATATTTAAAAATTTGAATTTTAATGCACAGATAATCGTAAGCAAAAGAATTTTCAGATGGGCAAATTCAGGACTACAGAAAACACACATGAAAGTGTTCGTAATTAATCGAACTCTATATAACTTTAGTTTAAGTGTTAGTAATTAATCGAACTCTAAACAATTTTAGTGTTAGTTTAAGTAATTAATCGAACTCTAAATAATTTTAGTGTTAGTATTAGTAATTAATCGAACTCAATATAACTTTAGTTTTAATGTTAGTAATTAATCGAACTCTATTTAACTTTATTGTAAGTGTTGATAATTAATCGAACTATCAATAATTTTATACACAAAATATATGAGTTACTGTATAGTAAATAACCTGGCGAAGATTCAGCTTGTGAGTATGTGTGTGTGAGTGTGTGTGTGTGGGGGGGGGGGGGGGGAGGGGGTATCCCTAGTGGAATTTTGGTGTCCAAGTAGCGCAGTGGACAATGCGCTTGCTCCTCACAGTTGTGACCCGAGTTCGATTTCTACCCTGACATTCACATTATAGTTGTCCATAGCATACGTACATACAGACCACTTTTAAATTGTAATCTACTGATCATGCAACAATACTGAAGGCAATTTTACATGCATATTAATTTTCTCCTTAATCATCTAAAGTCACCTGACCATTTTATAACTGTCGCGATCATTTTGAATAACAATTACATTAACTTTTCAACGGAATACGTGTCGCAATGCCTACACTATATACCAAATCCATAGTACGTAAGAAAGGTCCCTGAACATGACATTACAATTTTTTTTTCTTATAGGGAATTTCCATTGGTATTTCCAATCACTTCCCACGCAACAAAGAAGGTCGATATTTTAAAAAAAAAACAAAAAAATCAAAAATCAAGTGATACTTTTTAATGAAAAATATTGCAAATTTTATATTACGTCACAAGAAAGGCAAATATCTTTTTTTAAACAATGAAGCCGTCTATGGCTTTATGTTCGTTCTCGAGGCTGTGTGATCTTGTGAACAACTGATTTCCTTTCTGACAATGACTAGTCTGTGTGCTTGCATTATCGGTTCAAATCCCATCGTGATGCGAAAAGATAAATATGTTATTCAAGGTGTTAGGTAGTTTATAGTCGAATGAACAGGGGACGTTAATAATTGGATTCACAAGGGACGTACATGCTGCGTGATTCCCTTGCAAAGAAAGCTTAATGAGAACCGACGTCCACAGGATATTTTCCCATTTAGTCAATTGAAAGGTGACCTTCATCTTGTGGTCAGTTTTATATTATCATATTATTACACAGATTCGGTTTGAAATAACATCATTCAGATTGCAGATTGTGCTAAAGGGAAACCCAAAAGTTATATCAATAAAAATATAAATTTTGTAAATTTCAGAGGGCTGGGTGACCATTTTTGTAAAATGTGTCTCCTTTGGAAGAAGAGCTCTGTATAAAGATATAGTGAATACTTAAATTTCCGGGACTCATTATCAGCTTCCTTGATCTGTTCATGTTCTTCTAAGTGCAAGGTCCCTGTCAGACCTTAGTACGTTTATTGACCACTTCTGAAGCTTACATCTTCTGAACATTCGTTTTGAAGGAAGGCGGCAGGATGTCACGTGTAGCGACGTGATCCTCTACCATATGTTGTAAGTATCGACTAGACAGCCGTGTAATACATCTCACTTGTGTTGGTTATATTAGTGTATATTATTGAATTTTATGAAGTTTAGCTAACATTTAAACATATCCTAAAATATGTATCACAAGTTTTATAAAAAGGACGGTTGCCATGGACGCTTATGTAATACATGTACATTCGATGTGTTTTCCGATTTCTGCCGGAAAGGCCTAAGAAGTTGCGATTGGCTCTCAAACAAGATAATTTGTTCTTCCATTAATGCTCTTATTGTGTGTGTAACAATTATACACAAGAAACGACTGTAAAAGGTGTTTTTTAATTAACTTCGTATTTGTATATTTATAGTTTAATACTGAGTAAGGTTATTACCAGTGAAATGGAACGGACTACAGAGACGGTCTTTATTGTTGTCTGTCCGTCTGTTTTTCCTTCCGTCTGTCTGCCCGTTCGTAAACATTTTACATTTTCTCCCGATCCATGTGCCAGTGTCAACCAAACTTGACACACTGAAATTTTATTGTAAAATAATATTTTATGTCACTATTGTATCGCAAATTCTATTTTTAGAAATTCTATTTTTGGTTTTCGGTTTTCATGGTTATGGCCTAAGTGGTCCATCTTGTAGCTATAATAAATTGCCTCTGCTTGTACCTTGTCATTAGCCAATAGAATTCAAATATTCTGATCACGTGGAGTTCACTTTTGGTTTTACCAAAGTTTGAGAAGGACGTGTTTATGTACCCAAAGATATTGATTGCTTTGTAAAGTTTAATTCGGGTTAATTTGCGATACAATGATTACATAAAACATATTATGTAACAATAATATGATATACGGTGTGACCGTTTGGAGGGCAAAGCCAATACTGGAGCCAGAATTTCTTTCTCTGGTTACTTTCATCAGCTCTAAGCTTGTTTAAATTGTTAATAGTTGGTGCATTTCTTGTACAAAAGTAATTCTACACAGTAAAAAGGTACAAAAGTTCCAACAGTATTGACATATGTATCCTTTGAAAAATTTGAAAACTTTCGAACAGCAATATAAATTATGCTTTAATATTGAATAAAACATACTTTGTTCAAACTAATTAAATCTTATCAAAATCAGATTTTGATAAAATGACCATCCATCATGTAAAAAGTAATTTACAATTTTCACCCTTTTCATGTACCATTCTTTATAAAACACATACTTCTCATCTTCTTTAATTTTTGAGTTATGCCATATTGGAGTATATATTATATTGTTGGAGGTAGAATTTTGGTCGTATGTTCATAACATTAAGCCAATCATGAAAAAAAAAGATAATTTGTTTTAACAAATTAGTAATTTGTTATAAAAAAAAATTGATAATTTGTAAAAACAAATTGATAAAAAAAATACTCATGCGGCCCTAATATGTTTCCGTTATTTGCAATGCAAATTTTTAACGACGCGTTCGTCAGCCCAACAAGTGAAATGAAGGAGGCAATTCAAATACAAATAATTGTTATATTTTCATTTAAATGATATCCATTCAAACCCTGACGTACTTATGAATATCGAATAATTAAGCAAAATGTGATGCGAGGATATATTTGGACAGATTATACATGTAGTTGCATTTTTGTTATTTTGATTCTTATGTCTTTAATAATGTCTATCGAAAAGTGGACACGCAAAACCTTTATCCAGTGAACGAAGAATAAGTATGGCAACTTTTCTAAAGAAAACATTTATTTAAATTCAATTGCCAAGATATATTGTCTATTGGGCTTTTTTTATTATAAATTTTTAAAAATTAGTTAATACATATAATACATAATACCAGTATCTACATCGCAGATCTTCAGATAGGTTTTTTTTAGCATGAAATGTATTTACCCTTATATTTAAAATCAATGCAGATTTGGGGGTTTTAAATAAAACATAAATTAAAGAGTAAGATATATGTAATTGAAATTTTAAAAAACATATTCATCTCAAGAATATTTCACTTGTATGGACCGAAAATGGTCTCTTTGACTAAAATTTGTCATGTATCCAAACACTTAATGATGATTAATAATTCCATTAAAACGTGAAAATTGATTTGCCCTAATTCACATAATAAGGTACACATAGTCATCATGTCCTTTTTGTATACTGTACATAATTCAATCTGACAAATGTATTACTGCAAGTGTGCAATGCTTATTTATAATTGCGAATGCATATCTATTATATTTTATGCATAACTTTTAAGTATTAAATACATATTTATGCAAATAATCTCCCTATTTGCTTTTATCTCAAGGCGGATTGGGGGTGGTTTGAACATTCTAATGAATATATTATATACAAATGGTTTGAACTGTGGGATCTCCCTTATTAGTTAAAAACACCTGAATAAATCTGGAGATCGCCAGGTAAAATAAATACACAAACATTAAACAACAATGGCAGGGTGATATCCCTTAATAAAAACATGTAAACACCAAGGTGGCTTATACTGTTCTGCCATAAATCCAATGGCGTGTTTTAACTAATAAGGGAGATCCAAGTACCTCTTAAATAAGTCATTTTAATAAGTTTAAGTTGTGTCTTTGTCAGGAAGTTCCCTGTTTGTGATGTAGTTTATTTGTAGTAAGTTTTAATTCGTCATAAATAAATGACAATATTTTGTCAATTGCTATTTAAAGCTGACATGAATTCATAAATACGCATTATTTACTTTTATCTCCGACTACCGCCATATTAGTTGTCGATTTCTATTGTTCTGCTCATCGCTACACACCCCCTATATAAGGCCGATAGCACTATTCATGCTTCACCGCATTCAGGTATTTCATTCACCCGAACACGTTACATTGGACAAAATGACTTGTAGAAACGTGTTTTGAAAAAACAATAATACGACAACCACTGCACTGGTAAGGAATATCCAATGAACGACGAAACAAGACAGACTGAAATCCAGGCACACATATTTCCAAAAATTCTCGATAATTGTAGAACATTACAACATGCGCAAACCACACACTTTGGCAGAGCGAGCAATGTCAATGACCGCATGGATTTTAGAAACGGAACGTTTTCTTAAAACCGATGGAAACGATGTTACGTTGTTACTTTCTTGGATTTACTATCATTAATCTACTGTATTGGATGTAGTTTTGCAGAGGTCTTCAAAATGATGCAGACGGCTTGCACTCTGCATGAACGACACACGTGTTCGATGTGCATGCGAAGTAAGACAGGACTATTTGTGCAAAATAATACGGATTTATTAAAATTCTTTCAAAGAATAAATATATTTTGTGTTTTATTGATTGTAGTTTCCTTTATTCTTTTTTTAACAAACATTTTACTACAATGTGTAGATATTGCATTTAGCTGTGTAGAAGTCCGTGCAACCTGAATGCGTCGACAGAAAGCAACCGACCGTAACTTTCTCGACCGATATATATACCCCAGTGGCCAATAAGGAATGATCTAATATGGCAACCGAATGCTTTTATGAATTCATGTCAGCTTTAAAACCATGTTCGTTTTGGGTATATTTCTGTGTGCTGTGTGGTATCTTGTGTTTTGAGGTCACGTGACATGGTCATATAAACAGTAATTGCGCGGGCTTTATGGTCACTCTACCGCTCATTAGGACGTAGGATTGTGATGGCTGCCAATAAATTGTTATTATAATTATATGTGTGACGTGTGTTAAATACTGTGTGTGTGTGTGTGTGTGTGTGTGTGTTTGCATCGTGCCGATACCTACGACATATACTAGTTTACACACGTGCAACTTACTACATTTTCAAAACCTACGACACAAATCCGTGTAGTAAGTTTGCAGATCTCCGTAAACCGGGTTTTTCGACCATGATTTACCCAGAAAATACAAAATTATAAAAAGTGTGAGTTTCCGGTTTACACATGAATTTTGTTACACACGATATCGAGTCATAATGGGGACGTTACACACTTTGCCTCCTTGCCATATTTGCGCATGCGCAAATACAACTTCCTACGAAAAAATGGAAACGCAAATGAAGGTAATAACACTTATTTTTTCATGAAAAATTTATTATTTGTTGATTTTTAAACCAATTTTCTTTCAAATATATGATTTCAGATCATTTATTTAAATGGCCATGTCTGATTTTTCATTATTCTGCAGTAAAATTGAGGAAAAGTTAGTTGTTTTTTGTGTGTCGCCTCATGATGTTGGGGAAGGTTAAGATGTTTTTCTTTTACATTCAACTAGGTTTAACTTTGGTTGTAGTCATTTAGTGTGTGATTCTTTTAAAGTTCGTATTTTGAATAGTCATTCATTCCTGTATAATTTTAGTATATCATTGAACTTTTTAATAAACTCACGAAAAGTTAGAATTTCCTCCAAACTTTAACAAATAATATGTGACTCCTTCAGTGTCTCTGAAACATTTTATGGGTTATAATTGTGCAATTCCTCCTTATTGACATTATCAAATGGAACGAATCTGCATTACTTTGAGGAATAATCATGCTATTAAGAAAAAAACATTCCAAATAGGACAACCATAATTTTTAATTTAACGTTAAAAAATCAGTATAGCAATTCACTTTCGTAACCCCTTAAATCTGTTGGGATCAATATTTGCACCCTTATAATTATGACATTATTACAAAGAAATAATCAGCATTAGTTTAAGGAAAAATTCTTTTATTTAGAAATTACACCCCAATGAGAAAACCCATATGTTTTGTTTTAAAGTTTAAATATTGGTAAAGTCAATCACTTAGAAAAACGCCTAAATCTTTTTTGATTAATATTTGCACACTAATTTATCCTTTGTTATATTAATACAAAGAAATAATCAGCATTAATTTAAGGAAAAAAAATTTAATTAAGAAATAACACCCCCTCGAAGAAACCCATAATTTTCATTTCAACGTTAAAAAGTTAGTATAGTTAAACACTAAGGAAACCCAAAAAAACTGTTTGGATCAATATTTGCACCCTAATTTATCCTTTGTACAATTAATACAAAGAAATTATCAGCATTATTCGAAGGAAAAATCCTTTAATTAAGAAATACACCCCCATTAGAAAACCTATAATTTTCAATTTAATGTTAAAAAATCAGTATTGTAATTCCCTTCAGAAACCCTCTCAATCCTTTTGGATCAATATTTGCACCCTAATTCCTCCTTAATGACATTATCACAAAGAAATAATCATAATTAGTTTAAGGAAAAATTCTTTTGTTTAGAAATTACACCCCAATGAGAAAACCCATATGTTTTGTTTCAATGTTCAAATATTGGTTGAATCAATCACTTAGAAAAACGCCTAAATCTTTTTTGATTAATATTTGCACACTTATTTATCCTTTGTTATATTAATACAAAGAAATAATCAGCATTAATTTAAGGAAAAAACATTTTATTAAGAAATAACACCCCCTCGAAGAAACCCATAATTTTCATTTCAACGTTAAAAAGTCAGTATAGTTAAACACTAAAGAAACCCCAAAAATCTGTTGGGATCAAAATTTACACCCTAATTTATCCTTTGTTATATTGATACAAAGAAATAATCAGCATTAGTTTAAGAGAAAATCCTTTAATTAAGAAATATACCCCCATTTGAAAACCAATAATTTTCATTTTAATGTTAAAAAATCAGTATTGTAATTCCCTTCAGAAACCCCCTCAATCTTTTTGGATCAATATTTGCACCCCAATTCCTCCTTAATGACATTATTACAAAGAAATAATCAGCATTACATTAAGGAAAAATTCTTTTATTAAGAAATTACACCCTTATAAGGAAACCCATAATTTTCATTTTAATGTTAAAGAAAAAGTATAGTAAATCACTTAGGAGACTCCCTGAAACTTTTCAGATCAAAATTTTAACCCTAAATCCTTCTTAATGACATTATTACAAAGAAATAATCAGCATCAGTTAAAGGAAAAATTCTTTTATTTAGAAAATACACCCCAATGAGAAAACCCATATTTTTTGTTTTAAAGTTCAAATATTGGTATAGTCAATCACATAGAAAAACCCCTAAATCATTTTTGATTAATATTTGCACACTAATTTATCCTTTGTTATATTAATACAAAGAAATAATCAGCATGAAATTAAGGGGAAAACATTTGATTAAGAAATAACACCCCCTCGAAGAAACCGATAATTTTCATTTCAACGTTAAAAAGTCAGTATAGTTAAACACTAAAGAAAACCCAAAAATCTGTTGGGATCAAAATTTACACCCTAATTTATCCTTTGTTATATTAATACAAAGAAAACATCAGCATTAGTTTTAAGAACAACCCTATAATTAAGAAATTACACCCCCATTAGGAAACCCATAATTTTTAATACAACGTTTAAAAATCAGATTAGTTAAACACCTGGAAAATCCCCTAAACCTGTTGGGATTAATATTTGTACCCTAATTTCTCCTTATTGACATTATTACAAAGAAATAATCAGCATTACATTAAGGAAAACTTCTTTTATTAAGAAATTACACCCTTAAACCAATAATTTTCATTTTAATGTTAAAAAATCAGTATTGTAATTCCCTTCAGAAACCCCCTCAATCTTTTTGGATCAATATTTGCACCCTAATTCCTCCTTAATGACATTATTACAAAGAAATAATCAGCATTACATTAAGGAAAACTTCTTTTATTAAGAAATTACACCCTTATAAGGAAACCCATAATTTTCATTTTAAGGGTAAAAAATCAGTATAGTAAATCACTTAGGAGATTCCCTGAAACTTTTCAGATCAAAATTTTAACCCTAAATCCTCCTTAATGACATTATTACAAAGAAATACTCAGCATTACTTTAAGGAAAAATTCTTTTATTAAGAAATTACACCCTTATAAGGAAACCCATAATTTTCATTTTAGGGGTAAAAAATCAGTATAGTAAATCACTTAGGAGACTTCCTGAAACTTTTCAGATCAAAATTTTAACCCTAATTCCTCCTTAATGACATTATTACAAAGAAATAATCAGCATTAGTTATAGGAAAAATTATTTTATTTAGAAATTACACCCCAATGAGAAAACCCATATTTTTTGTTCTAAAGTTCAAATATTGGTATAGTCAATCACATAGAAAAACCCCTAAATCATTTTTGATTAATATTTGCACAATAATTTATCCTTTGTTATATTAATACAAAGAAATAATCAGCATTAATTTAAGGAAAAAATTTTTTATTAAGAAATAACATCCCCTCGAAGAAACCCATAATTTTCATTTCAACGTTAAAAAGTCAGTATAGTTAAACACTAAAGAAACCCCAAAAATCTGTTGGGATCAAAATTTACACCCTAATTTATCCTTTGTTATATTAATACAAAGAAAACATCAGCATTACTTTAAGGAAAAATCCTTTAATTAAGAAATACACCCCCATTAGAAAACCAATAATTTTCATTTTAATGTTAAAAAATCAGTATTGTAATTCCCTTCAGAAACCCCCTCAATCTTTTTGGATCAATATTTGCACCCTAATTCCTCCTTAATGACATTATTACAAAGAAATAATCAGCATTACATTAAGGAAAACTTCTTTTATTAAGAAATTACACCCTTATAAGGAAACCCATAATTTTCATTTTAAGGGTAAAAAATCAGTATAGTAAATCACTTAGGAGATTCCCTGAAACTTTTCAGATCAAAATTTTAACCCTAAATCCTCCTTAATGACATTATTACAAAGAAATACTCAGCATTACTTTAAGGAAAAATTCTTTTATTAAGAAATTACACCCTTATAAGGAAGCCCATAATTTTCATTTTAACGTTAAAGAATCAGTATAGTAAATCACTTAGGAGACTTCCTGAAACTTTTCAGATCATAATTTTAACCCTAATTCCTCCTTAATGACATTATTACAAAGAAATAATCAGCATTAGTTATAGGAAAAATTATTTTATTTAGAAATTACACCCCAATGAGAAAACCCATATTTTTTGTTCTAAAGTTCAAATATTGGTATAGTCAATCACATAGAAAAACCCCTAAATCCTTTTTGATTAATATTTGCACAATAATTTATCCTTTGTTATATTAATACAAAGAAATAATCAGCATGAATTTAAGGGGAAAAAATTTGATTAAGAAATAACACCCCCTCGAAGAAACCCATAATTTCAACGTTAAAAAGTCAGTATAGTTAAACACTAAAGAAACCCCAAAAATCTGTTGGGATCAAAATTTACACCCTAATTTATCCTTTGTTATATTAATACAAAGAAAACATCAGCATTAGTTTTAAGAACAACCCTATAATTAAGAAATTACACCCCCATTAGGAAACCCATAATTTTTAATACAACGTTTAAAAACCAGATTAGTTAAACACCTGGAAAATCCCCTAAACCTGTTGGGATTAATATTTGTACCCTAATTTCTCTTTATTGACATTATTACAAAGAAATAATCATCATTACTTTAAGGAAAAATCCTTTAATTAAGAAATTAAACCCTTATAAGGAAATCTATAATTTTCATTTTAAAGTTAAAAAATCAGTATAGTAAATCACTTAGGAGACCCCCTGAATCTGTTGGGATTAATATTTGCACCCCTATTCCTCCTTAATGACACTATTACAAAGAAATAATCAACAATAGTTTAAGGAAAAATTCTTTTATTAAGAAATTACATCCCCATGAAGAAACCCAATTTTTTCAATTTAACGTTAAAAATCAGTATAGTCTATCAGTTAGAAAACCCTCTTAATCTTTTTTTTATTAATACTTGCAGCCTAAATCATCCTTCATTTCATTATAACAAAGAAATGGTCAGCATTAGTGTAAGGGAAATTTAATTAACTTAGACCCCCATGAGGAAACCCATTCTTTTCATTTGAACGTTAAAAAATCAGTACACTGTGAGTAGTTGAACACTTAGGAAACCTCCAAAATCTTTTTTGATCAATATTTGCTTATTAATTTATTCTAAATTATATTAAAACAAAGAAATAATCAGCATTAGTTTAGGAAAAATTTCTTTATTTAAAAATTACAACCTAATAACAAAAAATATGGTTTTCACTTTAATGTTAAAATCTGTTTAGTTTAAGACTTATGAAATCTCTAAGCGGTAAATCCTTTTGGATTAATATTTGCACCCTAATTTTACCTTCATTACATTAATACAAACATATGTAAGCATGAGTTTAAAGAAAATCCTATAATTATGAATTTAGACCCCCACTTAGGAAACCCCCTCAATCTCTTTGGATCAATATTTGCATCCTAAATTATTCTAATTAAAATTAATACAAAGAAATAATCAGCATAGGTTTAAGGGATTATCTTTTTATGTTTAACTTACAGTGTACAACCCCAGTAGGAAAGATATTCTTTTTAATTTATCATTTAAAAATGTATATACATGCACTTAATCACATTGGCTGTTTCTAAGTAGAACAGTTCTTTGACTATGTATGAGGGTTCGAATCCCTCCCTAGGCATAATGGAACAGAAACCTGGTGCAAAGTGGGCAGATCGCCTTGTGGCCCCGCATAGTCAGAGCAACATAAATAATGATAGACTAATTTGATTCTAAAACATTCAAAGACTTAAAGCTTCTTAGAAAAAGGAAACAAAAAAATCATGCAATCAACATTTGTTTGAGGTAAAGTCCTATGTGTTTAACTATATTGACGTTAAATTAGAAGTATGAAGTTAATAAATTTTCACTATAATATTTATTAACAATGTAGTTGCATTGCTGTGTGTATCAACAATGTAGTGACTTTACTGTGTGGATCAACAATGTAGTGACTTTACAGCTGTGTGTATCAACAGTGTAGTGACTTTGCTGTGTGTATCAAAAATGTAGTGACTAACTTGTGTGTATCGCCCATGTCAAAGTGGAAGGCAGTTTCTTGGCAGTTCCTTAGCCTTCCATACTTTTCTTAGCAGTTGGATTCCCCTATATGTCTCATAATGAATATAAGCAGTTCCAGGCAGTAATTTTTAGCCTTACCAGTTATCTAGCAGTTTTTAGGCAGTTATTTTGGCCGAAAAATTTAAATGAGTTGATATAAACTGGTAAAAACTGTTTAAAACTGACAGAAACTGCTTGCTCATTTCCTTTTATGGTTTTTATAAATGAATATGCATGGAATATAATCAAGCTGAAATCTGCTAGGAACTGCTAATATTATCTATAGGTTATATGAATAAGTTTTAACATTTTCAAGAATAAATTATTACACAAAGATATATACATGTACAATATTGTACCACTTATTTCCAAATGAAACTGGGTCAGTGGATTGATTATGCAAACTCGAATCTACACTGTATGTGGATACTGCATTTAACCAGCTTTTAGCACAGTTATAAATATATATGATTATAAGACTTCAAATTACAATTATGACCTAAGCTACTATGCTAGTTGTTCTTGTGAAATAGTGATTTTAATTGTTTTTATGTTAGATATATATATATATATATATATATATATATATATATATATATATATATATATATATGTGTGTGTGTGTATATATATATACTCTTACACCTTTGATTGACCATTGTGGTCTCACCCTACCCTACCCTAAGGGTCAATTCCCATGCATACACTATATCAGATCTTATATAATTTAAGTGATCTAACCATGCAGGCCATTATTAAAAACTGTTCAATGATAATTTATTTGAAATATTTTATTTACCTTAGGAGAATATATGTAATATACTTAGAACATATTATATTCCATAAATTTACTTGAGTTTGCCCAGACAGAGCATTTTTTGTTGTGAATACAACATGCACTCTTAACTGCCCCTCATGCCATTGCTGATACATTCAAAATTTGCAACCCAACTTCCTGTTTTCTTTGATCTTGATTCTGAGTGGTCAGTTTATCTGGCAGCGGCCAGTGACCCTGATTTGTAACTGGTTGGAAACGAATTCTAGAATGATGCAAGTCCCTTGTGACCTGTGTATTAACCTATATCTGCTTACACTGCAAAGACTGCGAAGAAAACTGCTTAGAATAACTGCTTATACTATTACCTAGGCAGTTTTGATCTGCCACTAAAATCCTTACCGCTTGGAACTGTTTAAAAACTGCCCTATAATTTGAAAACTGCTTAAGAACTGCCTATCTACTGCTAAAATAGGCAGTTCACTTTGCCATGGGGATCAACAATGTAGTGACTTGCTGTGGTGTGTGTCTTATAATGTTACATATCTTTCTTTCTTTCTCTTTTTCTTGTCTTTCTGTTTGTCTCTCTTCTTTATCTCTCTTTCTTTTTTCTCTCTCCCCCATGAATTGTTTAAACAGTGTGACCATACATATTGTATGCTGAAGAAATGAATAAAACATATGCATAATGATATTCGAGAAAGAAAAAAAAAACCTATGATTAATTTTAAGATAACAAGCACATTTAGAGGTACAAAATTCCTCTATATTTTTTTATTTTCCAAGCACAGTTATAGTATTGCTGAGCAGCACGTGTTGCATATCATGGTCTAATCTAAAGATGGTGATTTTAATTGACAAGTGTAGCAAGTGGACTTTAAGTATTATACACCACTTGGTTTGAGTCGGTTCGCATCTTGTTATTGTTTATTTTAAAGAACTTTGAATTGTTTATTCAATTCAAATAACTAAATATTTGAAATACAATAGAATGTATGAAACCATGCATATCTCTATTTCCCTTCCTCCTCCTCCTCCCCCCCTCTCTCTCTCTCTCTCTCTCTCTCTCTCTCTCTCTCTCTCTCTCTCTCTCTCTGTTTAGTAATAAATGGTTTATGTTAAAAATTTCCTTTGTGCATCCGCAATCCATCACACGACTAAATGTATTGACTTTCAGCTAAATTAGGAAGATTTACACACTGTAGTGAGTTTCTAGTGTGTATTCAAAATGAGTCATGTGACCTCATGTAGTGACTATCAGGTATAATATCATAAACGTTTAGAGATCGATTTCCCTTATTTCAAGTAGCAGAATAGTATTAAGGTATCTCATATTACATAAAAATGTTATTATATATTGAATAGCATAATTAGAACATGGTGTAGCGGATTTCAGGTGTAAAGTCTGGTGTAGTGAGTTTCAGCATTATGCGAGTAAGGTGTGTGTGTGTGTGTGTGTGTGTGTGTGTGTGTGTGTGTGTGTGTGTGTGTGTGTGTGTGTGGATTTTTTTTTAATGAAATATAAACGTTCTAACGAGCAGCAATCCATATTCATGAGTTTGTTATCTTTCAATTGGTTCAGCACATTCATACTATAATAGAGTATAATTATTTTATATTCGAACGAAGTGAGGGAGAATATAATTAGTTGTTTTTAAGGATAAAAATTAGCAAGCTGCAGTTCATGCAGGCATAAAGCATAATTGCGTGAAGGGAATTCAATTTTATTAAAACGAAGGGTCACGCCCTCTTTCAATATGAGATAATTAAGCATGATTGAAAATTTCTTGGTATCTTTCAAAAATCTTCTTCTCAAAATATGTTACATCAAAACGCTGAAACTTGTGTGGAAGCATCAAAGGGTAGTGTAGATTCAAGTTTGTTCACATCATGATCCACGGGGGTAGGGTAGGGCCACAATGTGGGTCGATTTTCTACATAGGAATATATAGAGAGATATTTTTTGATAAATCTTCCTTTCTAAAACCAATTGTCCAGAAAGGCAAAAACCTGTGTGGAAACATCCTCAGGTAGTGTAAATTCAAGGGGTTTTTTTCAAATTAAGATCCCGGGGAAAGGGTGGGCCACAATGAGGGTCGAATTTTTACATAAGAAGTTATAGAAAAAAATCTTTAAAAATTTATAAAAATTGTAATCTTGTGGGGGAGGGGGGCACAATGAGGGGGTCCAAATTTTAACAAAGAAAAAAAATGTAAATTATTCTTTAAAAACTCAAAAGTTTAGTGTTATAATACATGGTATTACTTTACGGGCATCTTGCCATATTGTTGATTCTTCTTTGCTCTGACTGTAGCTCCTGGACAATTGTTGGGCCCCACCAGAATATCTGGTGACAAATTTGAAAATCTTTTAGAATTATACAGAATCTATTCAATTGCCTTGCCACGGCCTCGGGGCCATAAAAGAAAGACAAGTTCACTTTTGATCTCAGTCTTTCTGTTCCACTATATATTCTTTTTGTAAAAGCGAGACTGAGATGAAAACTGAGCTCGTCTAACTTGTATGGCCCCGGGGCAGATTGTTTGTATATGACTCAATGAATCTTATTTTGGTTTTGCTGCTAAGGCTCACGTGAGCTATGCTGCCCTTTGTTTTTCCGGTATAGTTGGTGAATTGGTTTTAAACTTGTTGTGCCTTTATAATGATACACTACAGACAAAGTTTGAGTTTCATTAAGATTAATCAACAAATGATGAGTTAATCTTAATTTTTAAACGACTCGAGTTTTTGTTTTATTACACATAGGGCGTGCCATTAAAACAAATCTTACACCGAATTTTCTTCAGACCAATTTAGCACATAACACGGCAACTTTTTTAAAGTTTGGGGAGGGGGTGTTTGTAGGGGAACTTTAATGCTTATGTAGAACCATTTTAACTTAGACAAATCTTGTTGATTTTAAAGAACAATGGCTGAGTGGCCAGCATGCAATGAAACAGACAGACCTACGTCACATTGTTGTTTGACACAACTACCCAAAGTCCAAGCTCTTAGAATTCTTTTTTCTACTTTATTTCCCTCTTTTTGAATATTTAATACGTTCTGAAACGTTTCTGGGTTCAGGTATTCGGCTGCTTTGCCTGAGCAATTTAAGAAATATGTAAATAAACTATAAATTTCTCAATCAAATATTTTAATCAATAATATTTACAATATCCCACTCTATCATGGTGTGCGCGCGCTTTCTATCAACCCCAACAGCTATCACAAGCTAATACAATATCAAATCAAGTCTCGAAAGCCTTATTCAGGCACATAAGACTTATCCTAATACCAAGGGTTTGTCCTCGCCCATCACAAAGTGAGCGTCTTCAACTTCAGACTGCAACTAGCTAACAACCTCCGTTGTAGCCGCTTATATACTATCACAACCCACGTATTCAACGAGGATCGAAAGGGAGTGATAAACCAGAAGCGCTTATTACTCAGCTCCAGTAAACAGAATGGGATAAATGATCTCGATTCCGACATTTGTTTCATTATCCACGCCTCCAGGAAATGCGTCTGGCATTTATATCACTAACCTGGTCTAACTATCACGCATGGGACATGATAACAATATTAATGACAACAACAAAAGACTAAATTTAGACGACTTTCAATTATTCTGATAAATCAACAAATTATTAATAGAGTATGCTCTATGAACAAATAAAATCAGCAAAAAGAGTCGTTATAAAAAGAAAACCATCATAATACAAATCAGCCAATGATTTATGAATGGCGCAAGATCACAAAAATGTTATGGTTTTAAAAGATTTCAGTCAACAATTGGCAAAACGTTTTCTTTAAAACCAATTCTCTTCCTCGTGAATTTCAACGACTGTTTTTTCCGTCTCTACGATACGTCTCCTGCACTCGAATGACGATCAAGACACCTTAGTATCATGATACTTCTTCTATCGAAGCATCTCACTTGGCATATGTTCTCTCACAACTGCATGCGCGTTTTCTAAGGGCTCACACAAAACCCAGACCCATTGATGCACTGGAATGTATTTCATCTCTGTTGGCATTTCAAACATTAGATATAGATATAGAGGTGTTGTTGCCTCTCTTCCAAGCATTAGCATATTTGGAGAAAAGTTGGAACTCTCATGTACTGTTGAGCGATATGCCATAAAGATGTAGGGAAGATGCAAGTCCCAATCCTTTTGATTTTCTTGAACATAAGCGCTCAACATTGATATCAGCGTTCGGTTAAAGCGCTCGAACATTCCATCTGATATAAGATGGTAGGGAGTAGTCCTGGTCTTTGTTATCCCCAACAACCGACACATCTCCATAAATAGCTTGCTTTCATACTGGCGGCCCTGATCTGAATGGATAACAGAGGGCACGCCAATTCTTACTATCACTTGCTCCATGATTGTGCGGGCGATAGTTTCTGCCTCCATATTCGGTAGAGCAAACGCCTCTGTCCATTTCGTGAAATAATCTGCCAAGACGAGAATATGTCGAATCCCCCTGTCTGTTTCGGGTAATTCGCACAAAACATCTGAAGCCAATCTTTCCATTGGCACACCAGATGCTAGAATCTGCATTGGAGCCCTGCGCTTACGGATTGGATTCCTTCGTCTACTACAAGCATCACAGCCTGCTAGGTACTGATGGACGTCCTGTTGTAATCCCGGCCAATAATACCTCTGTCTAATTCTGGCCAATGTCTTTGTAAGACCTAGATGATCTGATGTCTTATTGTCATGGCACATCTTTAATACATTTCTCCTCTCTGAGTCTGGAAACTTGAAATGTCTCTCGGTTAGAGGGAAGCAAAATCCATCGCCGTACTAAGAATCAATTTCGAATGCTCAATCTCTCAAATTGGTTCCATAGTGACTTCACCACATAACCATATTATGTGACATCAGAAAATGCTGGTCTTTTGCCATTTTCGACCCACTGGCGTACTAGCTGAATATCTTTGCTACCTCTTTGCGATTTCAGGAGATTTCCGTTTTCTTCTTCACAGTCCTTTTTACGGAGTTTTGAAAACGCTTGCAAAGTTTTCTCTGATGGTAGAGGTGAATCTTCCCAATTAGGGACATATCCACGTTGATTGCAGGGTATCCTACTAACCGCGTCTGCATTTCCATGTTTCTTACCTGGGCGGTGCTCAATCGTCAAGTCATAAGTGCTTATGACCTCCAGCCATTTTGCCAACTGGCCCTAAGCGGTCCATGGACTGTTCTTTTGAGGAACCGTCTGTCGTACAGATAATGGCGGTAATGTTTAATGAAGTGTACTACAGCCAATAACTCTTTTCGAGTCACACAATATCGTTTTTTGGCTTTTGTCAGCGGGCGACTTGCATAAGCTACCACGCGCTTTTTTCCATCTATTTCTTGAGAAAGCACTGCGCCTATAGACCAATTGCTTGCGTCTGTGTCAAGTATAAATGGTTTAGAAATGTCTGGCAGTGATAATATTGGTGCAGAAATCAGCCTGTTTCGAAGAGTCTCGAAAGCATCATGTGTCTCCATTGTCCATTGAAACTTTCGCCCTTTCTCTGTCAAGCGGTGCAACGGTTTTGCTTCTGAAGCAAAATCTCTGATCAACCGCCTATAATAGCTGCACAATCCTAGAAAGGAGCGGACCTCATATACAGAAGATGGAACTGGCCATTCCGCAACTGCTTTGATTTTTTCCGGGTCTGTTGCAATGCCCTCTTGTGAAATGATATGCCCTAGATATGAGGCTTTAGTGGCAAACAGGTTACACTTTCTTGCTTTTAATATAAGCCCCGCTCTCAGCAGTCTATCAAATACCCTTTCAAGGTTGCAAAGCATATCGTCGAATGACTTACCAAAAACTAAAATAACATCGAGATATACAAGACATATATCCCATTGTAGACCTGCAAGGACCGTCTCCATTAGGCGTTCAAATGTTGCAGGCACACAGGTAAGACCAAAAGGCATTACCTTGAACTGGAATAAACCTTTGCGAGTTACAAATGCTGTTTTGCTCTTATCATCCTCTTCCACTGCAACCTGCCAGTAGCTGCTGTTGAGGTCAAGCGTAGAGAATAAAGCCACCCCTGACAGATGATCAAATGCTTCTTCTATGTTTGGGAGGGTTTAAGCGTCCTTAACTGTGACTTCATCGTCTATAATATATGCAGAAGCGCATCGAACCATCATTCTTGCGAACAAAAACCACAGGTGAAGCCCAGGGGCAATTAGAGGGTTCAATTACCCCTTTTTCTCCAACATTTCGTTCACCTGTTTATCTACTTCTTGCATAACATGCAAAGGAATTCTTCGTGCCCCTTGTTTAATTGGTTTCTCTATAGGCCCAGTGATGATTTTGTGTTTAACCAATGAGGCTCGACCTAAATCAAAGTTCGAACAAGTGCTGATACTTAGTAGGAATTTCTCGGCTTGCATAGCTTGTGCATAAGATAGATTTTCCTTACATCGATCAAGCAATTCTCGCAAATCAGGTCGTAGTTTTGAACTACTTACTATCGCTGTTTCTGGCGGATTCTCTTTATCAGCAGCCGTCATCTTTGCCAGCAAAGTCCCCTTGTATATTTGCTGAGCAACGTCTGTAACATTCATCAGACATACTGGCACTGTTTCACTGCCTTTAACAATGCAATGTCCTACCTACGAAAGCACATTCCTTCTCAAGAAATCTCTCTTCTGGCTCGACAATATAATCTGAGGCTCCAAATGTATTCTGTCCTGGAATTTTAGCCTCTACAATCATTTCACTCCTAGGAGGGATAGAAATATCGTCGCCCGCAACAACACGAAAACAACCTAGGGTCCCCTCACAAGAAATGCGATATTCCTCATTGTTAAGTCGTATCGTATTAGAGTTGAGATCTAAAATACCCCTGCCTTTCTTCAGAAAGTCTGGACCAAGGATTATATCGACCGTAATATCTGTAGCCATTGCTGGGATAAATGTTTCAGACTTCCCAATTTTGATATAATATTCTGCTTTTCCATTCAGAGAAAGTGGGTTTCCACCTGCGTTCAAAACTTTCTGTCCATTCTCCTCTAGTGCTGGGCGTTTTTCGGCTGAAATTATATGATGCACCCTTTTTGAAATCAACGTTAATGATGCACATCTGTATCAATCACCATTTTTGACCGTACTCCATTTATCTCAGCTTCAACAAAAATACCAGATTCGTTGATCATGCTGCTTCCACCTACATGTCCTTGCGCGTTGCGCTGCTTCCTCCTGCGCTCACTACGAATCCACCACTCATTGTCACCTTTCTTTGCTGATGCATCACTGTTTTATTTGTTTCTTTATTTTTAAGTTTCGTACAATTCCTACGAATGTGTCCTTTTTCCTTGCAATAATAGCAAGTCACCCCATCATCTGTGTTTCTGACTGGCAATTCTAATGTTCGTCTCCTCCGAAACTTCTGATCTTTGACTTGTTTTTCCATGAATTCAATAAGCTCTGTTGATTGTGCAGGTTGATCGCACTCGCGTTCTTTACCTTCAACCATCCGCAAATCACCCCGCCTTTCTGTTCTATAATATGCATCTAGTTCAACTGCAAGTCGGATTGCATCATTTAAATTTTCAGGCCTATTACGTTTGATGCGCAAGCGCATATCCGAATTTACGAATGCATCCTTACCAAGTCGGGTCGTGTAGATTTCAGCCCTGTCCGTTTGTAAAGAGCTATATTTACATCTTCTGAGTATTATTCCCTCTATTTCTTACGGAAACTTATAGTGAATTCATAGCTCTATAGAAACAGCTAGACTGAAAATTACACGCCCCGTTTATCGATTGGTCGAAACCTACAGCGACCTAAGAAAAATCACGGAATGCACGAAAAAATCATGATGATGTAAGACTCAAATTCCCACTGAATACGATTTGGCTGTTTCTTTAAGCTTACTGATACTGATTTACATTAAAAGTAATTTAGTGAATTTACTTACTTTTTACGATCAATTTATTGAAAGAAAGATGTAACTATAAACAATAAAATGCTTTCTTTCTCATGCGGGTTATGAAGGTAGCGATCATTGCAGAAAAAATTACATGTACATAACCCGCTTACGCTAACGCGGGTTATGTATTTTTTCTGCAATGTCGCCACCTTCATATCCCGAATGAATCACCAAAGAAAGCATTTTATTGTTTAATTAAATGAATATCAATCGGTTTTCGAAAAAAAGAGGAGAAAGTAAATATAGTGTTATATATACTTCATCATAAAAATAGTTTACTAGTATTCATTTTAATTTTTTCTCGTACACCATTTAGGTTAATGTTTATTTAAAAAAATAAATGTTCGCTAACTTCCTTTGGTTTAATTAATAGATATATTTGTCGATTGATCAAAAAGGTTTTCATTTCAACATGACTTAATATCATTTTTTTTACCTCAGTACTGTGGCTTGTTATACCATATAGACGAACAAAGAATTTGCGACTCCGTAACGTCGAGGTAAATTTTTAAGATATTTGATAATAATCAAGATTTATTGATTTATTTATTCATTTATTTATTGTTTGATAATGATAAAAACTTCTAAATGTTAAACGGCTTTTCAGGAATTTGTCCAAAATCGGTTATGCCATGTGATACTAGTATATAGACCGATGCCTGTATAATTCATACATGTAAATATACTTTTGCTTTTGTTTTGATATCTTTTCTTACGATTAGAACATTAACTTTTAAAAATAAAAATAAAATCCTCGGAAGGTGAAAATAGGACATTTAGAAAACCATGTAGGATTTTGTAAGATCAATGTACGATCTTTTCTTTTTGAATAATAATATTTTCTACAGGAATGTAATTCAGACAAGTTTTGTTTGTTTTGAACATATTTTATTGAGAGAAACTCAAGAGGATCAGATACAGATACATTACCATACTGGCAGACGCGTCGCCCAGTATAAAAAGGCGTTACTCCTCAGAGTCTATAAGGGACACAGACTCTAGGAGTTCACTTGGTGTCCCTCGGATTGTCCTTAAGGATATTAAAGATATGTCATATGTACAGTCTACAGATTCCCAGTTTTGGTATAAAAACAACAGCTCCTTCAATGTATTAAAGCAATGCCATGTTTCTCTCACAGATATTGTGGTGTTCCCGATCCGGAAATTTTCCCGTTACGGGTTTTGATACTATGTGGTTTGTTTACATTTCCGCCTAAGCAGAAGTACATGTGCCATTTGTTATCACTCGAGTTTTAAGCCCCCCAAAGGAGTAAGTAATTATCATTATATTTAGAATTTCATTGTAAATTAAGTAAATAAGTACCTTAAACTGTTTTATACATAAGATAAAGCTAAAATTACATGTTTAAATATTCTGTTGCAAAATTATCGGTCTGCTCAGTTGAAACTATTTTTGTCAGTGTCCATTACTATACTTTGTGTTTGGAAAGTCAATGTAATGTGTCATTTGTTTTGTTGTAGATTTTTACCCTCTTCACGAGGAAGAATGTTTCGTCTCAAAATAAAATCTTGAAAACACCACAGATATATTTGCAGATTCTGATCCTATGTGTTCTATTTCTAAATGTTCTGCCAAAAACTGTAAAACCTGTGACATTTTGATCACAAGGACCTCTTTCACAAGCAATCTAACTGGGAAAAGTTTTAATGCCAAGACGTGGGAAAATTTGAACTGTAAAACCTCTAATGTTGTCTACGGAATTGAATGTACCCTTTGTGGACTCATCTATGTTGGTGAAACCAAAGGTTCACTGAACAAACGAATATCAGGTCATAGATTTCAAATCAATAACGGCGGTCAGCAGATTTTATACAAGCATTTTAATTCCCCTGATCATTCTGTTTTGTCTATGAAAGTTAGAATTCTAGAAAAAAAATTACCATCATACCAATAGCCCATCGCTGAGTACGCCATTCCGTAGACAACAAGAATAACTTTGGATAAGAAAACTAGGTACGGCCTTGCCGTATGGATGCAACGATAATGTTGGAAGTGTGGGGAATCTTTCAAGTCCACAGTGTACCACTGTTAATGTAATAGGACTTTTTAACAACACAAAGAGACGTAGGCGTAGTCATGGACATCGTTCTTATAACAAACCAATTACACACGATGTTTCCTTTGATTCATTATTACCTTATGTAAATAAACAATTGGGTCTCCATTACATTCGCACCAAACTTTACTCTGTCCCTTTGAAAGAGCTGAACAATCTTCTTGAAAAAGTCAAGAAAAAGCCGCTTTTTTATTTTTCTACACCGAAATACAGATTCGGATCCATGATTATGGATATTGCTTATCATCGGCTTTTTAAACCTACACAAACAGAAAATACTGCTCATGCACCACGTTATTTTTTCAAACTGCAGTATGCCAACAAGGGAATCATGCCGTTAATATATGAATATTCTTAATCACAAAAAAGTTCAGTCCTGCATTCCGCCATATTTCAAGATAAAGTCAACCCCTTTATTTCTTACAATTATACTTCAACCATTGCTTCCAAACTCTTCAATTACAAACAAACTCTACAAGACCTTGATATCGAACATCTGAAAGATAATCCTCCAACGTGTTCATGTTCTTCTTCGCCCTACAACTATAGTCCTGCCGGACACGTCATTACTGGCCTCAGGATCATGAAGCAATTTCAGACTTAAGTCAAAATTTCAATAAGTTATAAAATAATTGTTTATCATAAAATGACAATTGAAATTCGTAATTAACAACGTTATATCAAGACACTTTTAATAGCATATTAATTTTGTCAGTGTATTCAATCAAGTGACTTAAGAGACAGTGTACAAGTTTTGACTTAAGTCTAAGTTTGCTTCATGATCCTGGGGCCTGGTGATGTTAATTTGGTTAACAACGAAGACCTAATTAAAAATCACTTATTATGAAAGGACCAAAATTTAGGGAGCCTAGATCCTTCACGTGGCGTCGTAATTTTATACATATCATGAATTCTGTTGAGGATTACGCCAAGCAAAATCTGAAAAAGAAGACCTTGATACCTTGTCAAAGTGGGTTAAAAGCATCAGATGTATATTAAAATCTCGTATTAAACTGCTGAGAGGTCAAATGAAAACCATCTATCCTTCTGTTTTCAATAAAGCAGAAGTGAGAAAAGAACTAGATAGATTGCACGATAAGTATGTACTGGTCCCTGTTGATAAGGCAAGTAACAACATTGTCTTTGTTTGTAAGGCACCTTATATTAATTGCATTTTCAAAGAACTAGGTTTCAAATCTACACATGACAATCCTACTTACACCAATAGCAGCCTTTCCAAGCAGGAAATACTTCAAAATAATAAATCGGTTATGGATATCTTTAATATCCCCAATGAACAAAATGAATTTGATTTACCATATTTGTACTGGATTCCAAAGCTTCACAAAAGTCCTTACAAACAGAGATATATAGCAGGTTCCAGTAAATGTTCTACCAAACCTCTCTCTTTACTCCTTACTAAAATTCTTACAGTAGTGAAGGAGAAACTTCAAGAGTACTGTACAACAATATACTCCAGAAGTGATGTGAATCAGATGTGGATACTAAAAATCTCTAAAGAATTATTAGAAACTTTGAAGTCACAAAATCTTACCATAATCAATAGCATCAAAACGTACGATTTCTCAACGCTTTATACAACCATTATCCATGTCAAATTAAAATCTAGGCTTTTTGATATAATCGACAGTTGTTTCTTCAATAAAAATGAAGTCGTAAAAATGCTTACCTTGTCATTGGAAATCTAATAAATTATTTTGTTAAAAACCATTCTGATTCCACACACAAGTACTCTGAAGTTGACATTAAAAAGATGCTTGAGTTTCTGATAGACAACATCTATGTAGTTTTTGGAAATCAAGTCTTCCAACAATCTGTTGGAATCCCCATGGGAACCAATTGTGCCCCATTGTTAGCAGACCTATTTTTGTATTCTTATGAAGCAGAATTTATTCAAAAACTTGTACGTGAAAAAAATAAATTACTCGCTGTGGCATTCAACTCAACATTCAGGTACATGTATATCGACGACGTATTATCAATTAACAATTGTTATTTCCATACTTATGTCGACTCGATATATCCCAGCGAACTTGAAATAAAAGATACCACAGAGTCTGCGTCATCTGTTTCATATTTGGATATTTTGCTGGAAATGGACATTGATGGTAACCTAACAACAAAACTTTATGATAAACGCGATGACTTCAATTTTTCTATAGTCAACTTTCCTTACTTATGTAGCAATATACCTTGGTGTTTTTTGTTTCTCAGTTAATTCGATACGCAAAGGCATGCTCTTCGTATGAACAGTTTCTAAGGCGAGGCAAGCTACTGACAAACAAGTTGATAAAACAGGCCTATCAACAGTCTCGTTTGAAGTCATCTTTTCGTAAGTTCTATGGTCGATACAACGACCTTGTTAGCAAATACAATCATCCACTGGGTCGCATGCTGACTGACGTTTTTCATACTAATTGTTAGACCATAATTTATCACCTAATTGTCTACGGACTTTTCCGTTTTTTCCCGATTACGACAAAGAACACATGGCGAGTGCGACCGGTCAGCAGAGGATGCTCCCTCCACCTACGCACCCGATCCTACCTCAATCTTTTTGGAGGTCCGTGTTGCTCTGCTTTGAATTTGTATTTCGTTTTATGGAGTTTTGAGATGGTTGACGGTTTGTTATTGTCATTTTTTCATACAAGTTCTTACAACGTATTAGATCTCCTTAAATATAACAATGACTGCCATGCATATAAAGTTGAAATACATACTGATATACACATTTCAACAAAGACAAGTTACTTGAATCTCGAAGATTTGTCAATAAATTTGTGCACAGAAGCAAAAATGATATTGTTTATCTGTAAAGGTAGGTTATTGTTACCATATAAAAGTAAACTAGTATCAATGTTGACTAAATCTAGCATAAATGATTGGTCAAACAAGTTGTTTTTAGCTCTGGAATAATTTTTACAAGAAAAAAGAAGTGATACGCACTTTCTGTGTTACTACATAAACACAATTTATTGTTTAAGATATTACGTTTATATAGATCATAATTTAATATACAGTTGTGTCTCAGCTTAGTGTGAATTATCTTTGTTGGTACAACGTTTATCATATGAAAAATACTTAGGGGGTTCGTAACATTAGGCATATGTCTACGGAACAAATTGATTGAGTTGGCTGTTCTTGCTTCTACATTTAATGAATTCCACTGGTTAAAACCATTGGGTACAAATTATTTTTTAAATAAATCTAATCTACACTTAGGAACAATAAACTGATCCTTATTTCGTGTGTTATAGTGTGGTATGTTTTCCCGCTTGCTAGGAATAATATCAATTAAATAGTCAGGTACAATCCCTATGTTAATTTTAAACATTGCTGTCATTTTATCAATGTAGCGTCTAGTAATAATGTAGCGTCTAGTTATAATGTAGCGTCAAGTTTGTAAAGTTTCCCACCCTGTTTCTTAATAAAGCACTTCCATTGAGATAAAAATTGGCAGCCCAGTGATAATTCGAGCAGCGCATAATTAAACCATTTCAAGTTTGTCTGAATCATGCACAGAACAGCTATCCCACACAGTTGAAGCACATTCCAGGGTAGGTCTGTTAAATGTGATATATAATTTAGAGAGATGTTCTCTGCCAATTTTAAAATGTCCTAATTTTTTGTATGTAGAGTTTACAATACCATCAGTGTATTCAGACCAGCTGATATTTTGTGATAATAAAAGTCCGAAAATGAGTCGGAACAAACTCCAACCTATCACCTTCAAACAATAATTTAGGTAAAACAGAGTTATGTTTCTTGGTAAAGAAAACAACATTTGTTTTGGACGGGTTAAATTTAAGAAGTCACTTATTGGACCATGATTCTAAAATTTTCAAATCATGATTTAAATAATGTTCAGTGTCAAGTATGTTCTTTGAAGAATATTGAAGCGAACTGTCATCAGCAAATAGTCCACACATATTAACAGCCACATCATTGACAATCATCAAAAATAAAAGCTGTCATAGCACTGGTCCCTGGGGTACAACATCAGATATTTCTGGTTTATTTGACAAAAGATCTTTATACATAACTTTCTAGGACCTATGGCATACACTGTACGTAACTAGAAAACCACTTAAGAAGATCACCAGATAAGTAATTTCCAATTTTAGTCAAATCATATTTGAATTAAATTCCAAACATAGGACACAATTTCATTCCGGTAGGATTTTTTCATTTATTCTGTAGGAAAGTAGCATTGAAAGAATGCTCGCTTTCTTAAGGTTTTAAACAAGATATAAGATGGTTGCAAAAATACCACCTTGGTACATCTACATGTACTTTCATATCTGGCAAAGTCGTTTTTATAGTATATATATACATATACTTTGTGATGAGGTCAGTGCTGACGTCATTGCGTGTGTCAGACGAATCAGTGTGTCTTTTTACTAAACTCACATCCAACAGGAAATCAAAGCACCCATTACTCTAATAAAAATTCTTAAAAAGCTAAACTTTATTTGTTTTACAACGATTGATAAACAAGTTCTACTATTTATATACATATTTCTCATTGGAACGGATATTAGCGCGAGAAGGTCATTGATGTAGGAGGAAGCCGGAGTACCCGGAGGAAGCCCACTTGCCTAATCGGGCAACCGCCATACCCTGTTACATACATGTACAACCACTGTCGATCTCGGAGATCGAACTCGGGTCAAAGCGATGGGAAGCAAGTGTATTGTCCTCTGCGCTACTTGGACACCCAAAAAAAAAAACCTTGTACAAAGTATGGGGAAACAAAAGAATAATTCTTTGAGTGTACAGTGCATGCACATAAATTCGAAGCTGATGACCCATCAGTGAGTGTGTTTGAAGATATCTTAATCGAGGCGCATGTGCATGGGCCTTGAACCGGTCACATCTAAATATATTAAGTCTCTATGTACTATAACCAGAACTATTGTAGGTTGATTGCTCGGTTTCTATTTAAAGCCTCATATAAAACTGTGATACACGTCCGCTTTTAGGCAATCGTTTGTCCAATGATAATCTTTTCCGTCAGCCGCACTGGCCACCACCGTACAACAAGAGGAAGCCAGAATTATAATTAAAGATAAAGTATATTGATGTACGTACATTTACCTACATAATCCCACTCCTGTCCCATATTTCTTAAATTGGCAAAATTTCGACAATATAAAAAAAATATGGATGTATGGTATAATTGTACAGGTATAGAAATGAGAAGATATTATATACCTGTAATTATGTGCTAAAAGCCTTATTGCATTGGATACGTTCCTTTCGCTCTGACCTAGTTTAGAAGTTGGCGATAATTGGTAGACGTGACGAAGCTCCATTATCCCCGTACACCAGATCTTGTTTCCATGGCAACGATTCTTCGTTAGGCAACTTTCAAGTGAAAATTAACACATTCTGAGTGTAGATTTCTCTGTTCATCAGATGAGACTGGGAGCCGAAAATATCCAGAACGGAGGCCCTACGTCCTAAATCCGTTTTCTGTTAGCTGGTGTTGGACCAAAATCAGGTAAAACAAAATCATCACACGTGTTTCAATAATCTCTACTTTTTTTTTTCTCTTTCTTCTTTTTCTTTTCTTTTTTTAAAAGAAATATTTTCATTTAAGGTGAAAGATTTCTATATATTTTTTAATCCCATGGATTCTACTTTATTAGATCAATCATGATACTCAAGAGGTAAACGGAAAAATGACTTGCGCTTGGTGGGTTTTTTATTTCACAGAAAAGATTGTAAGAAATTTTTATAAAATGTTCCTGCTTCATTTTTAAATCAACTTATATATTTCATAATATATTTCTTAATTTAACCTAATTATTAGTTGTTTTGTTTGGTTCTTGTTTTTGTTTTTGTTGTTTTCCCCCTTTTTTTTGGGGGGGGGGGCGGGGTGGGGGTGGGGGGGGGGGTGATAATCGCTGCTGTACTACTTGAGCTTGCATTGTAATTAATCTTTTTCGCAGTTTTATCTACTATCTTTCTATTTTTTTAAAGGCAGTAATGCCGCATCATATTTAATAATTGTTTAATGTATGAGAACGAAGGAAATGATTACTTCAATTACTTACCAAAATGTATTTGGTAAAAACATATCCATCACAGAAACTATCAACTTTATTATACCCTTGTTAAACCAAGGATGTCATAATTAGCCCGTCCCTTTTTTTTCCAACAAATTATATTTAATAAAAATCGTTATTGACATTTTTCTCCTCTTTACTAGAGATGTTTTTAGAGCAAAGACAAAAATCCATCATTGATCAAGTAAGAATTGAAAATAATTGAATATGTTATCATGGTTTTTCATGACCGCTTTTATTTTACCTTAAAATTTACATGTATTTTGCTGCTCATGAACTCAGTTTGATTAGGAATTAAATTCAAGACACTCCTTGCATTTATTGCATGCAGCACATATTAATATAAAAGGAACGACTTTACATGAAACGGTTAAATTCTAACGCTGCATGTTTAAAACCTCACATGAAATCCGCTGCACTATTTTTGTTGGCGACCGTGGCCATATCCGGGCATAATGTCATCCATGCGCGCGCATATAGTTACAGTGAACTACTTTTGATATGCTATAATTACCTATAGGTAGTTATATTTAAGTCCCTCCATGATACACGTTCTATATTCTCTAGATCTGTAACGTTATAATTTCTACATTTAAAAGTAACATTCTTCTTGCTTAAGGGTTTTTTATTAGGTAGATTAAGTGGACTGGATGAACAGTTATGAAGAGTTCTGTATAAAAATAAAGGAAAATGTTCAAATTTTAAAGCTAATATATTTGGATATTTTTTCTTATCTAAATGATAGCTAATGGCTAAAAATATCATATTTAAAAGTTTAAGGCATATCCTCTTAGTAATCTGTTGACCATTTAAACTTCTTAAGTCAATTGCATAAAACTACATTTTAATGAGTGTTTAATTGTCATCCTATTTAAGAAGGCTGAGTAGTCGCCATTTTTAGACAGTATATTATTGATCTCCTTATGAAGAGAGCTCTGTTTTGATAAAAATATATTGTATTGAAAAAAATATTGAAATTTTAAAGCTTAAATAGTTATAGCTAAAAACTTAATGTAGATCTGACGGCTAATGCGTTGACCATGCATTCTCCTTAAATACGACAGCACACGGGACGGTTAGACTGGCGATCCGGTCTCGAGTACCTCGGCGTCCAGTCTGGCCTATCACGCAACCTCTCTCGTTCTCACCTTGTGCTGTTTCTGAGGTCACACACAACGCTTTTCCCCCAAGATATTTTGAATTCAAAACAGTGCATAGTAGCCATGGTAGATGTTCATAGATGAAACAAAGCAGCATTATTTTCACCAAGAGCTTGATTTAAAATACACGACGACGAAAGCGATGGCGATTTCTTTTCCAAGATTGACAGCAATAGACTCATGTAGCATGCCCATGCACAAGGTTTTAGAAATGAGCACTTTTACTTGGGTTTATTAAGCAAATTCCAATTTACGTAGATCTTTATCGCTGAGATCAGAGGTGGGACGCGAGATATTTTTTTTTAAAGAGGGAGGTGGTGTTACAATCGTATCCCCTCCTCTCACTATTCAACGACTCAATATATAGTTTAGTTAAGCTCATTTCCAAAAACGAAAAAAACTACTTTGGTGTGAGGAAGAGGAATACAATTTGCCTCTTATATATCATCTTCGCTAGCCAAGGGTTTACGATCCACTCTGTTTTTAATATATTCGATCAGTGCTTACTATCTATTCAAGATATATTACTAAAGTCAGATACTCTTTACACAATTGCGCTTAAAAATATAGTTCCATTTATGATCAACAGATACAACATTACAACAAATGTTTAGAATATCGATGTATATGTAATATGGGAAAGAAAATAAAATTAACGTAAAATTAATTTTTAAAATCATCTTTCCCCAAGAAATGTAAATGTGAAGTATTCATATTTCTACGCTAGCTGCCTCCTCAGTCTTTTTCACGATCATATAGGTCATTCTTCGGTTGACAATTTTTCACTAATGAATATTGCTTAAATTATTATAATAATTATATTACTTTCATGAATATTGTTCGTTAGGTATCAAACAATCTCTTTTCATTTTTTATTGTGCAAGAGTGTGTGTTTTTCTTTTCTTTTCTTTTAATGACGAAATGGTTATGCAACACCCGCACCATATTTTTAATCGCACTCGTGTAGACTCTGTTTAAGCACAGATGTGTGTACTGTTTGCTGGTGACGCAAGACTGGTGGCAGTATTTGCTACGGAGATAAAGAACTATATACGCCAGTTTCTTAACAAGTTCAATTATTTTAACTTAGAGATCGGCTGAGCACAATGAAAATTCGAAGTATTCTTGTTCATCTAAGCGGTTAGAAGAAATGGTCGCGTGAAAAAGAAAAAAATAAGACTTATTAAGAAAACCCATATATTTGTAATTATATATCGTATTTTATTTATTCATCGTGTAAAAATTGTAATAATGAATTTATTCACATTCTATATAAAAACACAACGAACTACACCGCCAATTAGTAGATTCCCTGCGATCGCATGGCTTCACAACCAATCAAATTCCGTTGCGCGAGGTTTGATTTTGTCCGCTAAATCTGCCAAGAGTTGTAGAGGAGCAGAGTGGATCGTAAACCCTTGGCTAGCGAAGAAGCTTATATATCTATATATAAACCTATTTTTAAGGACGATGCGCGGGTTTCCGACGAAGCCTAATATCAAGTAGAGAAACTTTCTAAATATTTGAAAAGTTCCCCAACCGCGCGTTAAAATATCTGTATAAGAAGAATGCAGATCCAATATGCACCCAATTAGACAATAATTATATTGTAAGCTTTTCTATTTCTGACGTTCGTCCTAACAATTAAGATATTATGAAATCATATTGAAATCTTGTGTTACGGGGGATGAAAAGTCGAAGTATGAATTATGCGCTGTGTCTTTTCTTAAGTCATTTGCTTGAAAAAAAACCCAGTTTATTATATGATTTTTATAGTTATTCCTGTTGCTGAAATCAAACAGATGTCTTTTTTGTAGATCTAGAATCGTCCACTTTTTTTAATTAAAGGGTTATATTTTATTTATTCATTCATTCACTCGTCCATTCGCTAATATCGGATAGAGCAAATACAGCAGTAACAATCACACACTCACTTATTCTATTGAAATGAGAGATTAATTCTAAAACTCAAACCAGTTCTAATGACCCCAGATATGGCATGTTGCTAGCAAAAACAAAAAAACAAATAATATTAACAATGTTTTACCGATGACCTATTTACAACCTTCTAGTCTGAGTTGAAATGTATACTAAACACTGTGCTCGAACTTGATAGATCTTCATTGTTCATCTCTACAAAATATAAATAAGTATATGGTTCGCTTTAACAATAGAATATTTGGAGTTTTCACACTTTTATATCTCTTTCCTTCTAAGTTAAATTGCTAAAGTCAATTTTATCCAAATTTAATTATTCATATATTGTTCTACAAAAGGCAAACTCTATTTATTACATTATATGCAGAGCATGTTCATATCTTGCTCAAAGTCTGTTTTTTCCCATCTTGCACTTAATGCTTTTCTTATTAATGAATTTAGCTGAACATTTCTGTATTGATGTATGCACGTTTTATAGGAAGATGGACAATCATGTAGAACCTTCTCTTATTTCTATCAATTTTTCATCTGATATCAAATATCTATAATATCTTTCTTTTTAATGTTGTTGATAGGTCAACAAGCGGCAGCCAAACCATCATCAACTGATTAAAGATGGCGTACCCTCTCGCAGAAGGTCAGACCAACTCCTCTTTAGTCGCTCTATCTAACTCAACGAACTCTCTCCCAACTGACCCCGTACAAAGCGGGCTTCTGATCTTTGTCAAGAACGCTAACCGCTACATACTTCCGGTAATAATTGCCATCGGTTTTATCGGTAACGTCATTTCCTTTCTGGTGTTCCGCTTCACTGCTCTCAAGAAGATTTCCACTTCCGTTTATCTGGCGGCGCTTGCGTTCTCGGACACTGGGTTCCTGCTCTGTGTCTGGATCGTGTGGTTCGACAACATGGACATGCATTTCTTCCACACCAACGGAGTGTGTCAGATCGTGGTCTACTTGACGTTTGTTTTCAGTTTTACTTCTGTCTGGTTTGTAAACGCCTTCACGATGGAAATGTACATTTCCGTTTTTCATCCTTCCAAAGCATCGAAAGTCTGCCGCCCAGTCTACGCCCGTATTGTCGTCGTCGGTATATCAACGTTCGCAGGAATCTTCTACGCCTTTTCTCTCTGGACGGCCAGCGTGGTAACATTTGATGGCGACCAGAAATGTCTCTTCAGACAAAACGCGGAAACGACCATGATTCTGTCAATCCTGGACACTTTCCTTACTCTGCTCATCCCGTTCCTGATGATCATCTTCATGATCACGCGACTCCTAGTGGACGTCTCTAGCCTCTACAAGCGCCAGGAAGCTCCCAGCGAGTATGTGGGCGGACACAGCCGCACGGACACCGCGACGGACAGCCTGGCGGGAGACGAGCCGCTGTCTAACAGCGAATCCCCGACACGGAATCAGTCCAACGAGGACCAGGGCAACCGGGCGCAATCCAAACTGAAACAGATGTTGCTAGTGGTTGTCATGGTGTTCCTAGTGATGAATCTCCCGAGTCACGCCATCCGTGTCCAGTCATTCGTCCGATCCTTGGTGGATCCCACGTACAGGACCGACGCCGCCGAGGCGCTCTGGCAGCAGCTGTTCCAAATACTCTACTACCTGAACTTCGGCGTCAACTTCATCCTGTACAGCTTATGCGCCAAGAGCTTTCGGATATGCCTGATGCGACTTCCGTCCGAGCTCTGTCAGACAAACTGTCGATGTGTCCGAGTCAAATGGACACGTCTGATGAGCGTTCTGACGAAGAGTAAGGACATCGACGAAAACGAGAGGCGCGCGCAGGAACATTCACGCCTGGTGGACATCCATCTCTCCGCCATGCATTTGTCTCAGATTCCCTCTTTTGACAGCGAGTACGTATGTAAATCGCCCCCTTGCCTTTTGAGTCCGGATAGTACAGCAGTGTAGTTCTTCGTAAGGACGGAAGTTGGTCAAATTCTATCTTTTTGTCCCACGATCTTGAAGCGAAGTCAAGTAATGCGCGCAGGGTGCACGTGATGTCATATATATGGCCACCTGGAACCCGGTGTACTTCGCGAGAAGATTAAAGTTGAATTTATTCGCCATTTCATGAATATAAATACTCAAGCCATCAGAATTGTTGGTGTCGGATTATAGAAATGGAACATGCTTAAGATATAACTTATGTTTTAAATCTTAAATGTTTGCATCAATATTATAAACATATATAATCAAGAAATTGGCATTCAACTAGTGACGTTTATACAAATCACTGGAAAATCCCGCCTCGTACTGAGTATAAAATATTTAATCATGCTATGGTTGGAATTTTAAAAATTCATTAAATTATGAATTTATTAATTATGTTTTCGTTTAGTTATTTTATAAATTAATTATATTTTGCCAGTGGTTTTTATGTTCTTGTTTATATTTCTATTTGTGAACTGCGACTTGTAAAACTAATTAATTGTTCGTCTTTGTTTTACTCCAGTCGCAATAAGATTAAATTATGGACAGTTTAAGTCTGGATCTTGGACACTGATAATCGGTACATGTACATATTACCGATAGTAGTGCATATAAGTACATGAACTTATCAACTTGTACATAATGTAAAATAATTCTTTAGTAAGTTATATGAATTTTGTACTAGATATGTGTCTTTTACACGTACAAGATAAAGTGTATATTGATGTATTTTAATTACAACAAAGTGTGTATATGTTATGTTATGACTCTTCATGTTCGAAAGTAAACATATAAATATCTTTTCTTTCTTTTTTTTAAAAACTTTTCTGGTTGGTAGAGTATGCGTTTAGGGTTTAGGGTTTGAAACATATTATGACATTAGTCATTAACTTTGACGTGTTATTTCTTTTTGAATGAAAACAGGTTTCTTAAAATATTGTTAAGAATGGGGATATTTGTCATCTTTTATTCATTCGGAAGTTTTCGGAACAGATTCAGTCCTTTTTTAGAATTATCATTCGTGTAACTTTATATCGCTTGAATTGCAAAACCCATTAGATATTTTTATACTCCAATCTGCCAAGTTAAATGAGAAAGAAAGGGAAATGGGGGAGGGGGGGGGGGGTTAAAGTAAAAAAACATTGGTATTATTCATACTAGTGAATTATCATTTGAATCATGGAGTAATTAAAGAAATATCGAGCAATTCAGTGATTTAGCAAAATCCGATGCATAAAAATCTGGGATCCATAGATATATCGAATAATTACATTATATGCAAGTTCTCTCAAATTTAACTGCGCAAATTATCGAATATTTTAACTGGCAATGGTTCTCTGCTTTGATAATCGGAATCATATTTTGGTTTAATTTTCTTTTACACTTAGATGGCTCAGTTATAAATTTGCTTTTTAAAAATAATTAAATCAAAGTCGATGATTGGCTAAATCAAAGTTTGAAATGAATAACTTGCGACGGACCAGTCTTGACAGAATACTGTAATGCTGTAAATTTTGAATTTACTGGGTGGGTGTAAATACAAATTTACAACATGACAAAACCCTCAGATAAATAATGTTCTGAAATAAAATAAATAAAATTAACAAAAATTAAATACTGGTCGAAAAAACTAAATACAAAAAGAAATCAATAATTTAGGCAAATTTCTATTGTAAATTGCTGAGAAATCGACAAGTCAGCATTGTTATATTTTGTAAAACATTCATTGTTATTTATTTTTATGGTACTTAATTTGTAGCATTTTTATATAATGTTTTATATTCTGATGAGTTGTATCTTTAAGGTAGAAAACTGAATTGAATCAAAGCAGTTTGAACATGACCCTCATTCTTTAATTTCATTTCATTCACTAAATTTATCCGACAATTTACGAGAACGGTCGAAAGCAAAAGAAAGTTAGTTTGACGTCACAGTGATCTTGTGCTATAATTTCCCTGATATATTTAGAGGTGGATCAATCATCTGTACTGGGTGTAATGTGTAGTAAGTACTCAGTATCAGTGTTAACTACGACTCTTCAGCTGATTAGTTTTGTTTAGATATATTTTTGCGGGCTTAGTAAAGGGTATGGTACACATGCAAGTTTCATGTTTAATTTACTGTAACATTAAAACTTCATGCAGCCACGTCATTTTCATATTCGCTAGCCAAGGGATTCCGATAAACTACGCTTCTCATTAACTTTAAGATGCGTAATATTGTAATTTACAAAAACAAACCCAGTTAAAATAGAACCATTTTAACAGGAGTTTGGACTTTGGGTAGTTGTGTCAAACAGCATTGTGACGTAGGCCTGTCTATTTCATTGTTTGCCATTGCTCTTTGAATTCAACAAGATTTGTCTGGCTTTTGAGCTAAGACTACGCGATGTGTGTATTTTTCACTTAAAACCAGCGTCAATTTTAACTTGTTTTGACGCAAGACAAAGATAGTTACATCCTACCAAAAGTCCAAGGTCTTGTGAAAATGGTTCTATCTATTTGTATATTGCATATGGTCAAACCTTTCAATAATATTGGGATATCACATAAAAGGGGGAGGGCACATTTGTCTACAACGCATATATATAGCATACAAAAATTAAAAAAAAATTAAAAACAAAATTAATGCAACAGAGGAAAATAATTAAAACTCAGAAAACAACAAGGAACAAAAGAGAAATAAAACTGTCACGCAATTTATTGTTTACTGATTTTATTGATCTTTATTAAAAAGGAATCATAATACATGATTGTATTTGCATTAAAAACCCCAGACGACTTTGTATCTATCAAAATATTTTAATGTCTGTTTTACCTTTAATAAATGCTCGATGGTTGTTTAAGTGTATAAGCCTAGGGCGGAACAATTGGAAAAAAAATATTCAATAATTTCGGGTTCCTAGCGGGGGTAAAAGTTTTCGAGAGAAAGCCAAAGTTTTAGGTTGGGGCAAGTTCATGGGTCGCATTTAAAAGGTTCTCCGATCCTCAGCCTCAAAGTATTTTTTACATAATACCGAGCGCAGCGAGAGACGGGCGAAGCCCGCCTAGCGAAGCGAGGCTTAATGGTAACACGTATATATAAGAAAATCAGTGAAAAATAGAAGCTGAATCAGGGGTACTAAGGGCCAAAATAATTTCTTCCAGCCCTGGGCGCCGCCATATTGGCAGCCATTTTGTTAAACAAACGTTAACTCGATCATTATAATTTATGACTGCTGCTTGTTGATGTTTTCTGCCCCGAAACTCGATCAAAACCTTTCCAATGTTTATTGAAAGTAATTAAGATGAAAATAATTGACTGTGCAAACTGTACAACTTTTAACAGTGCTTTAATAAAGAATACGACTAGTTTCACGTATGCCTTATCAAATTATTAGATGGAAAATAAAATCATTAACATCAAGAAACCGATCTTTTAGAGACTGAATAAAGTAGAAAAAATTCAATTCATCAACTTGGGAAAATTATATAAGCATTGAAAGAATAAATAAAAAAATCTCGGAATCAAGAACTTTTCTTCGGCTATTTCCGAAGACAAAACTATTCCGTTTTACGTATGAAACATGACGTCATCATGAAGACAGAGCACGCGACGTTTAACTTAACTCTGGCATATGATGTGAGTAGATATCTTTCTGTGTGCGTTTTAAATAAATTTTGTTCTACGAAAAAATTAAACTGCACTGTGTTGAATCTGCGTTCGGTCCAACGGTCATACCGTTTACATATTAAAAATATTATTTATCCTTCAAACTTTATAAATGAAAAGAAATAAAAAGAAATTTGCTGATGGAATCCACGAATTTACGAACGATTTTATTGCACTTTTTGGCCACGATGGATATAATGGAATAAATATACAAATGTACAAGTGGAGATCAAATTAGAAAAAAACCGGTTGTACCGGTGCATCGGTGGCTCTAACCCCTTTACGCATGTGTAGATCTCCGTGCAGCCACTAAGCCAAGCAGTTCGATAAATAACTGTTTGTAATATTAACACTACAAGACTAATTAAATTGGTCTATATGAAAGGCAGAGTTATGGTACGAATTAAAAAACATTGCTGAGGATCGGAGAATCGTTAACAATGATGAGAGATGTGCAGCTCCTTCTGCGCTCGCCCCAACGGTCACACCGTAAAACATATTAAAACTTGATATAAATGCAACATACTTTACAATCTGTTGAGATGAGGGTAAGACTTCATGAAAGCCAATAATACATACTAAAATAAACCCAAAAGCGACATACAATGCTGTCTAGCCGATACTTATTTTGATGGGAAGCGACTCCATTTTGTATAAAATTCTAACATCCAGTAATGTTAATACATTCGATGTGGGGGTTTTTTCCGAGCCTGCCGGAAAAGCCCAAGAATTTGCGATTGAATTTAATGGTTATAAATCAAATCTGAACATCTATGTCATCACTTCCGGTCTACATCCTACATTGCCCACAAAAAGTTGCCCACGGTTTTGAACTTACTAAACCAATTTAGGAGTGTATTCTGTAAAATGTCCTGAGACATTTTACTTTTGATGTCATTACTTTACTTGCCTCTTAAAATCTTTGAAACACCCTCTCAAACCACGTAAAGTGAAACGGTTTAGTTTTTTAAAGGTGGCGATTCTTGATCCTGACATGAATTTTACATAGGTCGGTTAAGGTGTTTAAAATAACGTTTGAGGCAAGTGAAGTAGTGAATCAGTAGTAAAATCTCTCAGGAATATTTTGGTAAGGAAATATTAACAGAACATATTCCTAAATTAGTTTAATAAGCCCAAAACAGTGCGCAACTTTTTTGTGCGAAATAAATATATAGTTGTTTTGTTTGGATTGAACTGTAGCTCCATGGTCCATAAACCCGAATTTACTGTTGAGCTACAGTTCTGCAGCTTTCCAGAGGCTGGTAATTCGAACAAAAGCCACTGGCAAATATTTGTGTTTTAGGGAAAGGGTACAGGTGTATTTTAGAGAAAAATAGCATATGCGCTTTAGGAAAAGGGAACATGTTGTTCGGGTATGAGAAAACATGGTTTTTTTAAGTTAGGAAACATGTTAGCTGCAGGACGGTAGTTCTAAGTAGAATTAGGGTTGAAAGACCGTAGAGCTACATTTTCACCCCTACACAAAAAACAACTGTATATTCATTGCCCACAAAGAGTGGCGCAGGTTTTAAATTTTTTAAATCAAATGAGGAATATATTCTGTAAAAATTGTCATGGATGGAACTGTAGCTGCACGGTCGGTCAATCCGAATTTTCCGTAGAGCTATAGTTCTGCAGCTAGGAACATGTGTACTATAGGTATGGACCATTTCTATTTTGGGCTAGGGAACATGTGTATGCGACAAGCTATACATAGAATAGTGTACATTACATGCTATATATAGAATAGTATACATAACAAGCTATATATATATATATATATATATATAGAGAGAGAGAGAGAGAGAGAGAGAGAGAGAGAGAGAGAGAGAGAGGGGGGGGGAATAGTATACGTTACAAGCTATATATAAAATAGTATACATTACAAGCTATATACAGAATAGTGTACATTACAAGCTACAGATAGATTACTGTACATTAAAAGCTATACATAGAATAGTGTACATTAAAAGCTATATATACATGACTGTATATTACAAGCTATATATAGAATATTATACATTACAAGCTATATATAGAATAGTATACATTACAAGCTTTGCATAGAATAATATACATATACAATATACAATATTGTATATACATATACAAGCTCTATATAAATTACTGTACATTACAAGCTATATATAGAATAGTGTACATCACAAGCTATCTATAGAATAGTATACACTACAAGCTACAAATAGATTACTGTACATTACACGCTACTTAAATATTACATTACACTGCAAGCTACATATATAGTACTGTACATCACAAGCTACAATTGAAGTACTGTACACTACACGTTACATTTAAATTACTTTATATTCAAAAGTACCATCTTCACATAGAACTATTTAAACAAGACCTTGGACTTTCGGAAGGACGTAACTATCTTTTTCTTGCGTCAAAACAAGTTAAAAGCTCAAAGGCCAGACAAATCTTGTTGATTTCAAATTGCAATTGCTGAGTGGCCAGCAATGAGATATACAGGCCTACGTCATATTGCCCAAAGTCCAAGCTCCTGTTAAAATGGTTCTAATAAAGCACCATCTTCACATGAAATAACCACATAGGGCAGCTATAGCGTTCCATAGTTCAGACTAGACTGTCTTATGTTACCATCCAAGGGACCAATAAAAAAAGTCACATAAGACAGGGAGTTACATAATGCAGTCCAAGACTATAACTTCACAGTCTTTTAAGCTACCTTTTGGCTATCAATAATACTTGGTACCAAATAGTAAATTTATATATATTTTACCTATAGACTATAGTTTTTGATAGACTGTAATTCAATTTTCATCATCTTTAAAAAAGATTTTTGATTTTGTACAGAATAACTTATTAGATAAATAAATGGGAGCATATTAGTAAACTCAGTATGTTTTTGTTTCCTCCTATTGGACTACGGCAGTCGTTGTTTTGTATTAATGACTGGCAAGTAAAATGATGTTAACTACATTTCTGCATCATAACAATCTATGATGTTTTCTTTATGTTTCCGTTAACCAAGTAACAATAAACAGTTCTAACCATGCATAGTTTTACACACGTTTTCATATCTATTAATCTGACCCTAAACTTCTGTTTAAAATACACATATGATGTCGGACTCGTAATCCGCCATATTTGTTTATTTGACTAAGCACCCTCTCAATTTCTTCTTTATACACGTGTTGAATACACAACTTCTTTATAAATATCGACGTGTGGATTCAGCTTGAACATTTACATGGTCAGATGAGTTTGGCTGAGAAGTCCGTTTACCAAGTTACAGTAAACAGCTAAACAACCGATGTTTATAGAATTTCAATTACTATCGATCCGCCATGTTTGTTTATACAGGGCGCGACAAAAGTCGTCATTAGAGATATTGCGGGAGTCTTGAAAAATTTCACGTATGGGGGTTAGAGATAATAACCGTTAATACGAAAGGTGATAAATATTCTAATTGGTTATAAAAACAAAATAAAATAGACTTCTAATTGTTTCTCAGCTTGGGACACCATTTTAATTTGCTAAAAGTCGCTTAAAACAGTCTACACAACATTTTGCGACTAAAAAAATGACGGTCGCTTGTCACGTAAGGTAGGGGGTCGCTTAATGCAGGGTTTTAATGTAGGAAATTACGTTGGGCGGTCTAAATATGGTCGCATAAGACAGAGAGTTGCTTAATACAGAGGGGCGCTAAGGAGTCTACACTGTATACCAAAGATATTAACTAATAAAGGTTTACATTTATCAAACCAAATATTTTCATACCATGTTTTAAAAAGACTTTAAAAGAGAATTTTCTTGATTTAAAACAACAAGGATATTGTTTAAAGGCATTATGATATTCATTTATTTATATACACGCATTTTTTTCAAACGTTAGCTTGATATACGCTATACCTGCGAGCGCAAACATATAAACACACTTAACGATTTTTTTTTCATCTAATTTTGTATAGATATTGGACTATATTAATTGAATAAATTATTGCATGCCTTTAGTTTCTTTAATATGATATCCTTTCACAGGAAACATTACTACACAGTATTTTGTTTGATTGGTTAAAGAGTTTCGGTGGTCAACAAATTAAACACCAGATCTACCTAAGATTATTAGATATGATGCGTTTGCCTATAAACTAATATTACCTTAAGAAAAAAAAACCCTTAAATTTTACCTCTCTAAATTTGGGTATTTTCTTATATTTTTATATAGAGCTCTTCTTACAAAGGAGATCAATACAGTTTAAAAATTGCAATGACCATCGAGCACTCTTAAGCGGTATATTGATATCACGTTTTTAAGTTCTTCGAATTCTAACCAGCATTTCATCCCACATTTAAAAATATGATCGTTTATAGAAATTGATTCTGAATAGCTGTTTAGTACTAGTAGTAGCCGTTTATTTATTTATAGCGACATGTGTACACATCATCATAAGTTATAAATTATGCCAACAACAATAATATCGTTTCATATAGTTTCAGATCAAGAGGGCTTGGGAGTGAGAGGTCATGCGTCAAGCCCCCCCCCCCCCCCCCTTTCAAATATAAACTAATTAAAACCGTATAGTAAAACCGTAAAAAAAATCCTAGACCCCCCAACTCCCTCTGTAAATTATCCTCACTCCTGCCATGGGAAATATTTCTGGATCTGCACATGGACCATCAGGCTTACATGCCACTTATATCATATACAGGGTGAACCAACTGAATGTTATAACTGAAAAGTCTGGAAAGGTGACTATCTATGTTGTTCAGCCACCTTTCGATTCCTTTCTGTCACATTTCAGTTGACTGAATGGCACAGCTTCATCCTGTGATATAAGAATATAGAAGAAAACAGTAGTATAATTATTTTTAAAACTAGATATTAAAGTTGTGATGATGCATGATAGTTACTGTGTGTGAGATGCTACCGGAAAGTACATAACTCTTGAATAATTTTTGGTTGAGAAAATGACGCAAATAGTATCAAACTATACTCTTCAGCTTTATAATTAATTACGTGTTCTTTTATTAAAAGTTTCGCTTCTAAAACGTTTCTAAAAGTGGGCGCCAATAATTTAAAGTGAAGACATCTACGTGATGGCCTGTTTGTTTTTTCCTAAAGAGCTCTGCCACGTACTATCAATACAAGGTCGAATTCCATACTTATCGAAAACCAAGAATTAATCGAGAAAGAGAGGAAACTTCGCGAGATTCGAGAAAATCATCGTCGCCATTATTAAAGTCTTTTTTAACAAAACCTTGGACTTTCGCGATGATGTAAATATCTGCTTCTTGCATCGAAACAAGTTGAAAATGACGCTGGTCCTAAACAAAATATGCACAACTTACATAGGAATAGCACTTAAGTTGAACAAACCTTGTTGATTTCAATGGGCCATGACTTAGAGGCCGGCAATGAAATAGACATGCTTACGGCATATTGCTGTTTGACACAACAGCCCAAAGTCACAACTACCCAACGTCACAACTCTTTTTAAAATGGCTCATATTTTTGGATCGAACAGTCCCCTCCTGTATCCTGGATTTATCTTCACTTTTCGCTCGATTGCAAACACTAGTCGACATGAATTATTTCACAACTTGTTCACGAAATAAAGTAGCAAATAAAAATAGGTTTGCATTATAATTCACTGTGCGTGATACACGTGATATACTAGCAGCTGATCTCATGTCGGTCATGCTTGAAATGTTGTGGATGATTTTTTTTAAAATTTTGATGGAGAGGACAACATGCGTTTTGAGAGGTTAGCCCAATCCCATTGTCTTAGAAATAAAATATGTACAAATCAAACCAAAAGAAAAGCATTCGTTCCAGAAAAGACACTTATGCAATAAGTGCACTACGTATAGTGGAGAATCAGACGCATCCGGTCATCTACAGATAATTAAAAGTCTTCGGAGCGGATTTCATTAACTGTCATCTAATCATTGCCAAGAGACATTTTGCAGAACGTCATAGTCATATCTCGTCTCAATCAACATGAACTTTCATAATTGATCAGCCAGACAATCTAACTCCTATTATTGCAATGTCATGAATTCTTATATATAATGCAATAGAAAATCATGACACATCACACGTTGCAATGACCAATCGTTACCGTTTGAGTTGAGACTTTTTATTTTGCAATTCTAATCTTTTTAATATAACATTATACTTGAGTAGAACGCCTCTACATTTACCATCACGTTGATAAGTGAAACAGCTGGTTGTCTGTGAAACATTTGAAAAACAGGTGTTTTTATTGTTATCATATCCAAATATGTTTAGTACCATAATGTTCTTATTGTCTGTAGTCTGAAGTAATTTATGCATATATAGGATAATACCAGCTACATGTAGTATCTACATCACAGATCTCTGGATAATTTCTCAGTATGAAGTATCTTAATTTTTACTCCCTTATTTTAAATGTTTGCATTATTTTTAAATAAAACATGAATTAAAGAGTTATGTTTATTTTTTTAAATAAGAAAATCAACTTATCTCAAGAATATTTCACTTCTATGCCAATGTATGAACAGAAATTTAGATTAGTTTTGGTCCCTAAATTCAGTAAAATTTTTCATCCAAACACTTAATTATTAAACATTCAATGATCGATTTGTGCACTAAAACTAGAGAACTGAGATACCCTAGCTAATTCATATCATAAGGTGGAAATTTTGTCCTTCATGTATTTAACCTGAGTTTATCTGACAAATGTCTTTCATTTAATGTGTAATGCATATTTATGATTGTGAATGCAGATCAGTACTTCCTATTGCATATTGCTGCAAATAATCTTTCTATTTGCTTTTATTTTCATGGCAGATTGGGGGTAAATTGATTATGATTTATTGTAATTATTAATCATATACAAATGGTTCACACAATTTTTTTTTGGTGGGGGGGGGGGGGTTAGAATGGGGAACTATTTTACAATGTGTTTGTCAAAGACTATTATGTCTACAAAATTAAGTTTTGATTATCTTTCGTTTTTATTAAATTAGTTATTGGTCTTTTTTCTTTTTTTTGGTTTTTGAGAAATAATTTGAATTCTGGGTACGAAATGATCTGGGTACGAGTAGGTCAGACTACGATTTGAGATGAAACCTAAAAAAAACGTAATTTTAAAATTGAAAGTAGGTGAAAAAAGGTCTTTGGTGTTTTCACAAAGTAATCAGAAGGCAAATTCAATTAAAATACATGATTTTATTTAAATAACAATTAAATAAATCTGCTTCACTGTTGAAAACACGGGGTTTTTTTTTTTGTCCAATCAGATGTCTTGAAATTCATTTGATCGGATCTAATGCAACTGTTGAAAGTTGTAGGAAACGAATATTTGTTTTCTTAATTAGGAATTAATATTTCAAGAACACACTAGGTAAGTTTGAATGTTTTTATCACTCATTAAACAATATTGATAAATTATCACCAAACATAAAGTTAGTACGAGATTCAAATTCAACATGGGTGCCGGTAATGTCACTGCGCGTGAAGTGGTTCTTTTTTCCTCCATCTTGGAAAAGTTTTTCAACTTCATAGGTATAGAGTGTAATTTCCATATTTGGACATATATACACGTGTTATCTATAGGGAGAGCTTCGCTCTCACGGGTCCTTCGGACCCCCCCCCCCCCTGGAAAAATTTACATAGTAAAATTACCAAAACTATATGATCCGGACCCCTCTCTCCCCTGCAAACTCAAATATCCTTCTGACCCCCCCCCCCCCACCCCCACCCTACCCCTTAGATAGAAAGAAATTTTGGATCCGCGCATGGATAAGAAGACCGTTGACTCAGGGTAAGTCGCGTCAAACAGCAAAGTGACGTAGGCCTGTCAATTCCATTGTCGGCCATTCAGTCAAGCTCGTTGAAATCGACGAGATTTGACCCACTCTAAAATCTAGTAGGTCTCGTTAGAATCACATATATGTAAAATATTAATAACACAAGTTTTTATAAAATGTAAAAAATACAATATTAATATTACTTTTCGAAAATTTTGACACTGGCCGCATTCAAGTAATAGATATGTTCATTTTATTATTTCGCAACCACATGTTATTAACACGAAATCCATGTTAAAAAACAAGCCAGGTCTAATTTCAGATATGAAACTCCCGTAAGAAAACAAGAGCGTCACGATCATCTATGGAGTTATCTGCCCCTGTGGTGAAACCAGCCGAATCTCCTCAGTATTATAATTGTGTCAGGGAATCCTGCTTCCATCGCGGAGTTTGTACGTACACCGATATATATCTGTATCCTAACCACTGCTCTCTGAGTGGCCGTGTCAAAATCTCTGCTAGCTTCTGTACTTCCGCCGCCCTTGGACCTGAGGTGCTCACTTATCTTTGACGTTGGGCCAGCTCCAGTTCTCTTGATTCTCGCGAGAGAGAGGGAACATTGCTCGTCAGTTACCGAACGAAACCCGTGGGTGAAGTTATAGTAGTGAGGGACAAGGGATTTCTAGGGAGAAGTCTTCCTCCCCCCGTGAACGTTACTCACCGCCTCTAAACTACTATGAAGCGATCCCGCGAGGAACCTACCAAAAGATTTAACCCTCCATACGATGAAACTTAGATCCATCTCTCTGATACCTTCTCGAATTGCGGAAGAAAATACTTCAATAACAAATAGAAATTGGCTTGCACTCTTGTTGAGTTCTACACGCTGTTACCATGTAGCGGTCTCCTATAGACGCCGGGCTCTGAGGTTTAACACGTCGGCCAAGTGAGTTATACAGCTCTCGTCTCTTGATACATTCCATTTTTTACATGTTGGATATTAAAGCATGGCCGGACTTTTTGGAGAACTCCGCTGTTTTTGTTTGTTTGTGTGTTTTAGTGTTTCATCGTGTTTCACAAATTCCTTGGATTTAGATTTCCAGCCCAAGGTAGGTCATGCTTTGAGACATTGCGCGTTGCTTAACTGTCTACTATAACTATAGACTATAGACTATTCATTATCTACTAACTATAGACTATTTATTGTCTACTAACTATAGTATATTTATTATCTACTAACTCTAGACTGTTTATTATCTACTAACTATAGACTGTTTATTATCTACAAACGATAGACTTTTTTTTGTCTTCTTATGAAAAGACTTTTTATTGAGAAAGTGTCAACTGAAGACTCTCATACTAGATATTGTCTACTGAATATATCAGTGGGGGTATTAAATGATCTTACTGTCTACTGATAAAATAGACATACTTGCCATAAATTTTCAGTTATTTTTTGGAAGAAAATGAGTTTTAAACACGATGAATCTCCGCATCTCCTCTTCTTATAGATAAACTATTGTTTTGTTTATCTAAGTATGTATGAAGGAACGGGGGTAATGGTTTTTGGGGGTTTTTTTTGTTTGTTTAATTTTTGGGTTTTTTTTAATTTAAGGGGGGGGGGGCATACTTTCACAAATCTGCAAATTGTAGAATGCTGGGAAGGGGGGGGGGGGTGGTATTCGGACCATATGATGTATTACAAAATTGTCCCTGCCATAAAAAGGGATTTAAACAGGGAGGGGGGATTTAGACCGTCATACAACACTTCCAACTCAAGCTGCTTTTGAAACAAATGCATTGACCATTGAATCCCTTGTTTGCGTCCAGTACTAGTGTTACTGGGAATCTATCGTTAGTGCACACATTTATCCCGCGCTGGCCTCACTACTACAAGAATTTAATTTATTTTCAACATCAACTGTACATATTCCACACCACGTGGCAACGATTTCTTTAAAAAAAAAACCACATGAAAGAGAACTGAAATAACCCAATGATACGATCATCGAAAATCGTATACACCACATTACTCATTATATAAAATCCGAGTATCTTTCACAGATCGACGATGGCAGTTCTTATATGTAAGAGTACTCTATGGTGGATATATTTATAGCATCTGATGCCTTACGTACGTAAGTAATTGAGGTATACAATAGTTCAATGTACAGCGGGCTATAACACCTGTCTGATCTCTATGAATAAGAGGGTCAACAAGTGGGATGTCTGGATCAGCTTAAGTATGATAACCCCCCCCCCCCCCCCCCCCCCCCCCCCCCCCGTACATCACCGCCACCAATATAAACTGATGACAGATGGGTCGGTAGTTAGTTTCAGCAAGATAGAATGTTTTAAACGTTTTGGCGAGTATAAGCGGTGATGAGAGAGAGATAGAGAGAGAGAGAGACAGAGACAGACAGACAGACAGACAAAGAATGAGAGAGAGAGACAGACAGACAGAGAATGAGAGAGAGAATGCGGGAGGGAGAGAGAAAGAGGGAGAATGCGGGAGAAAGGGTGAGAGATAGGCCACGTTTTCGTTCTTACTCAGTGCAAAATACTGTTGTCAAACAGCCGAATTAATTTTTAAAGTTAGTGGTATAAAAATTAGATGTCTTTTATGCAGTATTATTGAATTATTCCACCATACATGTTTACAAGTAGTTCGAATCTCAGTGCGAATAAGTGATCCGATATCTACATGTAATATTAAGAATTCAAAATTCAGAGTTTTGGACCCCCCCCCCCCCCCGGAAAAAAAAACTGTGCCATTCTAAAGTTTTCGACAACAAAATAAAACAACCCGTGCCATTCTAAATATATGAAATTGCATACATTTTATCTGAAAACTCTGCGCAGATCAATCTAGAACTGTAACGATTCTGAGGAAATGAAGGGCGCGCAATGTTGGTATCCCCCACCCCCACCGACGCCATAGATCCACGTATAAAGTATTGTCACTAATATTCTGTCTAATACATGTATTATATCTGCATTCTTGGCCTGTCAACCGAGACTCACAATGTATGCGTATGAGATACTTGTAATTATATTAGAATGATTGGTTGTTTTTCTTTTGTGTTTTATTTTTTTTAGGGTGGGGGAGGAGATTAACACTTTGTTCAAACGTCGTATCGCATGTTCGTTAATTTCTAATCAGGCTCTCTAAAGAAGTACAAGATTCTCAGCAAAGTCGTAAACACTAGTTTCTCTCTGACGTCTTCTTAAATGTTGATTCTGTAATTAAGCTTACGTTAATCCTGATTAGTTAGTTCATAATACTTTGTTACACGTGAGAACCTAGTAAGTTGTAAGCATATACAATAAAATATGTTCAAACCAACACGTGAACTCCTGCGCAACCGGCCCGGCGCACCCGTATGTAAAGGGTCAATGACCTCAGCATCACCACTTGACTGGGTGTTAATTACCACAACTGATGCAAGCGTTGTTTGTGATAGAAAAATCTCACGTTCAGGATGCAGTTTTTCTGTTGGAGTAGAGCATAAATCATTGAAATAAGTCAGACAGCGTTTACGGAAGCTCAAAATCCGTTGAGGTAAAAAGTCTAATAGTTACATGTACACATATAAATACAGTTAACATACTCTCATCTTGATATTTAAAGTCTTATAGTTACATGTACACATATAAATACAGTTAACATACTCTCATCTTGATATTTAAAGTCTAATAGTTACATGTACACATATATAAATACAGTTAACATACTCTCATCTTGATATTTAAAATATACAAAATATGAATATGTATGTATAACACGGGTTTTGAACTGTCGTTATATGAGAAAATACAAAAGTACAAAAATATCGAGTTATGAGAGAGAGAGAGAGAGAGAGAGAGAGAGAGAGAGAGAGAGAGAGAGAGAGAGAGAGAGAGAGAGAGAAAGAGTTGGAGTTCACACAATTATTTTTCATTTGAACAACCTTCAACCTGTTGCTTTGTGATCTGATCAATACACTCCGTGTTACCCCCCTTCCCCCCTTTTCCGGCCGGCTTTAACTTGCTACAAGATTTTATCATACCCCAGCGCATGTTTTCTGCATAGACAATCAGATACAATCTGTAGTGTATATTCAGCATCCCAATCTTAGCAAGCATCAAACCTGAGCACAAGAATTAATGGTTTTCTCCAGCCGAACTCTTGAATTCTATTTCTCTTTAATGAAGTGGAAATGCTTGAATGAGCCAGGCACAGTGTTAACCCGGCAACGCGCGTGTGCTCCCAGATGGTCATTGCTTTTCCAGACCCGCTCGGCGCGCTGTAATCGTCTGGAGGACTGATGATTGTTGTGACGGAGTTGTCTCTTTGGTCGGGAACAAATTGTTCTAATAACTCTAACTTAAAGTGTCCGAAAAATTATCATAAAACGCGAGGTTAATGAGAAAATGCAAGTAGTGCAAGTTCAAGTGCAAATGCAAGTAGACTTACTCAAATCTCTGTATCTAATTTAAATTATCGATTTTTTTTGTAAAAAGCAGTGAACACAATGAATATGTTGTCGCAGGAAAGCAACTATATAGATTTGGGCAAGAAAGACTCTTCAAACAAAAACAAAAACCCAAAAAACATTTTAAAAAAAACAAAAAAACAAAAACCCCACAACACTATAGAACTTCATGTACAATTCCCCGTGCAAAATGTTGGTACAGCAATATCAACTGATTATATAAGTATGTTATCTCAGGTAAACAAATTAACACAGATGGATCGCTTTATAAAGAACAAAAGCACAATGTTTGCAGAAACAGTCACCTGTTTCTTCCTTTCTTCATTGAAGAACTTAGTCTAGTTATCTTTCTTAGAGTGGCAGAGCATTTGTAATTAGATAAGCTTTTAAAATCATTTTAAAATTGAATTACAAAGGAAAAGTAATAAATCCCTATAATTTATTTGTCAATCTATCTTCAGGATAAAAATGAAAACTTTTTTTTCAACGCAATATTTGTACTCAACTCCCCTTGTTTCCAAACTATATCTTCGCTGTTTTTCCCATTAATCATATTTTACAAGGTCGGGAGATTAACGAGGCAGATTACGGTGTCTACGAACAGGGATACATCGCACGCCTCGGGATTATAAAAGAGTGGATTAATCCTAAGAATATCTTATCTTCCAAAGAACAAACGGCGGGAATCCGGGACCTCTAGAACCTCTCCAAGGGGTGGGTCGTTATTTTGTTGTTTCTTCCTCGCGGCCTTTACCCGCAAACACTGACCAAGGCGGGAGGAAGCGCGTGCAATATCTTTCAACCCCGCAGACGATTGTCAGTTGATAAGCTTCTGTTGATTTCTGAAGGTCACAAACACGAGATTGGGGAAGCGTATAGGTGTATATATATACACATTGATTGCCGCCTCTCTGTACCTAGAAATACGAGGATGTTAGGCACTTTCAAATGAAAATAATATTAATCTAAACGTTTGATGCTTTTTGTTGGTTTTTTAGGAGTGATGTTTTTTGGTCTGTTTTTTGTTTGGTCGAAATTTGCAATATCTGTGTACTTGTATAAATGCTGAATCTAATTCTAATGGATTTTGGCAAGTAAACAATACAATTAAAACCATACATATTACTATTTATAGTAATTTTAAAATCTTAGCAAAGATAACCTTGACTAAGACCCTGCCCCGCTTATTTTATATACATCGAGTTACCGTGCACTTACATGTAACTACAATGAATTTCTAGTCTTAGATCTAACAATACAACCAATTTTTATAGTAAAGATGATTTTTTTAGTGTCCATTTCTACCAACAGATTGTGATGCAATATCACTGTGGAGTACAATGTAGTACTGTATCAAACTTACATTCTCATGTACTTTAGAACGGCTATTAGTAAATTTCTTTTTGAGTCTAAGACGTAATGTATTTGTAATAGTGTGTATTATGTACCACCACGCTTCTTCTAGCACTAGCTAGTGGGTTACCCTTTAGCTCAGTCGATAGAGCGTTGATTTTTAAATTGAAAAAAATTTCAAATTCCTCCTCGTCTATTACATATTCAATGGTCAAAGTAAGATACTAATCAAATTAAAGGTCATCTCTTAAGTACAAGGTCAATTAGATATTAAAGCCTTTAGTTTGACTTCCGTTAGGACAGAAAGAGAACCAGTCTTATATTGTTTTGATGGTAGTGTATGATTGTATATCGTGTATTCCTTGATTTGCCGACTTCTCTCCGATTTTAATGGAGATATTTAAGGGGGCCGTGTGGTCAACAAATTAACCATCAGATCTGCCTTAAACTTTCACACATCACACCATGATAATTTTGGTCCTAAACTAATGCTTAGTAAAGAAAAATCAAAATATTTAACTTTAAAGTTAGAGCATTGTCCTATATCTTTATACATGTATAGGGCTCTTCTTCATATGGAGGTAAATAAAGCCTTAAAATGGACACGACCACCCATCCCTCTTAATTACATGTACTGCATTTAATCTGATATAAGAGTTGTACATGTATCATATCCATGCTAATGTCACTAATAACGGGTCGCAAAGATACTGTGTACATGTAGGCCTATTCGTAAACTTCAAGGAAGAAAGCAAAGATTTAACAACATTGGTTATTTATTTAATTCATTTGATACAGTACTAAATACAAAAACTCGATAATTAACAGTCTGTAGATTTTATATTGATGCAGAATACGTCATAGCTTTTCATGTTCTGGAAAATTACTTGCACTGGCGATAAGCATTGGTATTTAATCGCCCTATATGTAATAGCGGTAGTTGTTGGTATTTGGCAGATATGTATATAGTTCCAGCAATTAATTGTCAAGTGCCTTTTCGAAACATGCTTATTTCTACACTTAAGAAAAATTATTCCACTTGCGAATAACTGTTTCTCTTGTTACGTAAAATGAAGGGGGCTCTCTAAACCCGACGTCAAATTTCTGTCAAGTGTAAATCAACGTCTTGCATCGTCTTGCATTTTTTTTCAGCAAATGACGAACTTAGCTGTAATAATGAAATTAATATTTTTTATAATGTTATGGAAAATGATATGTTTTCAAGGTATAGTTCATATACAAACGCGATATTCCTGTCATCGAATCAAATTTATCATGATACAGATATTCTAGAACATATAAAACACTTTGATTGGTCGAAAGATAAAGTGTTGATGCACAAATATTTAAAGGCAAATAATTTTGATATAGTCAGTGCATTATATAGTACATGCATGATAAAAATAGATAAGAAGAAGAAGATGAGAAAGAACGATAGAGAGACAAATATATAGACAAATGGACAGACGGGACAGATTGACAGACGGACGAACGAACAGACTGACATACAGATAAATGGACAGACAGGTTAAAAATTCTCCTCGCGAAGCTTTTTTTATAATACGTTTCATGCTATGACTCAGTTCTGACGAAAAAAAAAACTGGAATTTTTTTCTCACAAACCACCAAATATGATTCACAGTCATAAACCAAATAGACCGGCAGATAATTATGGTTTTTTTCAATGCATTTTGACATTAATTTTTGTTCTTGAACGAAATGTGGAAAGAAATGCAGTGCAAAAAGTTCAGAAACATGGTCGACTTTTAAAGTAGTCCTGCATATATACATGGAGTGTACTAGAAAATTCACGAAATGTGACGTATTGTACGACTTTTTAACCTTTAATTTGATTTAAAGAGGGATTTTGTAATACATCGAAGGTTCTACATTTAGCATTTTATGTTGAATTGGTATAAAAATTGATATGATATCAGCAGGATAGAAATATCTGAAAATACGTATTTTAAAAGTTTATTTAATCTGCCAGGGTTTTAGTATAGAAACAGGAAAGCGATATGTCCTGACACATTGAATGTTTATAGTCCTCTGCAATGACCTACTCCGATCTCTTTATATTAGGAACAGTGCCCGAGGTATAGATGATTTAAGATATTGGTTCATGAAATTAGCATAATATCTGTGCCACGTTTATTCAAATTTAGATCTTGAATAGATTGATTTTTGTTAAGGGTCCACTGCTAAAGACATATGCGTTATAATTGTTTTTAAAATCATTATAATTACAGAATTACCAAACACGCTTAAAACTGTTATACATGTATTACAGGTTTGAATAAGGAAGCTACAGAGCAAATACTCAGTGCCCCTTCATGAAATATTCAACAATTTACTTAGTTTTATAAAAACTGCTTCTGAATATCATTTTCACATGAATATAAATGTTGCATGGACATACATGTACTATCATTTTAAACCACAGGTGCTTGAGGACAGAACCCAACGCCCCCCCCCCCCCCCCCCCCCCTCCAGTCATGCACACAATATGTTCCATTTTAAATATCCAAACATTAACGGAAAATAAACGATTAATGACCCCCCCCCCCCCCCCCCCCCCCCGTTCTTGCATATAAAAGAGAAAAGGTATGTCACTCCGGTTTCTTTTACATTACTATCCCTTCGTCATTTTGGGACTATAAAACATGTATCCCCTTTATATATCCAACAAGCACGGGATGATATTATCGCAGTAAATATATCTCTTCCTCATTATGCTTTTAAAATGAATGTACGTTTTCTGTAAACTTACTATATCGTGTTAAACGAGTTTTTCGATGACAAGCTAGGTAACTGTGACGGAAGTCAACATCTTTCAGTGACGTAATGTACACTCATGAACGATAAAATCTGATGAGTCTTTTTGCGCGCCAATAGAATTAAATCGATTTTCTCGGAAGTTATCCTACCAAAGTGACTGAGAGTTGTTTACTTCCGTCACAGTTACCTAGCGGAGTGGCATGCCTTTCCTCTTTTTATATGCAGGCAGGGGTTGTTTTAAATAAATCGTTTATTTTTCATTAATTTTCAGATATTTGATATGTAACATGTTGTGTACATGACTTTAAAAGAATTTTGATCAAAAAAGCGACAACCACCCCCGGGGGGGGGGGGGGGGGGGGGTCCTGTCCTCAAGCACCTGTGATTTTAAACTATCTAAATTCCGAAAAAAGGTTATATATTCAACTTAACTTTAGATGTAAATAATATTACTATATGAATGATTTAAGAAAAAACAATTTAAATTGCGGGAAAATAATGAAATTTTCAGAGAACAATTGCCTCTTTATTCGTTAAAATAAAATATCATTCTTGGTATAAAAATGATATGCCATGTCGACTTTTATATTCTGACCGTCGTAAAACTTGCTGTAATATACATGTACAATGTATTCTATAATCCTACTTATTATGTTGTTCTAAATTGGTAAAATTCTATAGTGTTACGTTATGCTGTGCAATTTATTCCCCAGAATGACTGAATTTAAGCATATTAGCTTTTTTAGAAGTGTAACAATTTATGCAAAAATGCCAGTTACTCGGATAATGTTATTTAGTTTTCTTTTTAAAATGAATAATTTCATTTAAATTGCACTGCATTCGTACATTTTCGTGCACTTTTTTTCCTCATTGGTGGTTTAATTTTAGAGACCTTGCGCCTTTCTGCCATTGTACAAAACAGAGAAAACAATTAATTTTGATTATCGTCAGTGCACTTTCTTTCATCCTTTTTTTTAAAACTATTATTTATGCACTTATTAATACACAAACCAATGACAACGGTATCATTAATTTTGACGGGCGCATTAACATAAACATCCAAGAGTCAATAGATTTATATACCATTCTGCTGCACGAGTTGATTTGATTGGTGTCTATTGGAATCTACAGAGGTGCTCTATCATCGTCTTGTAATTCTCAGAGACGCTAACACCCAACCAGTGAGATCGTCTGCATGCAGTGGCCAGGTGTTCGCCGGTTTCTGGCAACAGGTGCCCGTTGATTCCAATCCTGATTGCAAATTTGCAATAGACACGACCCCGGGGGATCAGAGAGCACCCGCGTTTGTGTGAAAGGAAAAGGGGGTCATCGTTTTTCTCTCCGCAAATAAACAGATAAAAACAAATTTAATGAGGGTAACATATGTGAGAGAATAAACATATATTATTTAGTACCACGTGTAAAGCTTGTCTTTCGCCGTACAGAATCTGCCAAATCATAAGATTTATGGTAAATTCTGTGAACACAATTTACATAATCTTCTTCTCTTTATAGAGGGTCATTATGTCGTTAAGACAAAAAAATAATAAATTGTACATATTTTATATTCAAATGTTTACAAGAAACAGTAAATCGGCAATAGGAATGTTTTATTCACTACACTGCAGTACTAATTTAACAAATGTGGTCTCTAAGGTCATTTAATCTGAAAAAGTATTATATAGGACGATGCTATATAGGTGTATATATGGTTTATTGCTGCTTTCTAAGAGCCGTACATCTAATGAGATCTACAAACAAATGTTACAGATTTGACACAAATGGCTCAGATATAGTTTTCTCCAAAATTTTAATGTCCAGTTATTAATTTGAAATGTGCCATAAGGCTTGCTCTCAGTACTATTTTTCATGGCGTACAGTTAAACAGATGATTCTTGCACCAGCTAGCCACTGGTTATCGGGAGCAGTTGTTAATTAAGATGTTGATGACCGGGAGTAGTCATTTCGATGCCAAAAATGTGTGGAGATTGGGGCCGATATCAGTTACTATTCCGTCTGTTTTCGTCTGTCTGTCTGTCTGTTTTCTTACACCTATCAATATATTGGCTATCATTTTTTAGTGCAGCAGATAAAAGTTTTGAGTATGTTATTTTTATACAATTGGTTGTTGTCCTTTTTATATGTTCCCAAGGCCTCCCGTTTGCTCGTAATTAATCTAATAAGTACAAAGTAATATTAATAATTATATCATTAGATGTATATAAGACTATCATACTACACAATCGGGATCAGTATGCATCGTTTATTGAGTGAAACGAAGATCTTCGACTGGGTGAGGAATACGTGGAATATATAATACAGATGTATAAAAAGAAAAGCATTGAGAAAATGTAACAATATCTGTCTACTGAAATATTGTACCAGCAACAAACATATTGGCCAGTAACAATGGTTAACATCACAACGTGGCCACGTTTGTTGGCATTCGTGTTGAACAAAACAAACCTTATTAAAAGTCAGGTTATTCTCGTAAATTACATAAATTTAAACTTGGACTAAGCCAACTAATTTATGAGAAAGTGTCTGAAATATGATTAGCATTTTCTACTGATAGAACTCTGCGGACAGACTGATACTAAATCTGACGGTCTTGTAGCTGTAAGTGGCTAATTATGTCACCCTGTGTCTCTCTGACCGAGTTACCGTCCCTGACGGGCCTTGATGACATTAATGGCGGGTCGGCCATCCATTAGAATAAAACTAATCCAGCACCTGACTTATTAGTATGCAGAAGAATTAATTACGACAATCTTAGAGTGAAGTGTGGTTAACCATTTCAATTGATTTTGAAAAAAAGGTTCAATTGTCAAACCGACCCTCGAGAAGATTAAATCAAAGGGTGAGATCAAACGGCGGTGATTATAATTACAAATGTCGATTTCAGTTAATTGAATTTCTTCTTTTAGGTACAGATTAGATTTAGTTCTATTATAGATGCAGAATTGTTCATCGTGCATGAATTATTGACATAGATAATTTTTTTGGATGATTACTGTACACATTTGATCAGACCGCAATATGAGGTCACAATGCAGGTAGAAACACCTGTGGAATTGGAATCCTCATATAACAATAACAATGGTATACAAGAATATTTCTAAAAGTTCATTACCCAAGATCAAGGCTTATGAATAAATGGTATTCATAATCGAGTGACTCAAAAACCCAAGAAGTGTGCCACATGTTGACCCAGTTAGCTTTATTTTGCGCCAACATACATGTACATGTAACATTTTGTACTTGTATGTGCGTGTATATGTAAGCAGCAGTAATTAAAAAAAGTAGAATGTCTTGCAACAAAGCGAGGTTGTAATCTCTTTAGCACCTAGCTGAAGAGAGAGAGAGAGAGAGAGAGAGAGAGAGAGAGAGAGAGAGAGAGAGAGAGAGAGAGAGAGAGAGAGAGAGAGAGAGAGAGAGAGAATGTGTTTGGATTGCTACTGGTTTCAATAAAGTACATGTATGCATGTTTCAGTATAATTAATGAAAGCATCATTATTAATCAAGTCACAGCACTGATAATGTTTGTTTCAGAGAGTCATTACACTTCTCAGCATCATTAAGACTTGAGAAATGCCGGAATTTCAACCACACTGTCCTGATTCTAAATACGAAAAAATCGTTTAAATTCTTGTAAGTTAATTAATTCAGGTTTGAAGGCTTTCATACACTTTTTCTAATGAAAAGTCGCTCCTAACACTTCATTGATATAAACCATCAAAGGAATTCATAATGAAAATGACTAAAAAAACAACAATGTAGCGCGGAGAGGGGATACAGGTTCTGAGGTTCTTGATGAAACTTTTATGGGCGGTTCAGCACGTTTCAACAACAGTTTGTGTTACAATACAGCATGTTGTTTGTACCGAAGTTTGATTTATTTTCTTGGACGTACTTAAAATCGCGAGCTGCGTATAATCGGTGCGTTTATGTAGATTTCCATCTTAACCTTTCAACAGGCAGCAGAGATATTCGTCAAAATGTGGTACAAGGTCTAGCATTGAAATTCTGGAATCAAGTTTTGCGCTCACAATTCTATAACTGTCTTATTAAATTGTTAAATCGTTTTCATTTTCTTCACGTTATTCATAGATTTATACATTTCGACATTAATTGCAACGCCAGTTCCATTACTATTCCCGAAAGCACTGTTCTAATTGGAGAGTTATATAATCAAGATGGCCTGACCATTCCCAATTTGAAAAATTTGAATTACGCAATTCAAATACGTTTTTAATGATAATTAGAATGTTATTTTTATTTATTTAACGTAATGAATAATCTCATAATGGTCCAGTAAATATTGACTCTTTGGTGCATTACTCATCAAAGGTCTAATTGTCCTGTCGTCTTTTTTTAAATCAGAAAGTAAGATGTGCAAATATGTAAAGAAATGCACAGCCTGTGGTGAAGATTTACTAATTACAGTCATTATCATACCATTTTTGAAAATTGCAATTAATCACATAAATGTATAATTATATCTTGTTTCACGGCTCTACTTACAGTACCAATCAGACTCAACCTAACACCAGAATAAACCCCAACTAAACCCCGGGTTTACTTTCAGGGTTTACTTGGGGTTTACTTAAGGTTTTTACTTTTTGAAAATTTGTGTCCAGTTTGGGTTTACTTTGGGTCCACTCGAGGTTTACTTTGGGTTTACTCACAGTTTGCTTTTGGGGTCCTCTTTAAACATTGAAATGTGAAGCAGACTCGTCCGGTCTTTTATTTAATTATCTTACAGCCTGTAATTCCCACCCCCTGTGTATTCCAAATACACATGTAGCGTCTGCCTCAGGGGTCTACTTCTGATCGGGGTTTACTTTCTGGGTTTACTTGGGGTTTACTCTGGGGTCACTCTAGTAAACCCAGAGTAAACCCCGAAAGTAAACCCATGGTTTAGTCTGGGTTTGTGTACTTTCTGTTAGGTTGGGTCTGATCGGTACTGTATTTGGTTGGAGCATATTTTACTGTATATTATAATAGTTATACAGGGTTTGCAAGCAAGTTTATACATTTTACATGCATCTTAATACATATTAAGTTTCTGAGTTAGGAACATAATGCACATTTGATTTAGCTTGTACACCAGTGTAACAGGTGGTATAAACAAAAATAAACTCAAATATGGTGCTATGAACAGGGGAGCTGGGTTTTTTTTTAGGAATCAGATGAATGACATATAATAAGAGCGGGCACCTAGTTATGTAATGAATTGTAACCCCAATATATAATCATACTCTCAAACTGTAAATTGCATCCAGTGCTTCTTACCCCAGATTTGAAATCATTTTGCTAACGTTTAAACCGCATTGAAATGTTCGATGTACTTTTTTATTTTAAAGAGCGGACAAAGAAATATGCTTAATATGTTGAATTTTAAATTATATCATTTTGAAGATAAAGACATTTCAAATTAAATCGCTTTCATACAAAAAGACATTTGAACTTGACACCCCGAATTTATTATTATATTAAATAATTTGTCAATTTACAATCGTACAATTCTCTAAAGTGCTTCACCTTTCAACATGTGCTCCAGACAGTGCACTAAAGTGTGCCCTGAACGTCTACACCACGGCAGAGAGAAGTGTAAACGGTCTAATCTGTGTTTAACTTAGCAAATCAGTTGTTCTAAGTCTGTCATGCAATTAAAACGACAACATTCAAAAACTTATTAAACTGCAGAAAATAATACTAAAAGGTTAAAAGTCACAAGTTATAATAACTAGATGATATGTATCTCATTTTTCTAAAATAAAAAGTAAAACTACGTTAAAGTATGATCTGAATATAAAACGCGTCCTATGCTTGAAGTTGTTAACTTAATTCGAACAAGTGACCACTGCCTGCTGATTGGAACTGACAGAAAGTACTACAACGACTATGCATGTTACATGCATGTACACGTACACGTTATTGATGAATTTCATATTTTTTTTTACGATTATGTACTTTGTATAAACATGTTCAACCAACGAACATACTTAAGAAGCCATGTTTGATGATCTCTCCCTATTCTATCTCAAATTATACATTGCACAGAAACTCGACTATATACTTAGAAAAACACCTGAACGTATATCTACCGTTTCCACTTTTATAGAACAATAACAGTCATGCCCTAGGATTAAAGTATAAAAGTTACACGCCGGTTTGCAATTTTAAGGTACCTCGGCACCCCGTGACTTTTACTTTTTATGCGAGAACGTCACAACTTGGCAATTTCAACCTACTTTGAAACTGTACTGTTTATATCGCCAAAATAAGGCGAAATGGGAACAGCTTTAGTCTTGTGCCCCGAAGGTCCCGAGTTCGAATACATTTGTTTTTTATGATTAGCGATAAACTTTATGTTGACCCCCCCCCCCCCAAAAAAAAAAATCAATTTTTTTTTCTGACATTTTTAAGTCGAACTCATGCAAGAATTTCATATTTTTAAGGAATATAGAAGTCTGAGCTTCTATGAAAACTTTTCCCAAAGGTGTGGAGGACCCTTACGTAAATTGTCTATGACTATTTATTTACAAAATTAATCTTTTGAATGCCACTTTTGAATTATATGTATTAATATTGCTTTACCCAATTCGATGTACTAATTTCATGCAATGATTTTAGCAATATACTTTTCTTGCAGATTAATATTCCTTTAATGTATATAGACCCTTTTCTTTAATTAGTCTGAATTCTGGAGTATTTTATTTGCATACGACATATAACATGTTGTGTTGTATTTTTTTCAGACAACGAAAGTAGTTGCTCTCCACATCAAGTCCAGTATATTGTACCGTTTTTCGTCCACTAGTGTTACCAGTACTATAATTAACGATGACGTCAGAGCAACGGAAACCTTCTTTGAGGTCACGTTACCGGATGCAGCATTCATTTCAAACTTCACGTTGTAAGATCTCCTTTCTCCAATTATAGGGTTTTTTTTTTTGCAATCGTTGTTAATTGCTGTTGTTTTCTTGTTTGTTTATGTTGATTTGCATTATCTCTTGCATTGGACGCGAGTTTCCCCCAAATCGTTGCACTTAAGTCACTGCGACCTGAAACCTGCTTTAAGGTGCCTCTCATTCCCTAAGCTGCTTGATGTGTACATCATTATGTGTGTTCTTCTATTATATTTCACCAGTTGCATTCATTGCTCCATAAATGTAATCACTCTCAAACAGTTGTAGAGAGAAAAAAGTTGAAGGATAAAGACAAAAGTAGAAAGAGTTTTCCCCAGGAACTTTGCATAACTAGAGATTACAGATTACATTTCCTTCCTGGCATATTTATAATGATGTGAGCTCATATGTATATATAGTTTAATGCTAGAGCTTCTGAATTTCACGTCTAATTCTACTGTTGCCAATTGCACAAGTACGACATTTATAATGGCTGCTAAATCTCAGTGTTATAAGAATGACAATCGAAAACACTTCAAAGAAGCCCTACTGCGTACCATTTAGCTCATTAAAAAAATGAAAATTTGGTGAAAAAGAACTGTTGTAATTACATGTATGTAGTTTTTTGTAGAGAAATTGACGGGAATGTTTATCTGGGTGAAATCAAGGAGAAAGAGGTAGCTAAGAACACTTACGAAAACGCCAGATGGATGGGACAGTCAGCAGGGCACATAGAAACAAGGTACTATACCCGGCACATAGAAACAAGGTACTGTACCCGGCACATAGAAACAAGGTAATGTACCCAGCACATAGAAACAATGTACTGTACCCGGCACATAGAAACAAGGTACAGTTGTACCTGGCACATAGAAACAAGGTACAGTTGTACCCGGCACAAAGAAACAAGGTACTATACCCGGCACATAGAAACAAGGTACAGTTGTACCCGGCACATAGAAACAAGGTACTGTACCCGGCACATAGACACAAAGTACTATACCTGGCACATAGAAACAAGGTACTGTACCCGGCACATAGAAACAAGGTAATGTACCCGACACATAGAAACAAGGTACTGTACCCGCACATAGAAACAAGGTACTGTACCCGGCACATAGAAACAAGGTACTGTACCCGGCACATAGAAACAAGGTACTGTACCCGGCACATAGAAAATAGTTACTCGACCCGATACACATAGAAACAAGTAACTGTATCCGGTGCAAGTATAGAAATAAGGTATTGTATCACACACACATTAAAACAAGGTACTCAATACGGTGCACAATGATGCATTTAGGTTGTTCGTAATATAACATGAAACATTTTTTTTCAGACCAAGGGACACAAACAAGTTCAAGATTTCTATCAATATCGCGGCCTTCAGCGAGGTGACCTTCACCCTGACCTACAATGAACTGCTCCAGCGGCGGCGCGGGAATTACGACCACACGATATACGTCAATCCGGGTCAGATCGTGGACAGCCTACTGGTGGAGGTCACCATTCAGGAGTCACGTGCCATCACACAGCTACACGTGCCACCGCTGAGAGACGATATTCTAACCGAACACCAGAACAGCCGTGAGTAGTACTGTAAAATCATTAAAATTCGCCGGGGCTCATTTTCGCGATTTGTCAATTAAAGGTATTTTTGATTGTTTCATCGTGGATTGGACTGTAGGTATTATCTACTTCATAATCGTAGACGTGTCAGTTTTGTGTGTGGTTTATAACGACGTGTTTTATATATATATATATATATATATAGAGAGAGAGAGAGAGAGAGAGAGAGAGAGAGAGAGAGAGAGAGAGAGAGAGAGAGAGAGAGAGAGAGAGAGAGAGAGAGAGCGTTACCACGAATTCATATAGAAACATACGACTGATATATACAAGATGCTAATTCTAGTTTTAAGCAGTTTAAAAATGATATGGGTACGCGTATAAATATAAAGATTCCTTTAACTGCTTTTAAGTGCATTGTTTAACTATTCAAATATCAATCTAGCAGGTTATATATTCAATAATAATTTCCTCTATGCCTACCATCTTCATTCCCAAATAATGCGTCAAAGAAAGCATTTTAATGTATTAGTTTAGTAACATTTCGTCATTTCATTGACTATACCCAATAATGTCACATACCGTATGTGCCGTTGAAGTATTTCCCTGTTTGTGCTAAGGAGGCTGGATGGTCAACAATTTACCATCAGATCTACATATAATGGTACGATATGATTCAGATCTACATATAATGGTAAGATATGATTCAGATCTACATATAATGGTACGACATGATTCAGATCTACATATAATGGTACGACATGATTCAGATCTACATTTAATGGTACGACATGATTCAGATCTACATATAATGGTACGATATGATTCAGATCTACATATAATGGTACGATATGATTTGTTGAATCCATAAACTATTATTTAGTAAAGAAAAATTCCATAACAGTTATTATGTTTTAACTTTTAAATTTAGGCATTTCCATATATTTTTATATAGAGCTCTTCTTCTAAATGAGATCAATACAGTCTGAATATGGCTACGACTAAAATGCTATGTATTTGAATACGACGAATATAGAGTTGAATTCCATTTCTGTAACATGTCCTAGGTAACTTATATTACTATGATCTCAGGTATCCATGACTTTCTGTCTTTTTTTTTTTTGTCAGTGTCAATTGTAATTGGCAATTTGTTATATCACGTTTTTGAATAAAAAGCCAAGGCCATTGATAATGATCACATTCAAATTTAACACTATTGAGCCTGCCATCGTTAGAACCAAAGTTGTTTACAAATCCGATATGTCCTATTTCAGTTTAGTGTTAAGGACAGACGGGACGTTCCTCAGTTTTATATAATTTTCCTTGATATATTATTTCTTCAGTATTTGCATTTAAACCTATTCAGGGTGCATTACCAGGCTATTTTTGGAGTTATACTTTTTTTTAATTTTTCTTTAAATAGAGAGCAAAATGAAATTGAACGCTTATTAATAAAGACATATTTTATATTTTCAATTGAAACTCTATATATAAATATGAAAATGTAATAAAACATGAAAATATAATTTTGGAATTACGTAGTGGAAATCTTTACATTGCGGAGATAGGAAAAAAAAAATAGAAAACAATGGAAGATAGGTCGCGTCTGACCTTAAGTCAATTTATAATGTTATTGGTAGGGTTTATCATTGTTTCATTAAAAATAAAAAAATAAAAAGAAGATTAAAAACCAGATAATTATCATACTTGACCAGCGCAATAAATTTAACAACTTTTTTTTTTTCAAGGTAAAAATGAAAACTTTTATGAATAACCATGTCAGATCTGACAGATAAATAAAATGAGTATAAATAGATTTATAGCTTAAAAGTTATTGCAATTAAGATCATGTATCAACATTTAAGTTAATGCTGTCGTCGTTACGAGGCATAATATCCTACACGTGTAAGGTCTTTCTACACATCCTGGGTAATTAATTAGAATGATTCATCAATTAAGATTCAGACGTTACGTTTTAATGACACACTTTGTCCTTGCTTTTTCTCATTTAAATATAAGATGCTGTCACCTTGTGTTACCATAGAAACCTATTCGGAATAAATCAACTCTTATGCATAGAATACAGGTCGTCAATTAATGGAGTCGGTGACTCTAAATGTCTTCAACGTTTTTCTATTATTCACTCTTTAAAATAATTTAAAAATAAAACAAACATTATGTAGATGATGATAACACTGGGTCAGTTTTACGAAGTTTTGACATATGTGTTATTTATGCTTGGAGTTACGTATAAAGTTTACTAATAACAAATATAGAAACATAAATCTTAGACATAATAATAAATCACAAACTATATTTGTTTGTTACTTTTTATTTCGAAATTATTGCTCTTTAGAAAAGAAGATTTAGAATTCATGAATCACTTATCAAAAATGATATCGTTCCATTTGATGTGGTTATTTTATTTCACTCATGTAATTGTTATTTTGTCATGAACAATAACCTTATCAAGATTTTGTTTGAACAAATGTTTCCTTTTATTTGGTCTATATACCCGTTTAAAAAAAAATAACATTGTTACATACATGTTGTTTTTTTCTTGTTAAAAGAACAGAGAAAAAATCGCACAAACTGGCACATGTAAGTTCAACGTACATCGTTGAGCGGATTCAAGACCCACATGTCAATAATAAATGTATACCAATTAATTTTATTCTGTTTGATTTTTATACCCCCACAAACAAAGTTTAAGGGGTATACCGGTATTGGAATCACCCTGTTTGTCTGTCTGTCTGTCCGTTTTCTGTACCCTTCTATAGACTTTTAACTACTGCATGGAATACTCTGAAAATTTGTACAAATATTGAACACCATCTGAAGATGTGCACCTTCATTTCTTATTTAGAGCAGACAAGATTTAATATTTTTATGACCGTTTTCATTGAAATGAAAAAAAAAGAAATGGCACTCTGTAATTAAAAATGCCTCTGAGATTCAAAGGTTGAAGTAGCAAAAGGCTATTGTACAAGTAATATGAACTGACATACTATATGTATATATTATTTATTTGAATGTGACTAGAGAACTGATCTACGTGTTCTGTATATCATCTTTTTTCAAAGTGACTTATCGACAAAGTTATGTCCTTCGCCTTCACACACAATACGTACATCGTACACTGTACAGGTAGTGTATTGTTTTGTTGTTTATGTACATCATTAATGCAAGATAAATGAGAAATGTACGACTGCTCCGCCGAATAAGAGACAATTAGTTAAGTTTTTACGCTGTTAATATGCAAAACTAGGATTCCATAAACAACGCGCTTCACAATTTGTCACTTATCACAGAGCTCTCCGTCTGGAAATGGTCTCAAAGCAAATAGTTTCCAAACGTTTAGGGCGGGATTAAAACGTGAAACATTTGCCATGATTTGATCTTATTTTATCTTATCTTATCTTATCTTATTTGATCTTATTGTGACATTGATATTTTTTAAACAGAATCAGTCGCCCCGTACAAAACTGGTTTGCTAAATTTTATATTCCGTTGTGTAGAAATCTTTCTCTCGTTAAAAACGACCAATTTTAATCTTAATTATCATAGAGAATTAAATCACATGCTAAATAATCCTTACAGGAGGTTTTTGCAGCAATATCAAATTCTCAGAAATACAGCTCATTTTTGTTTCAAGTCTCGCTTTGTAAAAACAATTACTAATACTAGTTAATTCATTTGTAAAGTTACATTTATTCTATCTTTTCACTCATCCAACATTCTCCTAATTCTTCTACACAATTCATGGACCCAGCACCTGCCTTGTTCATGTATCCATCCGCCTCTGTTGTAGTTTGGAATACCTACGCCACGATAAGGAGGCCGTCCTTGACCTCGGCCTACATCCGGTACAACCCGTCCCCGGAAGACCAGAAGCGCGCATCTTTACAGGGCATGTCGGGATTGTTTATTGTTGAATACGATGTAGAGAGAACTACAAATGTTGGTGAAGTTATGGTAAGGTTTGGACAAATAAAATCTAGAAAAATAGAGATCAATACAAATGATCAAGATTGATTTTTAAATCTTTATTTCAGGTTGTCAACGGATATTTTGTTCATTACTTCGCCCCTCAAGGACTACCTAGAATGAAAAGAAAAGTCTTGTTTATCCTGGACTACAGTGGATCCATGTTGGGTACAAAAATAACCCAACTCAAGACCGCTATGTCCGAAATCCTATCAAACCTCGCTAAGGGCGACCGATTCAACATCATCCGGTTTAACGGTGACGTCACAAAATGGTGGAACCATTCTGCACTGGTTGAGGTCAATGAGTACAGCGTGAACGCCGCCAAAAACTTCATAAATGACATCGAGGCAGACGGTTGTAAGTTATCTTCTGCTGATCTTGAAAAATTATATGTTTTGTGTGGATGGTTTAAAGAATTTAGTCATGAACACATACCATTAATCAGTTTATGTTAAAGGCACGGTTAGGTACAGACGCCATTTTAAGACCTCTATCGCTTACTGGGCTATTTTGGTCTGAAAATTACGTGGAGGATATTAGTGGTAGTGTATTTTTTTACTCAAAACCGAAAGTAATAACTGTTAACTAGGTCGTTATTTCAAGTGCCATGACTAAATGTGATGTCTCTATTCCCAGTATTTGACCTTATTCATGGATTCATAACCTTTTGCTATACGTGCTGTATAAAAATAAGTTTAAACAGTTCTAGTCCAATGTAATTTCCTGTTAACATTTAAATACTTATGTGGAATAAAACATGTTAACCTGCTCATAGAACAAACGTTTAATGATTTGATAATGATTATGAGATAAGTATTAAATACGTGTAAGGATTTTTTATATTGATGTGGGAGTGATTATTAAGTACATGTATTTACTTCAGCAATAGTTTCCACTGTGTATTTTTCACATGAAAAATTGCAAAGCAACTCTCTATTTCTTTCTTATCATAATCCGATGTCTTCAATTTGGGATGACGAATTTAGACCTCGTCATGATATGTATTATAATACCGGAAGTGATAAAGAGGTAAAATGGCTAGTAGAACTTTCTTAGTTACATTTCATGTAAGAAATTGTTGAGTTGTGATGATTGAAAAATAGTTTCAACAGAGGATTCCTAGAAAATGTATGTAAGGAAACTTTTAATTTTTTTTTTCAAAACACATTGTCTACTTTTTAAAATAGAGCCATTTCAAAGAGACCTTTGACATTCCGTTTAATATAACTTTTTATCACATGTTTATCTCAATATACGGTGGATATCACTCATGGGATAAATTTTTGATATTCCACTGTGTGTTCTCGCGCCACGTGACGTCATATTTAAACATTACGTAGTTTTAGGCAAATTATTGATGTAGAATAAAAAGTCACAAAAAACGTGCAGCATTTAGTGCTGTTTCAATTTTCTTTTATAAATTGATAAAAATATACCAGAAAATTTAATGTTTGTTTGTTAATCTTCAAGGAAATTTTTTCCAAGCGTAAAATTGTTGACGTCTTGTATATAGTGAATGTGTTGTGCGGCTCACAATTATAATGTTTACAGAAAGATTGAGGTTTAACAAAAGATTGAGGTATAACTTGTGGTAAAACATGTGATAAAAAGAATCTCTCATGATTTGCGATGGTATATGATTTTTATCCAACTCGTTGGATAAAAATCATATACCATCGCAAATCATGAGAGATCCTATATATACTTCTTGCATCATGATAAATTGAAAATGGATTCAAGCGAAATATTTACACATTACATAGAAACAGCACTAGAGTCGGACAAATATTGTGGTTTCAATAAGCCATGACTGAATGGCCCACAGTGAAATAGACAGACCAATGTTTGACACAACTACCCAAAGTCCAACGTTTTGTTAAAATGGCTCTATCAATATTTTTCTCGTGTGCAGGGACCAACATCAATGATGCCCTGACCGAGGGCTTGGACCTGCTACAGGAGGACGACGAGAGGGACCCGACCTACGCCTCCCTGATGATCTTCCTGACGGACGGCTTCGCCACGGAGGGGGAGATGGACAACTCAAAAATACTGGACACCATCAGCAGCAAGAACAAGGACAAGGTGCCCATCTTCAGCTTGTCGTTCGGGGACGAGGCGGACTACAGTTTCCTGAAGAAGCTGTCTGCCCAGAACAACGGGTTTGTCCGGAAGATATACGAAGAATCCGACGCTTCTCTCCAGCTGACGGGGTTCTACGGCGAAGTCGCCAACACATTGCTGTCTAACTTGACGTTCCGGTATCTGGATGACACGGTGGTGGGGAAATCCGTCACCAATACAATTTATCCGATCTTCTTTGAGGGGTCGGAAATCGTGATTTCAGGAAAGGTATCCGAAGTCAACGTGTCAGCCATGACGTTAGAGATCTGCGGAACAAGTTCCAAAGGCCCTCTGGAATGGCGGACAGCCACTGGGAACAATATCTTCGATCTGATTCAGAACGCTCCTAGTGAATTAGTGGCCTCGAACTTCTCCGAGATTACTGAGAAGATATGGGCCTACATGACTATCAAACAGCTATTAATAACCAGACTTCGTGAACGGAATGCTACTGCCAGAACCGAACTCAAGCGAAAGGCACTTGAACTGGCTCTGAAGGTAAGTATGTAAATTGAAGCCTAAATGAAGTATTTTATGGATTTTTAATAGAGTAGAGTATCATAATCAATTTGAGTTTGACATTTATAAATTGAAATTAAGTAGATTCTGCACTGTATTTCTTACATCAAAAAATTCATTCACAAGAAAATCAAATTAGAAATGTCATCTGTCAGTGATAATTTGTCAAAATATTTAACTAAACTGGATTGTTTTATCTTAGTTATTAGTTATGTATACACTAATAAATTCGTTAATTGATTTAGATAAGTTATTCAGATATGGCTAAAAACTTTAAGAGCTTTCGATGGTCGTGACCATTTTAAGCTTAACCGATCTCCTTTAAAAGAAAAGCTCTATATAAAATATAGAAAAAAAATCCCACATTTAAAAGGTAAACATTTGGATTTTTTCTTTACAAAATAAGAGTATATAGCTAAACAAATCATATCTTTGAATTTTAGGCACATGTAGAACTGATGGTTAGTTTGTTGACCATCCAGCCTCCTTAAGGTAGATCTGATGGTTAGTTTATTGACCATACAGCCTCCTTAAGGTAGATCTGATGGTTAGTTTATTGACCATACAGCCTCCTTAAGGTAGATCTGATGGTTAGTTTGTTGACCATACAGCCTCCTTAAGGTAGATCTGATGGTTAGTTTATTGACCATACAGCCTCCTTAAGGTAGATCTGATGGTTAGTTTGTTGACCATACAGCCTCCTTAAGGTAGATCATTTGATGGTTAATTTGTTGACCATACAGCCTCCTTAAACCATATTGTAGCATGTAAGACCAAGTGAGGGATAAGAATGGAATGGTAAAAATAAGAATCATTGAACAAAGGTCATTGGTCTCGGCATTAAAAACACCAATTTGATATGCATTAGAATTGCACATGTTTTCCTGGTTTGGCGTTCTGGTCATAAGAAAACAATATACATGTAACACAATTTAGATGAAGAATGCATTTATTAGGACACTTTCAAATTAGCTTTACTGTCCCTTTCCTATCGGTGAATGAAAAAGTATCGATTCGATACTAATACAATCTCTATTGTAACATCTTTAGTTTCTTAGAACTACAGCTGTTTTTAGATCTTTCCTCTAATTAAACAAAGTGTTTTCGTTTCCATTTTTTGCGTAACTTTAAAATAAATCAAAAATATGTTCGCTTCCCAATTACTAAGTTCTTTTGTAAACACTGAGTCGGAACAATATAATTTTTAGAAGTGGCCTTATGCGTGGCGTATTTTTGTTACAGTATAACTTCGTGGTGGTGTATTTTCGTTACAGTATATTTTCGTGGTGGTGTATTTTGGTTACAGTATAACTTTGTGGTGGTGTATTTTTGTTACAGTATAACTTTGTGGTGGTGTATTTTTGTTACAGTATAACTTTGTGGTTGTATTTTTGTTACAGTATAACTTCGTGGTGGCGTATTTTTGTTACAGTATAACTTCGTGGTGGTGTATTTTTGTTACATTATAACTTTGTGGTGGTGTATTTTTGTTACAGTATAACTTCGTGGTGGCGTATATTTGTTACAGTATAACTTCGTGGTGGTGTATTTTTGTTAAAGTATAACTTTGTGGTGTTGTATTTTTGTGGTGGTGTATTTTTGTTACATTATAACTTTGTGGTTGTATTTTTGTTACAGTATAACTTTGTGACCCCTCTAACATCCATGGTCGTCACAAGGCCCCAGGACCAAAACGTCATCCGGCCCAGCGGTGAGTGCTCAGTCATCTTCTCATTTCAGTTTCGGCATTTCGCAATAGAAGCGAAATTTATTGAAATACTTTACTAGAATAACTCCACATGTTGCAATTAATACCATTCCATGTAATTGGTATATTTTAAAACATTAATCACTCCTCTGAATTCGATATTCAATGCATATAATTGTAGTGTATATATCAGGTTATTAAGTATAATAAATTATCATATTATGTTATTAATTATCAAGCCGTCAAATATTTTTTGGGTATTCTAAAATAGCTCAATTTATTCGTGTCACTTTTAATTTGCTGTTGTGTTGTAAGTGTATAAATGAGGAGGTTTTCTTTACTTTCCCTTTTCTGTTGCATACTCACGACTGGTGGGCGCGTTTGATCTAGCGTAACTGGGTTTACAGCAGTGTACATGTACACAGGTGTAAACATTTTTTTTTATTGTAAATCAATTGCACTTAAATGGTGTAGTGTACATGGTCGTGGGAAGTTAAGCATAAATATGGCGGAAAAGGATGCAGTTTTAAGAGACAATCTGACGTTCAGCGTTAATCCGATGCTTTTTTCTCTTATAAATGCAATAAAATAAACAAATTTCAAATTTAATGGCTTTCATACAAAAGACAACTTACATGATAACATTTATCCGCCATATTGGTTTCAGGGCTACACCCAACAACACCTGCCCCTGACTCGGTGTAGAAAAGTGTACACCCGGTGTACACCTAAACGCTACACCACTGCACTTGATTTACAAAAGAGTACACGGTGTACACTTTTTTGAAAATCAAGCGCGCCCAGTATAAAATTGACGGACTTCAATCACTTTTACTTTGCTGTGAATCATTGTCTAATACTGTATAGTATATTTTAAGAATGGAGGATTTTAACATTTCAGCTGACTTCCGGTTGAACGACAGCCCTTACTCCGTGTGGGGAGACACACTGAAGGGAAGCTTGGAGCTGAAGAGGAACAAGCTATCTTTTGGTAAAAAAAAATGAACTGTCTGAATATTAATTGGGGGGGGGGGGGGGGGGGGGGGGGGGGGGGCTAAACGATGCATAGGTGCATTCAAATTACTGAATGTTTAAATTAAATATTCTGTTTGATATTTGAAACAATAAGTACGCTCTAAATAGTTTACCTTTTTTTAATGTTTTTTATGTGTTCGTGGTATTGTTCCAGTTTTCATCAATCTTTTTTTTAATTTTAAATTTTTTGAGTTTTTTTTTCATATTTACAGTAACTCTTCCGGTCCAGTCTTTATTCTACAGCTAAAACAATTCATTTTGGAATATATACTTTTAAGAGAAGGGCTAATAAATCGACAAAAAACAGATTTCCAGGAATATGGCAATATCATGCTTATTGTTATGTCTATGGGAGATAACTCATGCCAAGTTAATACATGTACACATTATCTGCTGTACAAACCCTTTCAATGAAGTTAAGTTTATTTTGAGAGAACATCTCTTAGATAAAATGAAACAGAATTATGCAGATGTATGTACATTCTGTGTTTAAAACATGTTTATTATATATATGTCAATTTTTTTTTTTTTTACCCAGTTGATAGTGACCCCCATTTCATTGTACGCGTGAAAGGTCTGAAGGATTCCGTCTGTTTTGATGTGATGGGAAATAAGGGCGACGTATTCAACCTGGTAAAGGATGAGATATCTGGTAAGTAGGTCAGGGTCACCTACATCTATAAATAGGTCAGGGTCGGCTACATTTATAAATTGGAATACTGGACATACATAACCTCAGATAAATTTAATGCCAGATAAAATCATTGATTGTTAAAATACAGCATATTAAATAAGTCTGTAAAAATGTGCTTCAATTATACAGCGCTGATGTACAACATACCAAATACACATATTGATATACACGCAAGTGTATCAAGTTAAGTTATACAATGGTAATGTACAGAATATCTCAGACATGTATACGTGGGTCAAAATTTGCTACAATTATAGAATGGTAAAATGTAACATAGCAAAAAAGTCTTTCAGGGGGCGGCAAACGTAAGAGTTTGGTAGAACAGAATATCTGGAGAGGGTATGTATGGTTCTTATCGAAACCAACATCAAGTCAAGATAGGGGAAAAGTTTAGATACCTGTAGATTATGTAAATTTTAACGAAATGATATATTTAATCCGGGATATACTGAGAGGCAATTTAGATAATAAAATTATTAAGAAAATACAGAAGCTCTATATTCAAATCAAGCAATGTTAAACATAAACCGAAGCTGCGCAAATATGTGCGCACACGAATCGTGTTTAGAGTGTTTCTGTTTTCTGATAACAATTAGTGCGGTGTAAGTTAAATTAATGGCTATGTTTGAATGGGCGGGGCAATCACCTCCATTTGTGTGATGAGGGCAGATTTATCAGGTGCGCCCTGCTGCTAACTCCATTATACATGTATCCATAAATAATATACATTCCTCGTCTGAATCATTTATTACATGTAAATGAATCTACATTCATTCATTTAATGGATGGTGTTTTGGTCATTAACCTGTATGGCTGTTTGGCTTTATTTGTATGGAGGGGGAGGGGTAAAGAGGTGACAAGATATAAAGGGGAAAACATTGATAATTACATTAACAATACCTCCCAGCTAATGGTGTTTTTGTTCCTGTTGAGTGATGTATAAAGATGGGTTTTTACCTTTATTTATCATTCGCTTGAAAACGGTTTAACACAGGATTTCCTCTTTTCATATTTGTATAAAGTGTACAATACAAACCCATTGTACGTGCACTTTTCGGTAAAATTAACTTTCGATTGATAAAAACGACCGACTAAAACTTGTGATAATTACACAAATTCAACAACGTTGAACAATAGAATAATTGTTGGGAGGAATCAACTAGTTACCAGCTGAATATTCATTTAGTAAATGAAACCGGTAGTGAAAATAAAATAAAAACCCAAAAACTTTCACTAATTACTTACAAAAATGCGTGGCCCATATTTTATAAATTAGAATACGCATCAAATTAGCCTTAATTAATTGAATTCCGTCATTTACAGTCATACTATAGAAGAATGGGGTATTGAGAGAATTTTCCTATCAAAAAATTGATGGATGCCACTCAAAAAAGGTTTTTGATAGTTTTATTGCTGAAACGTCAATTATCCACAACTTTAACTTTTCTGTAGACATATACATCACATCTTTTCTGCATTGTCCTTTCTCCTATGTTAATAATGGAATAATCTCTCTCTCTCTCTCTCTCTCTCTCTCTCTCTCTCTCTCTCTCTCTCTCTCTCTCTCTCTCTCTCTCTCTCTCTCTCTCTCTCTCCATATATCTGTCATGAAAACATTGCACATAATTTTAAAAAAAAATGTGGGCTTTAAGGTCTCAAATTGAAGATGTGCGTATAATCAGGAATTTCCAGTTCCATTGTTTTTTCTCGGAATTTTGGTCCTTTTTAACTTCGAAATCTGGCCAGTATTAAATAAACTACTTAAACAATTTATTAACACAACTCCTCTTAAACCTATAAATAGAATTTCAGAAAAACTTTATTAAGGTCACAATGTGTATATGTACATATTACCAGAAACGATTATATGCGGTAATATGCATTTCTTGCCCCCAAATTAAAGTTCTATAGAGTCCCAGAGCTTTAAAAATAAGGTTGAAGGTAGTTAAACTCATATCGAAATTAAGTAGCCTCTATAAAAGATTTTTACCCCCAATGATGCCATAATGTAGAAATGACGACAATAAGATTGTCTTATTTTGATTTTATGTTTCGGAGAAAAATATGGGTGTTTTCTGATGTTTTTTGACCAGGAAACATCGAGCGCTTGCTTGCTTGTTCAAGTACCAATTTTATCTATGTAACTATGTTTAATTATATGAACAAAAACATATATTAAAATCGTATTTGAGCGGACCTAAGCTCTATACCCTGAAAGCCAAAATATGAAGAAAAAATGGCAATCAGCAAAATTGCAGCTCATTCTGGTGACGTCATAGATAATCAGCTATTGGACAATATTGACTAATATCAACTTTAATGTGAGAGACATCCTCTGTATAATGTGTTATGAAAATTTGATTTTGATACGATACTATTCAAGAATTGGTTGAAATGGGGCGGGGGGGGGGGGGGGGGGGGGGGGGGCAGATATTTGACTATATCAGATATAGTCCTTTACGATTCCATAGTTTTCTTGAACCGTTGGCCCCTTTGAATTTTGTTGTTGTTTACGGCAAAAATACAGGTGTGCATATTTGCTGAAAGTTTTGATGTTATGATTTTATTTTTTTCGGGTGCTATGCCCTTTTATTTAATTATGTTGTGTATTCAATACATGTACGTAGCCTGCCATTCATTAAGTATACTAGCATTGTCAAGTTATGTACGAGCGTTATGTGGGCAAGTTTGCTCACCTTTTTTATTCTTCTTTTTTAGATATTGAATATACATACATTCATACATCCTTCTAAATTGAAGTATAATCTGATACTTAAAATAAATTGTCAACACTTGTGAAATAAAAAGCAAGCGTAGAAAGGAATCTGATCCCAGTAATTTGCATGTACTTGTTGACATCGTCAATTTGTCATGTTATCCTAAAATAAGTGATTCGTTCTTGACAAGCTTCTTAAAACTAATTTAATGATCTTTGTAAAATCTAATTACCAATTTTCAAAAAAAAATTCTTTCAAAGAAAATTGAATCAGATGCTAGCAGAATACCAAATACAACGAGAAGATAGGATTAGCACGCGGTCTTATTTCCGGAATCTGATACTTATAAACATTGTAATAAGAAACGATTGGCTTCTTTTTTTTATGTGTGTGAACAAACTGAAACATTTTACTCTGAGTGAACTTTTACGAGTTTGTTTTTAATTATGGGTAGTACTTGAATAGGTTATCGGTAAATCAAAATCAACAATAATTTTGGAAATTGATATTGCTTAATTATTTGTTCCTATCAGAAAATGGTTCTTCGGTAATTAGATGCACCTACATCAGATAACTTCAAAAAGAAATCAAAAAAACTTCATCGTGTTAAGAATCTCAAAACACTATTAAAAATGATTTCCACACGTGTGCTTTGTACGACTAAGATGATATTAATAATATTTCTATTTGACATTACAAAAGAATATCAAATCAAAGAATTAACTTTATGAACTCTTCATATATTACTTATTCATTAAGCAACAACTTTTTGTCAAGGACAACAGAACATGCTTAATTTATTTGTAATCAAGGAAAATATTACGGTATTAAGAATACATGACTGTGTATTTGCAAAAGTAACTATCCTGCCCACAGATTCTCCAACGCACAATGTTTTTATTTTTGCAAATCATGTATAGTTCTCCGTGTCGGGATTTCTATATTTTCATTAAATGTGTGACATTATCTTTTGTTTGAATTATGACCCAACACTTAAATCTCAATTTGACTTAATAGACTTTGACTTTACATTCTAAAAATAGACTTCAGCCCAGGAGATGAAAGAATATTTTGTGTAAGGCTAATATAAGACACAATTGAAAACTGGTTTTTTTTCATATAGTTAAATAGCACAAAAAGAGGAAAAATTGATTTAAAAAAAAGGTTTTGAATAAAGATTTGTGAATTAGCTGTCAAAAATAATTTATTTTTACACAAGTCAAAATATTTCAATACGTGAAGACTCTATTAAAACAACGCTTCATTCTGCGTTTTAAAATAATCAAACCGCATTATAATTAGAAATTGATCGAGAGTACTATTATATTTAGGGTTCTCTTTAAAAATCTTTGTCTTTGCGTTCAATCTTTTCATCACAAGGAACAATTAACCACATTAAAATACAATACTTTTAATTAATCAAGAACTGTTTTAAAAGGAGTGGTGAATAAATTGGTACACGTAAATGTGATAAACTCCTGATGGAACTTTCCATGTTTTGTTTACTTGTTCTATTTTTTTTTGTGTGTGTGTTATTTGGTTAAATTATTATTCTGCAAAGGATGAGTACTAGTGTAACTTAATACTTATTACACAAAGGACGATAACTAAAATTTAATGGTTGTCCTTTCCGATATATTTCATTTTATAAAATAAAATATAAGTAGTCATGTTGTATATTTTATTTGATAAAATGAAATATATCGGAAAGGACAGTTCTATCATCTTTGGGTCCATTTGGGTCAATTCGGGCAAATAGAAGTACCGTGTATTTCATAATCTCACGATAAAGGAATTGAAAATAAAGTACACTTGCTGGTTAACACCCCTTCCCCGGCGAAACTAAGTAAACGAAATCAATAAGTGGTCATCAGAGGCAGTAGTTCATTGAATGCATATTTTTCATTGAAAGAAATGGTTTGTACGAGTACCTTATGTCAATAATGATGTGATTAAACTTTTACATAATCACGAAAGTCCAAATGAAAGTTTTCATTTGTGTACAGATGTTCCGTAAATGTGATGCACTGTTCCACACCTGCTGCACTGTTTGAGCCGATAAGTTCTGTATCGTGTTAGCACCTACCAGAAAGTATTTCCTTGTAATGGTGTCTTATAGACATGACACTCTGAATAGTTCAAAATTAATGTGACAATTTCCGATCCGATCGATCAATGCCAGCGTTTATTGACGAGGCATTCAATCAAATATTTTATTTATTTTAATTGATTCATAAAAATGTGTATAAAAATCGATCAATTGAGTGGACTCTCAAAATTCCTGTACTTTCAGCGTTATGACAAACAAAATCGTGTTCAGATGACAAATTTTTGATTATTGAACAATTTGATACTGCTAAAAATAAACATGGAAAATACCTAAAATTATAAAATAGAAATTCCTCCGTTACCCTTCCTTATCAATCGATCAACCAGACTTTCTCTTCGATAAAATCATACTTTTAGATAGATAAACAGGTTTTACAAGTACTGCTTACACATTTTAAACAATAAATGTCATCATATTACAGATGTTTTAATTTGCTGTTAATTTAATTTGCCAGAAAATGCGTATGCATGCAGGCACAATCCTTTTTCTAATATTAGAAGCCTAGAATAACGATTTCAAAGGTAGCCAACCACTTGTCAAAATTATTTTGTAAACGTCTGATACTCGATCATGAAAAAAGAAACTACGTTCCTAATTAAGGCCAATGCAGCCAGACGAGTGACCTATAATTTCATTCCGTTCAAGTTTTGTAAAATGTTTCATTTTTTTTTTTACACCTGCTTTACTATGCCATTGTCTCATCCGTCGAATGAGTTTAAATCTATTATATCTATAAAGCCTCTGTAGATTTGAAAAAAAAAAGTTAAAATATTCGGCCGCTTATTTGGCCAAAGGTTTGCCTAAGGAGGAAAGTTTAATTTCATGCTTTGAAAGATTTTTAAACACTTTTCTACACAGTGTTTATTGCGTTTTATAGAGGTAAATGATGTTCACAGTTACTGTATCATTTAAAAAAAAAACCTTGTATTATGTACACAAAATATCAATTATATCACTCTGTAAAATAGTAATACTTTATTCTTTAGAAGAATTTCATAACTCCACTTCTGGAGAGGGTTTACGTAGACTTTGCATGATACCAAATCCATTTGAATTTCAATAAAATATGTTTAGATTACATAAGTCTGCGAACATTGACGCTGAATCCCTCGCCTGCATTGTGCACCCGCTTTTATCAGAATTTCCGCTAAATGTTCTTTTAAAATTTTATATGATACAAAAAATTTTTTGTTTCAAACGGATTAATAGATTCAATGTAACTGTTATTTGATTAATTACATTAGATGAAAATTCTTCATCACAAGAACGTCTGCATGCTTTCTTTGTCCAAGGATTAAATACGGAGATAAAACTACTGATACTGGCACTTGTATTGACTTAGTACTAACAAATGATACTAACAAAGTTAAGAATGTCATTGTAGATGAACCTATATGTAGTACTTACTCACCGGTTACTGTAGAAATTTCTTTCTTAACGTATAAACAACAAGCATTTCATCGAACAGTTAGAAACTACGATATGGCAAATTATCAAGGTCTAAATGATGACCTAATGAATATCAACTGGGATGAATCAGTGTTCAACCCTAATAATATTAATGATGTATATCAAAACTTCACATCTACCTTCTTACATATTATAAACAAACAAATACCAACAAAACAAATTACAATACACCCTACTTATAAGCCCTTTATTACTACAGAAATACGAAGGAAAATGGGGCAAAGAAAACGTATACACAAAAAAGCAAAAATTTCAAAGAATCCAATTTCGACAATTACATATAGATTTGGTGCGAAAGAGTAGGAGAGAATATAAAGCCAAACTAGTTTCACAACTGGTTGACAAGTCAATTCCACCAGGAAAGTGGTGGCGCATAGCAAACTCTGTTAGCAGATATAAAGTCCCAAAATCCCCCCCCCCCCCCCCCCCCCCCCCCCCCCCCCCCCCCATCAAATCACATGATGGTAAAATACTGATTCATCCCATTGATAAGGCAGAAGAACTAAACACATTCTTTTCAATTATTTCACATATTGTAACTGAACCAAACTTGCCTGAACATAGTCCTTGACCTCCAGAATATGACTTTCCTAATTTTGAAATTATGATCAGGATGTTCTTGATCAGTTAAGTATACTTGACACTTCCAAACCATGTGGGCCAGATGGTATATCTCCAAGAATATTAAAGGAGACCCGATATTCCTTATTTATATTTAAACTTAAAAATCTTGGTTTTGGTGTAAATATCCTGGGGTGGATTGATGAATATTTTACCGATAGACAACAAAGAGTGAATTTAGAAGGGTTTTCATATGCTTATAAAACTATACATGCTGGGGTACCCCAAGGGTCAGGGCTTGGTCCTTTTTTGTTTTTGTTATATATTAATGATATTGCCGATGGCATATCAAATAACATTAGATTATTTGCTGAATCAGATGATACAGCGCTGATTGCCATTGTTGATAATGACATTATTACCCCATCTATGTCCCTTATTATTGAGGATCGAGAAAAAATAAAAAAAAAACTGGTCCAAATTTTGGGCTGTTGATTTTAAGATTGAAAAAAAAAAACAATTAATGTTAATTTCACAAGAAAACAGAGGAATTATCACAGCCTACAATTTGGTTATGGTGGTGATTATATAAAACAATCAAATGCTCATGTACATTTAGGACTGATGGAACTTGGACTAACCATATAGCAAATATACCTGAAAAAGCCTGTAAGAGGTTAAATATACTGAGATTATCGAAACATGTCATAGATAGAAATTACCTTATAAAAATTTATTTTGCTTTTATTCGACCTATTCTAGAGTATGCTGACATAATTTGGGATAATTGTACACAAGCAAATGCAGAGTTGCTTGAGAAGGTGCAGGTAGAAGCTGCAAGAATTATTACTGGGCTTAGAGTTAATTCATCTAGATCGTGTTTGTATGATGAACTGGGATGGGAACCCCTATATCTTAGGAGAACAAGAATAAACTACATTTAATGTTTAAGATTATTAATGGTATAGCACCAGATTATTTGTATGAAGTAATTCATTCATTTTTCCCAGTTTATCATTCACACAATTTAAGATCAGGATTTAAAAACTTTACCATTTTGTAAAACTGTGTCATATTATAATAGTTTTTTCCCTTCTACTATTAAGCTTTGGGATAATCTTAGTGAAAATGTAAAAAAAAAAAACAAAAAAAAAAAACTCTCCTTCATTTCCAGTCTTTAGAACAAAGCTTAAAAGCATGGGAGTTAAAAATTCTTGTAAATATTATAATGTTGGTAGCAGGAAAGAAAATATTTTACATTGTCAACTTAGAAATAATGCTAGCAATCTTAATGCCCACTTAAAAAGTAATTTTTTATCAGATGTACCGCTATGTGGAAAATGTGGTTACTATATAGAAGTCACTAAACATCATTAAAGAAACATACTTGTAAATAAATTAAATAATATTGGTATTGATTTTGAACTTGAAACCCTCTTAAGGGGAAAAAGTCAATATTCATATGAATTAAACTGTGAAATTTTTTCCATTGTTCATTAATTTATTAAATCCACAAAGAGATTTTAGTTCTGTATATATATAGAGGATATCTATATTGTGTGGTTTTATATTTGCTTTATCCTACGAGTTGAAATGGTGTATATGTTCGCGAGGCTTGCCGAGCGAATATAACCATTACTTGGATAATTGGATAAAGCAAATATAAAATCACACAATTATAGATGTTTTATTTATCTCATACAATTTGATTTATATTATGAAGCTTTTGAGACAGCCCCTTATATGACCCGAATTGATTTTTTTTTCAAAGATTAAACGATGATAAAGCAAAGGTTTATCACACTGGTAGTATACACCACACGTATGAGATAAACAATAAGTTATACGTGTTGTTTCATTGATTTTGGGGTTTTATTCTAAATTCTATCAAGGCTGGGACAATCAAATAATCAGTTGATTGTATATATTTCTTTTCTGTTTTTTTCTATTATTTACTTGTTAAGGTGTTTATAACGTCTTATTGTATTTAAGCATAATTCATATATTTATATATCAGAATATTATAATGTAGGTCCTCATATATTATTATAGCTCTATAATTCACAAATAATATACTTAATATGTTGTTATTCAAATACATGACTATAGTTAGATATGTATATTTCCTATATAATTATAAAAATTTATGTACCTTGACCTGTGATACAAGGATAAGATATACATAGGCTATGCCTGTTGTCCAATCTTATTGAATTTATTCAATAAATATGTTTAAATTAACTTCATTTATATTAGATAATATAAAATTGTGATGAAAATGATGTTTAAAGTAGTTTGTTTCTGTTTAAATTGATATCTTTGAATTTCATTAAAAAAAATGAAATGGCGCTTTTTCCCTATACGATACGATGGTATTTTCAAGAACACATCGTTTGCATGTATTTCCCGAGGTTGACATTTACTCAAAATTTAAAAAAAAGATGGCTAGCATCTAACATATTGTGAGAAGACATTTAGAATAAATTAATAAAATAACTTGTTGTAATTAAAAATATCGCTGTTAATAGCAAAATTTCGTTCTTTTGTTTTCACATTCCAAATAGGAATTATTCTTGCTACTATTTTATAATTAGGAAAAATAATTCTAGGCATAACATGAAATTCGCAGAATTTTTCAATAAATATTTAGAGTCCATTTGCATGACAAGCAGGGCATTGACTTTGTGATTTGAGAATGAGTATTAGCACCACAGACACATGTCTACTGTGTAGTAGGTGATGTCTTTTTTTAAATTTCTATTATTATATAGTATAGCATTTTTGTCCTCTGAGTAAGATGGTAAATTTTTATACTAATCATGGTAACTGATGAAAAATGTATTTTTTTTTTCATTTGGAGGAATGAGTGCTTTGAAAGTATTAGAGGCTTTCTGTCGCTCTCTATATTGAATGAAGCATATCTTTACTCAATGCAGCAGCTACTAGTGTTTACATATTATTCTTATTTTTCTCATTCATATGATTGCCTATACCATCACACAATTTTCAAATAAGATCATCTTTGAACGTGACTTTAAGAAAAGGTTTCGAAACAATTAATATCATTCCTAGTTTTTTTCTTTAAGAAACAAATTTTGGTTGAAGCCTTGAACATTGCAATTAGTTGTAAGTACAGTCTGTGGAAAGTTGATAATATGCTTGTACAGTACAAGATACTTCTTTTTGTAATAATGACTCCTTTTAGGGAGCTAAGTGTACATGGTTTATACATTGCCCACATGAGGCACCAATGATCATTAAACACGATTGTTTAGCAATGTGATTTCATTTAGTTAAGGAGACCATACTGTTAATCTTTTAAATTTAATTTCAACGTTATTCTTTACCTTTTATTTATAACGATCTACTTTTTTCTGGGAGGTATTGAAAGTCTCAATGGCCATGGTCATTTATGACCTTTATTAATATGACATTGATCCGGATCTTTGTGTTTGGTAAAATGCAAAAACTTGAAAATTCCTCCATGTATATTTTCAGAGGTTTCAGTTTGATAATGATTACATCATATCAATACCATGTTCAAATGAATGTTTTATAGTGGTATGTGTTTTATTATAAGATGAAATTGATGTTTATTTTCAAACACTAATTCTTGCTAGAACAATATTTTGTTTCATTTTCTTTTTTATTACTTGCAGGAATAATTGTCAATGCAAAAGTCGCCACATCGGTAGAAGGTTCACTTATCAATTCGACTTTCACCACACATCGGAACGGAACTCAAGACGACAAATCTAATCTCAAAACCTATTTCGGGGAGATAACGATTTCCGGCGACCGTAGTGTTATAAGTGTGTCGCCCGACCAGTGGACAGTGAATGGACTTTCCTACAATTGGCAGCCGGCTCAGACGGTCACTGTACATAGAACAAAGCTGGTGACGGACGGGACAGGCAAAATGATCGCCATCATGTTTCCTCACAAGATAACATTACTGATTGTTCGACACATGAGGACAGAGAGGCAGTTAGCGATGGGGAAAATCCACTTCCTGGGCTTTTACATTGTAGACGATAGGGGATTTTCTTGGTATACACACGGACTTTTAGGTAAACAGCATGCTTGTTTTGTTTGTCTTTTTAAAACCATTTCATAATTAAACATTTGTTTGGATGGCATCGTCTTTATCAAGACCAGCATTGTTCCTGTGATTTATTTCAAAATTATGCGATCTGGAGCTCCGCTCGTCAAATTCCACAATTATTTTAGAATTTGATTTATTAATAGTCTTAATTGATTAATTGTCGTTGGGTTTTTTTTTCAGGGCAATTTATTTACCGACGAATATCTTTGGAGAAAAAGAAAACTTCTAAAATCGGCAAAACCAGAGGGAAACTGAAAATAGAAGGGAACACAAAGCGCATGCGCCGTGTGTCAGCCCTGTTGGGCAAACGTGTTAACTTAGCAATAAACGCTTATGTGTCTTGTTGGATGGTTCAGAGAAATGGCCGACGGCTGATTGACGGTGTGTTCACGGACTATCTTGTAACGAACTCAACGTCATCCCCAGACCGGAAACGGAAGCGGAGTAAGACGTAGGGAACACTCACGTGATGAAAACAAGCACAGACAGAAAATGCAAAAAAGGGAAAAGTCGCGTGATAAAAAAAGTGCCTCAATAATTAAAACGATGTGATTATGAACCATACGTTACGATGTATTAACTTGAGATGTGGTTTGTTAATAATTTTATTAGTTAAATTGATCGTTATATGTATATAAATGTACAAGCATTTGTATTTGTTGGCATTGTATGCGTTTTGAAGAGTTAACATTTGTTTATTTCAATTCTTCAAATACTTTGACTTCACACTTCATAATAAGCAGTAAACAAATATTTGATTTTGATGAATAACTGAAAATTAATGAATAGCGGTCAGTTAATGAACACCAGAAAATCTACCAACACTTAGATTTGAGCACTATGAATTTCTTGATATAAATGATAAATAATATACAAGTTGATCGGTCACCATTGAATAAAATTAGTACAATTAAACTATTATTTATCCCAATTAAAGATATAGTTAACATTATCGCTTTATTCTTTTCATTTTCTCCTAGATTTTGTAAAAAGAACAATTAAAGGGAAAGGGTAGAATTTCTGCCGAGTGTTTTTCTTAATTGGGATGTCTTTATCTAAAGCGTAATGTTTGGTTTCTGTGATAGATATGATAAACATGTATATAATTAACTTCCTGTTTTTATTCTTTTTGTTTCAGATTGTTTCGAAGTTTATGCATTTTTTCTCTCATTTTTATATGCAAAGTGTTTGTATCACAAAAGTGCCACGATTCCTCAGCGAAGGAAATAAATTACACTCCATGGAAATTCACATTTTTTCTCTCTTATTTGCATTATTTATTAATTCTTAACGTTTTGCTGGAAATATCACTGAATAATATAACCTGTTTGGCATTTGTTGTCAGTTAAAAAAGAATATATGTTTATTATAGGATATTCATCTTTATGTCTTGCAGCGTCAGCTTTCGAACATTTAAAACCAGAAATTATGAAATGGGCAGCCATTGTTGACCGAAATTAGTGGAGAATTTGCTCTGAATAACTATTAAATGAAACATTACAACGTAACACGGTTGTTTATTCATTTGTTCGAGCTGCAACTGTATTCGTGATAAAAGTGTCTTGTTTTATGCTTAAATGAAAGTTATTTATATAGTTTATATAAAAATCTTTATTAAAAATTTTAGACCTGTAAAAAGTATTCTTACAAGAGAAGGTATGAAGAAGCGAGGGTGTTTGATATAGTGCAGTTTATTTTATTTACATTGTATCACAGACTTATGAAATTCAAAATGCACAAAATAAATATCAATAACAAATAATTGAAAAATAAATAAAACAAGATACCATTTATGTACATAAAAAATGTTCTTATTACACAGCATAAAACAACTCGTATCGGAGCTTATACAATGTACAATGAATTTTTGTAGCATCGTCTTAAGATAAAACTGTGGCTAAAACATTAAATTGTTGACAAATATAGACCATAGGGATGTCTTGCATAGAGCGCCTGTCAGGGAATAGGTAAATTATCCCACAAATATATCACCGAGACACGCTATGGAATACAGTGAGGGGTCAAGGAGATAAACGTACCATACACATGTATTGTTGGATCTAGAGACCTGGCCGGTCGTTTAATTAAAGATCTAACATTATTTGGACGTCATCTTAGTTCTAAATTGGTTCCTAAGTACTTAATTTTGTAACTAATTAGTCAACAGTGAGTAAAGTACATTGTTTGAAATCCAAATTCAAATTTACAACGTGTGAAGTTTTGAGTTGCATATACTAACAGTTGGGATTTTTTAATTATATTCGGTAGAAGTTGCAAGGAAAAAGCTAATGGCGATGAAAATGAAAAAAAGCACCGGAAAGCTATGTTTTGAAAGAAGTCCATTCTACACTGTACTTGCGATAATCATGACAATAAGACGTTTATTTGAATAACGATTATGCAAACATTTATATTGTTAATTCATGTCAACAAATAACACAAACAAAATCAATTACTGATATAAAGAAATATATCGGATTACTGTGTAACAGAAGGTTCTATAATAAAATCTGTTATTCTAATTATGATTTTTTACGCAGCGATTTTGCTGAAAAAAGTAAACTGGCATCTGTGATAAATTGTTAACGCTAGAAGAACTGGAGGTTTCAATTGCTTCTATTGGATATTGCCTTCCGTAGAAGGTGAAAATTACATAACAGAAAGATTGCAATGCATATTTAATAATGGAGATCAAGTAAAATATATGCAGAGACAAGTTATTAAATTGATTACTAGGATTCATTAGAATAATGAAATGATGGCGTATAATAGGCAAATTATTTACACGAGTCTTATGGATTTCTCGAAGTCCTAAATTCCTTACCGAACACATTTGCCATGGAATGCATGTTTAAAATAAACATCAGCCCTTCCACACGCAATGACACACGAGTAAAGACAGGGCGTTGTATTTGGCTAGTAAATGTCTCTGACAAAAGAATCCTTCGGTCTGTCACCAAAAGTAGGCCAAAGAGACAGCGCTGCCAAAATCAAAAAACCTCCACAAAATCCAGAGGTTTCAAATTGTGTGAAAAAGCACAGCAAAATTAGGTATCAAATGGGGGTTTGATATCAATCATCGCATTCATGTCAGCTTCAACCAGTTTGGGTTCCAATGTTGTTCAATTTGGCATATGGACACTGCTTAACAATCAACAACTGAAAGAAATAGAAAGAAAAAATATAAACTAATTCCAATGTACATTTTAAGTTGGACCTTTAACAATCAATTAACATTTTTTCAATGAAGTTTGAATGCAAAATTTGCACACGTTAGCTATAGAAATAAATGATAATTAATCTTAGTAAATTATACTGATCTTACCTCGTCCATGTATCCGAGATACTTCTGATCGTTGCTGAAGGGTGAACCGCCAACCATTAAGTTACAGTTTGTAGTAGTTATTTTACCTTCAAAGAAAAAAATAATAATCAAAATTGTTTACCGAGACAACTAGCAACAATCTGCAAGTATGACTGTAGAAAAACGTGTTTTAAGATAAAATTTAAAAAATATATATATATAGACTTACCATTCAAACCGTTAGATTGATAGAGGACTTCGTTGTTAACTATGATGGTCAGTACTTTGTCTTGGAGGTACATTTGTACTCTGTACCAATCGTAGGGGTCCTGCAAGGAGAAAACATAAGGCGGTTGTAATTGTCAGTATAACATAAAGTTGTTGTTGTTTAGAGTGTTTACAAGGAAACATTACATATTGATTAATAAATATCGATCTAAACAACTGAAAGAAGCGTACATAATGATAAGCTTACTCGTATTGGTTTTCTATAGATGTCCAAAGATTTAGATTCTGTTCTAAAGATGAACTGCATGGTCTCGTTATGTGGGAAGAAATTGATTTCTATTGACGGCTGATTAACATGCTGAGTTGGACCCGAGGTCTCACAACCATTAGAAAACAGGGTAACCTTTTTAACATTCTGAATTACTGGCTTAAAATTGAAACTGATGAAGATGTTTCTTTCTAGGCTGTTTCCTTTAAAGGATTGTAATTCGAACGGTGTATAAACAAACAGCATGGCTTTGTTGACTGCTCCCTTGATTGCCTTAAATCTCCTGCTATGGATTTTTCTGGCGGTTATATGCTTTCCATCTTCATCCTTGAGTTCTTTATCCAGAGTCATATTTAGAAGTGTTACACACCGTTCATTATCTACAAAGAAATCGAGATTTCAAAATTAAACTGATGTTGGCCAAAAAAGAGCAATACATGAAGAAACAAATATAAATCGAAGCGTATTTTGGTTTGTATAAAAATTAAGTGATTTTCCAGGCTTGACAGATTTAGAAATGCAAGTAAATTACAATCTAAGGTGTTTCTTTATATCTCTTGTTCAGAAATCACGATAGATGTCATATATTTTCATCAATATAAATACCAAAGTAAACTGCAAATGGAAAAACTGTCAATCTATCAATGCAAGCGTTCTCCGACAATGTCATAACTCAGTCTACCTGCGTAATTCACTCCTAAGCTTAACAAATTATCTCTCAAATGTAAGAAAATTTAATGCTGCTTTTGATTTACAATGTCATATATAAGGTAATGAGATGGACTTGTCAGAAGATGTTTGACCTATATTTTGATTTGTTGCCCCTCTACTTAATAGTTCATTGGGCCGAGCACGACAGCGCTCTCGTATATCACTGATCTTTCTTTGACGCTAACCACCATCGATGCTTTATGTTTTTCTATATGCTATTCATGTTTTTTCTTCTTCAATACTTTATTTTTTATTCTTTTAAAACTATTCTAGCTTAAATACTTATTCAGGTTTAAGATAAATTTGGGTAACCCCCTTCCCTTACAGAAACCAAAGAAGAGACTGTTTAATAAACTTACATCGTAGAAAGCTTTTGGAGGGCTTATCTAGAGGAATGATCTCCTTCCCGGCCTTGTTGGCGTTCCATACACATTTGCATTCCTTATCGTCAAACACCATGGATTGTGATACACATGAGTCGTCCACCCACACACCATTAATCAGGCGTTTGAACATGTTCCGGTGAGTTTCGTGTTTCATTACGCCTGACTTGCAGCAGGAGCAGTTTTCCACGGCTTCCATTATGGGCCAGTCACATCGACACCTATCTTCCCGGAAGTGCAAACCGGCGGGACATTTGATGTAGTATCCAGAGAATGCCCCGGACAAGTAGTGATATTCGTTCTTGTTCAAGGGATTTGCTCGAATGGTTGCGGAACATGCTGAAAAAGATGGCGGACAGAAATATTAAAAACTGCTCGTTGACAAACAAGGGTAACTTGCATAACAAAATGTACCGGAACATTGACTTTATAATATGTTTTACGGTGCTACGGTGTGGCGAGCGCAGCAAGAATTACACATACCTTGCATCATTGTCAACTTAGTGATATTTTGACAGTTATCAGCTAACATCAAAGAATTTTTGAGAGAGAGAGAGAGAGAGAGAGAGAGAGAGAGAGAGAGAGAGAGAGAGAGAGAGAGAGAGAGAATTATATATTTCAAAGTTTAAAAATAATTCTTACAAAATACATAGACTTGCTTCCCCTAAAACCCTCAGGTGCTTGAGGACAGGACCGACCCCCCCCCCCCCCCCCATCCCCCACCCCCAAGTATATAACCCCGGGACTTTACTCATTTTTCTTTAAATTATCCTTTTATGACATATTTATAATCTAATGTATACATTCAATGCACAAAATTAATTAAAACAAACATTTTGAAAAAATCATATCCCCTCTATATATAATACAACAAGGTTGTTTACTTCGTCTGCCAGCCGAGAGGTACTGCCGAAGAATATTTGTTGAAATGTGCTACCAAACTACATCTACCGGTAAAAAAAACAGTGATCTCATGTCGTAGCCCGATAATTCCCTTCACTGTCATGCCCATGTAAATACACTTATTGGGTAAATCGGGTCAATTTTCACCGGCAAGTTTTGAACTTTGAACTATTTTTTTTTTTTTACTGAAATTCGTTTATTTTGGCATACGTTGTATCCTTGCCCCGGTCCCTGTTTGTAGGCGTGTAATTTCCCATTTTCCAATTTAATGGTTTGACAATATGCAATATCTACATAGATTTTTTAACTGTTTACTTTTTCTCTTTATTATTTAGTTTAAAAATGACTTTTTTTTTTCAAATTTCCTCTCTACTTATACTTACTGTTCATGCATGCAAAATTAGCTTAACTCTTGCTTGTATATATAATTATATAATCTCTCTATCAAAATAAAAAAAAAAAACACTAAAAACAAATCATCTAAGGCAGGTATCGAAGTTTATACTGAAATAGCTATAGTACACGCATTACAGATGTTTGATCCACCTCTAAATTTATCGCGGGAAATCTAGCGTGAGATCACTGTAACGTCACACGTTCAAATCTATATTCATATGTTTATGTATCTCGACTCAATACGAAGGAATGGAAGCATGTAAAAAAATCTCTTGGGTCTCACTAAAGCTTGTGCGCTACTCAAAACGTGTCTTCAAACCTCAAGGATCCGTTAATTATGAGTTAAATGTTAGCCATTTTTGGCATAGCACCAGGGAGAAAATATTAGAGAGCATTATGGGACGTAGACAAAAAAAATTTCTTGATGAATCTGTAGGTTTAGCTCGTTCTTTTTCCCGCGCTATATGCAATGGTTGTTAGAGCTCGCTACGCTGGCTATAAAGATAATGTTGAGGGGGAAAAAAACTGTTAAAAAGAGTAACTTACGCGTAAATGTAGTGGTCGTCGGGTTGTTCTGTTCAGGTTGAAAAGGCATGGGAGTAGTGAAGTGTTGAGTAAACACACCACTATCAAAATCACCAAACGCCTGGGTGGTGGTAAAAGAATCTCCCATACCAGCAAACGGCTCCATGGTTTGGAAAACTAGAGGCATTGGCGTGGTTGTAAACTTATCAACCAGACTGTTCTCAGAAGCAACCGTTTTCGTCTTTTGCGACTTGTCTTTGCCCTTGACCTGCTTCTTTCCTTTGGCCTTTTTGGATTTCATGACTTTAGCTGTAGGCTGAACCTCGTTAAATGCAGGACTCGTCTGGTCAAACGTTTTGGCACCAGAGTCCTTTGAAGACGTGATAGTATTGGTCACAGCAAAGTCCTCACCACCCATGCCTTTCGCATCAGCTACTCCAACCTTGCTTTCAGCTAGCAGGGCATCCCCAGTGGACCTTGCCGAGGGTGAGTCGTTACCTATGTCTGTGTACAGACTGTTGCCCACTGTGTTGGTGAGGGACTGTATGGACTGGTCAGGAGTGATCACCCCTTCAATCTTAGACAAGGACGGTGCAGCCAGTACTCCCCATACACAGACCTGACAGAGGAGCAGTGCTTGGTGTATCCTTATCATTCTCTACAAAAGACGAACCAATCACATAATCTCCAATCTTTAAAGAAAAAGATTCTTCATAAGAACAGTGCTGTAATACACATCAAACCAATTCATATTTCAACCTTAATTGCAACGATGAATATTATTACTGAGTATCATATCTGCAAATGACATATCTGTATGTTTTAAATGATAAAGTTTTTATATCACTATACAAATATTTTAATTCATCTATATTTGAAAAAAAAATGACTTAAAGAGTTTATGATTTCTTATAGGCCGAAAAAAAAAACATTCTTTCCTAAAATCTTACCTTTATGGATGGAGTACAGTATGTCACAAGTTCAATAAATATAACACTTTTCCTCACTTCGTCTGATCAGGTTTGACCAAAGTTCCACCTTGTAGGTAAGATTGCTGAATTAATCCAAGGACCGACTCTGGGAGCTTTATATGTGTCTGGTTTGACAGCAAGCGGTCATATTTCACGCCTGACTTCTTTAAAACTTCAGTGAAGCGTGGCGCTCCTCATTGTCATGTCAATATGCGTTGTTTACCTTTTGCCTGGATTGCAGGATACATTTTTTTTTACTTACAAAAGATATACAGTGACGTATAAGTTTTTCTCTGAAATATGCTTTCATGACTTACTGTTAAAATAACATTTATGCGTAATTTGGTTTTAGCATCAACCACGAGAAAAGAAACAATATTTATTTTTTAAAATATAGTGAAATAAAAGTTGTGGTAGTAAGGCCGGTTTTATTTTGTTAAGGTCAGCTTCGTATTCACGTGTGCAAATAGCAAATGAAAAAAATGACAATAACAATCCGTCAACCATCTCAAAAATCCATAAAACGAAATACATCTAGCATATTTTTTTGAGAGTCGGACACTTAATTCCATAATTAATGAAAAATAAAAGAGGATAACAGAAGAAATACAACAAAATACATACAAAATGATTGTTGGGAAAAGAAAATATCTGGAATATAGATCAAAAATGAAAAACAGCTGAATTAAACTTCAACATGGAACAATTATGAGCACATTCATTATCTTTGACGATCTTGGTACTCTAGGTGTGGTTATGTTCCAGCAATATGAATACATACCTGGCATTTTCACTAGCCTTCACCGCTGCATTCCACCGTAGTGTCAGTTCATGCATGATTTTTATGCGTTTTAAATTGTATCCCAATTCTTTATTTCATTTTTCATAAGTTAACATTGATAAAAATGTAAGAGAAAAAAAAACCCAATTTTGAAGCATAGTCCAAAACTGCAAGACGTTTTTACTTCAAAGGTCTGATATATTCCAAAAAATTAATATGACGGCATCAAGTTATGTAATCATTTAACAAGGAGAATTGGGCAAACAACCCAACATGTTTTGCACTCTATGCTCCCATAAATAGCGAGTTCCAGAAGGCATTATTAAAATAGGCATGATTTGTTAAAACATTTCTCACAACGACATGTGTCAATCAGGCAGTTTGTATTGTTACACCTTGTATGTTGAACACGATGTTTGTCTAAATAAGGATGGACTATCTATGGCGTGTTCTCTTGTATACGTCATAATTCTAAATAGTTCTAATGTCTGGAGTAAAAGATTTATTTATACTTTTGATTTTTAATCAATATATATAATACGCACGTAAACAACGTTAAAATTTGTAATGCGACAACTGAATACATTATAGTGTATGATCGATCACGTACAACAGCTGATCTTTGTTACATAAAACTTTAGTCTTTTTTTTTATTTATAGCTACATAGTACACGACATATTTATTGATTAGTACTGTGGATTCCTAATTAGACCCAAGGAATTAATATACGCATAGAATCGCGAGAAATAATCCTCGTTGATTTTAAAATCTCGCTTTATTTTTCAGACATCTTTGAACTATAGAAATTTGTAATAAAAAAGGCATTGGCGAATTATATTTTAGCGATTCGATACAAAAGAATTAAGTTGTTGCGTAAAATATTAAAAAAAAAATACATTAAAGAATGTCCTGTTTCAAACTTGTATATGTCATTGAACTAATTAAGGAAAGAAATGGATACTGATTTCGCGGTGGTTCAATTTTCGTGGAATTCGTGGGCTCCTCTCATTCACGAACAAACATGATCCACGAGTTGATAAAATAGGGTAATAAAGTCTCATTTCCTTCTATAGGTATAAGAGAATACACGAAATTACGTCCCTACGAACCTGTTAAATTTCAGCAATTCATGAAAATTGGCCCCTACGAAATTCAATGATTCCAGATTATTTTTTTCTTCTTTTATGTACAAAGATCAAACATTATATTCCCTTTGAGGTTTACAGCACGTACACCTTTTTTTTTTTTTTATTAATTTTAATTATAAGCTTAGAGAATTTCACTATAAGGCCGAGACTATAAATTTATCTGTAAATACAAGCAATCTACAATACTTTTGCACAAAAAAATTCATTTAATTCTTATCGCCAAGTTTGATTCAAAATTTCATGTAATCATAAGGAAATATTAATACCAGCATCATTATAAGATCAGAAGTCAAAAACATGTTTTGCTTGTTATTTGAGTTATAATCTTTATCATTACCGATCTTTATTAGATAATGTTTTTTAGCTATCATGTGCACGGGAAATTTTGACATTTTTTTGTGTTATAAATCATGTTTCGCTATGTTTTTGTCTATAAGATTTATTGAGAAATTTTTTCTTTAGGTACACTTTCTTGAACGTACCATTTAGTAGTCTTATCTAAATTCATATTAAAATCAACGTTTTGCACGTACCTAATAGGTTGAGTTCAGTAAAATAAGAACAATGTATTCTCGGTAGAAGTCATTTATAAACATATTTCTGGGGTTTTTTTTTTTTAATTTCATTACAGGTGTACCACAAATATCATAAATATATGTAAGGGAAACGCACAGGCAAGCGTATAAAACAGGACGAGATTCTTATTTTACAATGATTTAACAAGGACCATAAAATTAGATAACACATTTAGCGCTTTTCTAAAATTAAAAAACGAAAACTTACAGCATTATGCTAATTCAGAAGCTTTTCAACACAAGTTAAAAACCTAAAAATATCGAAGTAGTAATAAACCATTTTGAGATGGAACCCGCGGAGTGCAATCACGAACTAAAGACAAGCCCCATTGTCAAGAGATGTTATATCATCACATGCCATTTTATGGGCATTTTGGCGTATTAAGGGTTAAATCTAATGATGAGTTCTTCATAAAGCAATAACGCGCATGCATAATTAAAATCGCATACACGTTTAGGTCTCGAGGGTCAACTGTTCTGTTTATTTAATTATACAGGGGTTTGTTGGCTTTTATAGAGAGTGTATTGTTCTCTTTTCATGTAATGTTCTGAAAGAATAGCAGGCCACTGTTTTCTGCTGTTCTAAAGGCGACAGTTTCTTCCGAAATAAAAGGGAAACTTCAACCATGTTTCAAAAGCAAATTTGATTGATGCATAAAATCTAAAACACCAATTGAATAATCAACCAGTTTTTTTTTATTAGTCTATACTTACCAAAAGACAAATTTCCAAATTAAGCAACAATTAAAATATATCATAGGACAGAAGGGGCAGGACTTTTTATATTTTCCAACATATACATGTACGATAACATTATTTTAAGTATATTTTGGGATATTGTTTTATTCATGTAATTTTTATGTTTTGCCACAGTAAGTTACAGGGTAACTTTTCAGAAAATTTACAATAGAGAAAAAGTACGTATAAAGATTGAGTTTATATAAAAAAAATCATTTTAGTTTTTGTATTTGATTTTTTCGAATAACCCATGAGGGGACGTTAGAATGATTGAACGTATAGTAACATGTGGATAAATGACTTTATATTTTTTACTTGAGTAGAATTATATAAAAGTGTTTGTTTCGATTTATGTTTTTTAATTACATATTAAACGTTGAGTTAAGCTTAGAACTTCCTTCTCTTTACTTAAACACTCGTAGACATTAAGGGGAATGTTTTCAAGTAAACTAATATTCATATTTTTTAATTGACCATCTTATAGAATACTGAAATTAAAAGATTAAGCAAAAATATTTTTCTAACGTTCAGTTTAAGACTTCCACAATATTTCCTTTTCACTAATGTATACTGTACACAGGGCTATTTTCGCCCCCGTGTAATTTCGCCCCTCTATATTGCAAACAGTTTCGCCCCATCCCAGACACAGTTGTGTTTAAAGAGGGATTATTTGAGAACATTGGAATTTGCCCAGTCTTATATTTGCCCACTGAAAACACAGGCGAAAAGGGCTGATAATGGTTCCTGTTTACAGAAATTTCCCTATTGTTTGAACACAGAAATTATTGATTTATTTAAAGTATCGAAAAAAAAAAACCAAATGAAAAAACGTTGGTCCTCCAAATTCTTATTCATTTCGAAATATAAAGGAAAAAATATTGGTGAACTATAATATAACTGAAAAAAAAACTTTATAAATTATAGTTTTAAGTCAAATTTTTCATTTTGTTCTAATTTCGTAGCTTAAACCATTACACCTATTGGTTAAAATAGATATAACTTAATTTTATCTTAATTTTAGATGCTAATGTGGAAAAGACACATTATAAAATAATACCTCTCCCACTCCGACAAAATAAATATCAATCAAAATACCAACTAACCAGTATATAGAGCTATCAATAAGAGACATATGTTACTGCCCCTGGATCTGAGATGCTGTTTTAGTGTGTCAGCTACTGACACGTTGTTTTCAGAAGGTCCCTCTGGAAATGTAAAATTTACAGATAATTAATTAATGAGGTCTTGACTCCGTTGTTAATCAAGGGTCCATAAATCATCAGGGGTACACAGATGTTTGTGGATCATTACTGTCTCAACCAGCAGCGACTCGAACCAACCCAAAAGCGGACGAAAACATATTGTATCCGATACTTGAAATTGAGGCTACAGACTTCTACGAGATTACGTTTTTGTTTTTTTTTTAAATAATTTTTAATACCACGTGATTATAACAAATTCATCATAATATTGTCAAAGTATTCAGATGTTTATCTGTTTGTTGGTTGTACGAGTATGAACAACTATAGTAATAATTTCATTATCCGATAATTTTTTTTTATTGAAAATACCAATGACACTATTTTAATGATGGTGTTAAGAGAAAACGTCCAAAAGTTTAGCAGTCAAAAAGAGTTTTTTAAATTCAATTTATTTTTATTAAAACAGACAGGGAATGCATCTTTTTTTCTAAAATCACAAAAACATTGTTTTAAGTAACTATTTCGTACTAACAAGGGACTTGCAAAGTAATCAAGATTTCCGTTAATCGACATTCTAATCATGCATTTATCAAATTTGCCGGTAGAAATAAAAATCAGCATACAATTAATTAACGTCTTCATCTGTTAACCTTTGAGGGCGAATAAATCATCCACTCAGCACAGCTGAAAACAAAATCGACCAAATTCAGAATTATAGAGCCTGAAATAGGTGCTGGATTTACCACATTGTAGCAAACTAAATAGGAGTTGGTTAAACAAGTGGTACACCACATAGTATTCGATGTCTTCTATACCTTCTGTGTGGTAACTTTGCAGGCATATAATATTAGTTACTTTCAAAAGAGATGCTTAAAAATAAAATTATTTTTAAAGTGTTTTTCATGATCACGTTGCTTTAAATGTGAATTAATGTGTATAATTGGTTTTTTTCTTAATTAACAACATGGATGATACAATCTGATTAAAATCAGATCCTCGATCCGCTACTTGTTTTTCTATTGTCGCTACACGATGGATTAATTAGATCATAATGATTTTAATCAGATTGATGGGTGATATATTTTATTTTATTGACAAACTAAATTGTTGATGATAAACCAATTTATCTTAAAATAGATACTCACAAAATGACTTTGCATATACATATGCTGTAACATAACTTACACTACTGTATGCATGAAAATAGGGCAAAGAAAACATACAAAATAATATACACATTTAATAACATAATAATATACGATGATAAACAGGAGGTATGACTTTCTCATATTCAACACTGACAGTTTTACACAACTTCCTTGCTAAGCTTACGTTTTTGACGAAAAACGGTTATTGGATTTCGAAGTATTTGGCTTTGAAAATAATATTTAGGTATTTGACATGTGGTGATAACGAACAGTATTCAAAATCAAAAGTCCAAAGAAAAAATACAAAACAGGAACAGAGCAAACACAGGATCTCTTAGAAAATTAGAGGTAGGTTCAGATGCCATGGAGTGCGAATCCTTTGCTGACCGGTCACCCAAGCCGTGTGCTCTTTGTCGTAATCGGGAAAACGGAAAAAACGTATACAATTCGGTGATTAATTATGGTCTTACATTAAGTATGAAAAAAGGCAGTCAGCATGCGACCCAGTGGAATATTGTATTTGCTGACAAGGTCGTTGTATCGACCATAGAACTTTATCTTTTTTATCATGTTTTTGCTTGAAACTTTCATTGAACTCAAAACTACTATTTGGTTATTCGTGTAAAATCGGTGAAACAAAATCGAAGGGTATATATACTCGCATGTTGATGTCTATTTAGGACTAGTGTTTCGCTAAGATAAAAATTATAAAAAAAAATATCAATGTTTCATGATCGATCACCAGTTATAATGCATGTCATCATTGCTAAAACATACCAGTTCTTTAGATAGCTATTATCTTGTTTGCATTGGTCCCGTACTCTAAATAACAGTCCTTTGGAAGTGGAATTTTAAATTAAAGGAAAATTTGACCGAAAAACTTCATCAATGTGCGTAACGCATTGATGAAAAAGTTTTACGGTCAAATTTTCCTTTGATACGTCGATCAATAAACAAAAATATTAAATTCATTTCTTATCATTTACTTGACATAACCATGATGCAAGGAGACGCGATCGTGGACGAAAATATATCGCCAAAGAACAGTATTTGTTTTGCCTCGGACTAGAATGTCTCGACGTCATTGGATGAAACTCGTCACGTGATTGCCTTACAAATTTTTTTTAAAAGGCGAGCGTCAAAATTTATACGGCAACATGGCGGACGTAACGTTATTTGAGCTGATTTTTTACACAAACGTTCGACCATACCTTTAATTTTTAAGCCCCAAAATATTTAGAGTGATCCCCCTTTGCCCGTGACGTAATATTACGATCCTACAATGGCATCCAGGTTTACGCAGACGACTGGCGAGGAACGAAAAAACTCATAAATTCCTGTAAACAGTCAGTAACAAACCTAATAAGTAATAGTATGTGCGACTTTTGTAACTGTTGTGGAACTAGATAACCAGTTAAGTACTATAAATGGTAAATCTGCCGCTTGGAATACGCTGAAGGAGTTGATGCACCACTCATAGCTTTGCTCTACGATGCTTAATCTGATGACCGATATTGTACGTGTGTTAATTTAAAACAAATCGTTCGCAAATTTAAACAGTGAGCAGTGTTACCGTGAAAGTGTATAGGCCTTTATGTTCATTATAATTATTCCTGGAATTGGACCAGCTAGCCTTGCCATAAATTTTGATCGTCGCCACAAGCAGATGAAGTCGTGATAAGACACTTACTTACTATTTATTGAATTAAATAATGTGTATCGTTTATTTTTCAAGGTTAAACTTTTAATTATTTTTATTTATGAAGTTGTATTTTGTTTACTTACAATTAAACAGACACAACTTTACATTTTGTTGACAGTGTATATTTTGGAAATTCCCGTTCTATAAAAAGTGTTAAACCAGAACAGTTGATGTGGCATTATTTTATTTAGGTATCAAAGAAATATTTCGACCAATCAGAAGCGACAATATATCGTCAAACTAATAGATATAAAATGATTTGTAAATCAAAGACGATGTTATGAACGTTTTCTATGAAAACAAATTTAACGTATATAGTTTGGAAACTTTTCTTTAAAACACCATTACATATTAAAAACATTATGCTTTATTCGTCTTTAGTTGAAAAAGTTCAATACATATTTGTTTATTTTTTATAAATAATTTCATGCTTTTATTTAGCCAGTAATTTGTTGGGAACTATGCACAATGTCATAAACATTTCGACAAATTTTAACATACTTGTCTTTCATGTTCTTCTTAAAAATAAAGTGCGTCTTTGAGAACGGGGGTGGGGTGGGGGATAACCAGTGATACAGGTCAACTATCAGTACAGTGTTTAATTGATTATAGGAAGAAGGTCTCCTACCTCTCACATTTCGTTCCAAGACATTTGATATTCAACAATTTGAAGGAAGGAAAAAGAAGTACGTTTTGTTGTAAATTAAGGACAGTGATATTAAAAAAAACGAGCTGGCCAAACAATAATTTTCTCAAAGTATGTTAAAGAATCTGGAAGTGTTTCAACATAAACATTATTTTCAACTTCTAATCAAATAAAACACTGCATTATAACAAAAAGTTACATTGTAAACCATTAAGATTATTAATAACTAAAAAATAAGCATTATGGTGTAGGGCTTTTTTCTCTTGTACTGATGTTTCAAAAGTTCATATTTTTTTATAAACATAACCAATGTATCTTTTTTTACTTTATGTTTGTTTATAAGCACAATAATGCAATTGAAGCCAGTTGAAATATTAAATATATCTCAGAAATCAAGATATATAAATCATTTTCGTTTCTGTCGTAGCCCAATGTACCAGATAAGAAGTAACTTTGCTGCATACACAAAAAAGGAAAAGACAGTTGCTAAGCAATGCAGTTTATGTAATATTTGGATAATTCAAATCTCCCGAGTTGTTCTTTATTCGTAAATTTCAAACAACGTAAACTTATGAGAAAAGAAAAAAAATCAAGTTAGCTGGGAATGCACTGGGTTCTTTTTTAAATATATCCCATTGAGCTAAACACGGTTAAAACAATCATTTATTATCTATAAAAGTATCAATTATTTCGACAAAAATTAACCCTGAACAATTTTTGTTTTGTTCAAAGTGCATTAATATCAACAATATCAACGCACTTTGAATTTTTTTTTTCAAAGCGCATTGAACTGTTCCCAAAATTAGCGCACTTATATATACTATATAACGCTATTTTTCAAGTTGCGATGTAACAACGCTATCTTTATTTGATCATTTGATTTTTGAAAGAAACGATCACTGCTAAACAATTACATATCACTCGTCACCGTGTTATGTCAATTTTTAAGCAATAAAAATATGCGGACCAAACATAACCTTTTTGTGAAACTATGAAGCGAAGCAGAGTATATATATATATATATATATATATATATATATATATATATATATATATATATAAAGAAACAAAGCAACACAAATTGTACAACGTTAGCGCTTTCATTTCATATCTTTAGACGTTTTACAGTCGTTAAAAATTATAATTTAAACGACTGTAAAATGTCTAAAGAAATGAAAGCGCTACAATTTTACATTAAGTGTTGCTTTTTTTTTCTTTTTTACATATTTATTACCGGCCACTGTGGAAATAATTTTGTATTTTGGATAGATATATATAAATATAATTGAAATGATACTAGGACAAAGCTGTCAAGGGAACTCATGAATATCATTTTGTAACAGGAAAAAACTAATTACACAAATTTTGTGAAACGGTTAGGACGGTGAAAATACTCAGTTGAGGCACTGTTTGGATGTTAAATTTATGAACGTGAGAAACGCGATTGATTCTCCAATATGAATATTGCTACACAGTATGCCTAATAATTAATTCCCTTTGAAAAGAATTTGCCCTTTTTAATTTCTTGGGATAATTGGAGAAATCGTCCATGCAAGATCTGTAATATGGTCCACATAAATTGACAAAAGAGAGAGAAAGAATACTGATCTATGCTATGAAATTTTATGAAAAAAGATAAAGAAGAAAGAGACCCGCCCAGGAATAATTTCACGGAAGACTGAGAAAGTTAAATGCAAATATACAAGATATGTAATGCAGTTGATTCTGCCCTATAATCCTCTTCTCCCTAGCATGACCGCTCGTGACTTAGGCGCGGTCCCTAATATAAAATCTTGTCAAGAACATTAATTTCTAAATATTTATATCCGTTTTTGCAAGTCGACATCAGGTTATTCCGTGTGAATTTAAAACGACGTAACGATTTAATTCTAATATTGACCTTTTGAAATTATCAACACAAACTTGTCCTCTTTCCAAAATGAAAAATAAAATTAAAAAATATTGATTAAATGTTTCACGTGTTAAAGTTTATGGTGTCGAACAGTTAACCTTTAGCTCTAATTTAGTATAATTATGAATTTTAATTTCAATAAATAAACAATATTCTATATTTTAAGAAATAAAACGATCCAAACAAACTATTTTTCTGTTATGAAATTATGAAGATGTTTATATTTGGTTTCCCAAAATTTACAAAGCACCCCAAATGAAAAAAAAATATGTATAAATAAAAAAGTAATATATAGAAAACTTTGCCAAAGTTTCCGCTTTGCATAGGATTAAAGTAGATGGAGCAGATCCATTATACGGTCTTAAAGAAGTGTTTTACAAAAGATATTGCTTTCCATTAAAGTGTCAAGAAAATGATTTATACAGAAAAAGAGTATAGTCATGATATCATATCGGCGGTATCTTTCAACGCAAACATATGCTTTGATTTTTCGACAATATCTTTATGTTAAATCCCTTTTCCTAGTTTGTTTATCTTGGTGGATCAAACTGTGTGTGTGCACATGTTGGAGTGTACACCGTAGTTAACTAAGGTAAAGCATGTTTCCAGGAAACGTCCAAATGTATGATATAATAGTAACAGATAGATAATATATTAAAGTCAAAAATTTGTATTTTACAATTATTTTACTCATTATAAACAAATGTAACAATGAAGGATAGAAATTGAACATGCATATTAAATAATGTCAATTTTCGTTCAACAAAAGAAAGATAACCCAAGCAATGGCATGAGTATATAAACATTTTGCAAACAGGTTGTCATTCTTTTTTATGATGGCTGATGTTGGAGATAAATGATTTAAGAGGGTTCGATGGTCGTGGCCATTTTTAGACTTTTTAGATCTCCTTAAGAAGAGGAGCTATATATAAAGATATAAGAAAATAATCAAATTTTAAAGCCAATATAAAGAGATTTTTTACCAAATAAAACTGTATGGCTGGAAACATCATTCCCAAAAATAATGTTTATCTGGTGGTTAATTTGTTGACCACCCACCCTCCTTAATGAAAAAAACAACAAATACAACGATCCACTGCTGACGATCAAAAGTAACTAAACCAGATGAATGAAAAATGAAGGAAAGGTATGAATTTTTCAAACATATGCTTTCTTTTGTAGTAATGTAGGTCTAAAATCTACAATTAGTTTTAAATTAATACAGTTTAATAGAAATATTGCATTTGAAGTGATGTATATTTACAATATTGGCTACATAGACACATATGAAGTGTTTCATATTTCATTACAAAGATAATTCAATGATTTTATAAATTGAGACCCGTTTACTCCTTTTCCCATCTAGATTGGCTAAATATGAAAAAAGCAAATGTTTTCGTATATAATTGGAGGGGAAAAGACTACAGATGTGTGGTTAAGAAAGCAAAGTTTATGAAGAATGATGTACAGCAGTTATATTTATACTAACATTTAAATGTTAAAAAACCAATATAATGAATTGTTCATCTTTATGAAATTGATTTAATGATACGGTTGAATGGATAATGACAGTGTGAAGTTGTAGGTATAGTTAAGGTTCATTCACATTTCCCAGATTAAAACATTCGGGCTATATTACGTAATGGAACTTGCTAGAGGTTTCTTGAGATCATGATGTTTTGGTAGCAAATAATAGTAAAACATTTAAGAAGACGCTTTGTTTTATTTTTTAGCAATTTTACCAACTCCATCCATTCACAGTATTTGTTGATTAATTTGTCATTCAATCTTTTAAATAAATCTATATCATATATATTGTTGGAATAAAATCTAGTTATTCATTTCTTATAAAATAGATTTCGTCCTTGTTAACACGATGTTTTAATTTCCATTATCTTTTAAGACCAATATTTTATAAATTTTATACATGCATTCAAGATCACTGTGATAAAAAGTGAAAACAAATTTAAATACAATTTTTCAATTTCAAATAACAGATAAAAGAACTAGAGCCGTGTTCGTTGCAAAGCAACGAAGAGGTCTTCCGTTGCAGCTTCGAGTCGAGAAAGGATTGTCAAACAGTCTGATAAAAACCACCCCCTTTTCCTTGCACTTGTCAGGGCCTGACAGGTATTGGTTGGAGGTCATCTTCACACGACCATTACTTCTGACCAATCAGAGCTTTAGAAAATCAATAGGAACTCTTCAAAGGAGACGGACAAATTAATTCATGTCCATTTATATGTAACCTCCAGAATAGGTATTGAAGATATGCACCTAAACATCAAACATATAAAGGTATGCCTTTGGTAAACATATAAAGCTATGCCTTTGGTAAGTAGGAGTATATTTAGATTGTATGCAAATGTGAAGGTCTTGTATAGATGACCTGTTGTCGATACCTATCAGACTCTGACGAGTATAAGAAGAGGGATGGTTTTAATCAGATTAGACTGTCAATATGATAATAGTACGTTCAGAAAATCGAAAACGAGGCTCAATTTCAAAGTATTATTTTTATACCAGGCAAGTTCTCCGTTTAACTTACTTCATGTTTACATCAGGTTAGGATAATTTTTAAAAAAAAATATCATATATGTACATGTATATAATTATTCCGAACACAAACACAAAGTGATAAATACGTTTATGTACAACTGATTACACGATAAAAACTGGGCCTAGCCCTATATCAAAGTGTAATCAACACAAATTCCACTGCGCTAATGCATGAAACAAACAGTGTTATGTCTTATAAACATTTCCCTGTAATCATACTTACAGCTCTACTGCTTACTAAGAGAATAATTTATGTAAAGTGCAGTGTTAAAATTAAACAATTGAAACGAACACAAATTGTAAATAAATGATGACGCCTTCGTTTTTGCTAGGCGAACATATTTATCCGAAATCTTGACAAGCAAATCTTCAAAGTCCTAATCCGTGGTGGTGGTAGTGGAGGGGAAGCTGTGAGGCAGCTGTATCTTCTATCGTTTAATATGCTTTTGTTTTAAATTTGCCAAAAAAAATGTTTGCTTTCTCCTTAAAAGTGTGTGTGTGTGTGTGGGGGGGGGGGGGGGACAATGCCCCAAAATCCAATTTTCTAAATGTTAATTTAAGGAAAAGTTTGGTTGTGAGGAAGGGGGGAGCAGTGCTCCCACTGGATCAATTAGAGGTACTGTGAGCAAGCTAACAAATGATACCCCCGCTAAGAAAAAAACATAACTCAAGTATTTCTCTACTAGAAAATAATTGATGCTTCTATTTCTTATTGTGACACTGAACTTGCACAAATGACCAAAGATCAAGTCAGAACATATTTACAGGTCACACGCAATCTTTGTGTCAAATTTTAGCTTCTGATCATTTCTATTAAGATGATGAAATTTTTCTTCCACTGACCTTGAATTTGCCAAAATGACCTTGGGACAAATCATTACACACCCTCAGGTTATAAGCCATCTTTGTGTGAATTAGAACCTTCAATGTTTCTCTATAAAAGTAATATAGACCAGACACAAATTTTGCACTTTTCCTGCCAGTTTCCTTGATCTTGTCCAAATGATCTTGGGTCAAGGTCATGACACACCCTCAGGTCATAATCAATCTTTGTGTGAAGTAAGAACTTCCAATGTTTCTGCATGAGAAACTAGGATATGGACAGAACACGAATTTTGCACTTTTCCTGCCAGTGACCTTGCCCAAATGACCTTGCATCAAGGTCATTACAGACCGTCAGGTCATAAGCAATATTTGTCTGAAGTAATAACTTCCAATGTGATTCCTATATAAGGTGATTCCTATAGACCCCCCAGAATTTGTTTGCGGGGGGTATAAAAATCTTTTTCGCCACTTTAGTGCGGCATAAAGAACGACCTATGTTTTACTATCATTTCTATCAAATCACATATACATGTACATGTGTTAGTTATTCATATTTTGTACTTTTTAAATATACATGTATTGACCAATGTATTGTATGTACATTTGCACTCGGAACCCACGAGTTTTCTATCCGTTACACTCCCTTAAAAGCAGTATAACGGATAGGATACCCGTGGGTTCTGACGATGTCTCCTCATTGACATTTGACAATTTGTATCACTACATGATTTCCAAGTGGTAAGGTATCAAAGCTTTTGAAAAGTTAAGATACTGAATTTCTACAGTTCTAAGTTTGAGGTAAAAAAAAAAAACCCAACACTAAGTCTTTTTTATATGATGAAACAAAAACAAAAATACCTTTATGGACTCATACACATAAACAAGAAGAGGAGCAAAAGCCATAAAGACAGTATTTCTTTTGTTCTAGATTATTTCTGAGTTAACAAGCTACAAGTTTATAATCTCCTATTTTGACAGGCCAGATGTAAAAATAAAATATTCTGCTTGGTTTTCAGTCAATTAAGTTGCATTACTATCTCATACTACACAGCTTCAATAAAATGTTTTTAATCAATGTGCATTAAAAATCCCCAAGAACACATATTTATCTCACTTAAGTGTAACTTTAAGAAGTGCATGTATTTTTTGGGAGGAAAATATGTCGCTATATTATTGTTTGTAAGCCAAGTGAACTATGGTCTTTCAAAGAAATAAGAAAACTGTCGACACTTGCAGTACTCTGATGATTTCTATGGCGGCCGACTACATTGCATCATATAATCGTATTTCCTATTTTCTAATCCAGAGAACCAATTTTATTTAAGATCTTTGACTTAAAACATTTAACTTATAATATTTATTTTATTCTGTTCATAACTATAGAAGTTTAGCGTGTTCAACAGTTTAATTTATTAGCCCCATTCTCAGATTACGATCTCGCACCTTTAACGCGAATTAAAATGACTGACTTCGAGTTAGACTATATATCTAATTGTTTAACAATTGACCACTGCAGTGAAAGCATCCTTCTAAGTGTTTACTCAATTACATATCAATTGATGATCTGCAGCCATAAATAACCTGGGGCTATATACAGAATACAGAATGCAGATCATTTAACAGACAAGTACATGACATATTATTATAATTACATGAGAAAGACATGCCAATGAATAGTATAAAAAATTATTAAAGTATAACAATTATAGCAAATGACAATATATGTTCTGAGCTGTGTGCGCTGAAGCGACACGAGATTTTTGGTCGCATGTGGGATAGAATAACACAGGCTGGTCGAATAAACGAACGGGTGGGAAAATTTTATGCACAATAGGTCACCAAAAATTGATATTCGCCACATTTGGATTCCTTTTCGCCAGTTTTGAAAAAAAAATCAGCATGAGCACTTAGCAGGGGTGGTCAACACAGCAATGAGTTCGTTTTCACAATGAAACAAACGGCCAGGTAGAAGTACGAGTAGTACAAAAGTGATTATGTGATCGCTAGAATCAAAACAAAAATTGTTTAAAACTCATGTGAATATTCTTTTAAAAAATCGCCCAATCCCTTATTTCCGGACTTTTCTTTTATCGTGCCAGCACCTACCGCAACATTGTAACACGGAACTTTGATTTTAATTTGATTTGATTCTTTTGACTGCCTTGAACGCTCGGAGAATATTTAATTTTTTGAATTCATTTTTACTTTGTACACCCTGCTAAATAATGCATCTAATTTTGATCTCTCTCTCTCTCTCTCTCTCTCTCTCTCTCTCTCTCTCTCTCTCTCTCTCTCTCTCGCGCGCGCGCGCGCGCGCGCGCACGCGCGCCTCTAAGAAAATTTCCTTTACTTTCTACGAAGTCTGTAAAAACTCTCAGCATTAATTAACGGAAATAATCATGGATACATAAATTAATCTTCAGTTGAAACATAAGTCGATTTTACATGGACCGGTCAAGCCCGTCAGAGGCCGAGGTTTTTAACCGGTACCGGTCGGTTTACTTCAGATGTTCAGGTGTGAAGCCCCGAGGGAAACATGATCGCTTGTGTATATTGTCTATATGCACGGGTATTAAAATGCTCTCAACAGAGTTTTTCCGATGATCTAGAAAATTATTGTATTTATATAATTATGTAATAGGAAAAACAAATTAAATGTCAATCGTTGAAATGAATATCGGCATGAATAACCGCCAGCGACATGAGCAAAATCTTTCGTTTGTTTGAACAGGTTTTCGACGGGATTTACTGAAAATTATGCAATATACGATCATCGTACCGTACTCAAATACTAATGCAACTTTTATGCAACATACGTTTGTATAACTTCTCCGATCATCTGCTACAGTGCACAATAATTCTACCAGATGCGCATTTACCAGAGTTAATTGCCTGTAGCTGTTTCTCTTCCGGTTTCGGCTCCGGAAATTTCTCAAAGAAATGTGATAACTAACGTTATAAATCGTAAACGCAATATTTCTTTTATTTATATAATTATTTAATCTCAATTATTCCCAAACATCTTTAATCATAAAAGAATTTTTTCATGGATGATCGGCGCCACGTGATTTAGATAGACTATAGGTGATCAGCGCGTTTGGTGTGGTACATAACCATGCAAGTACGAGTAAATTTTTACTTCATATCTTTTAATTTCCAAGAGTAGAAAATTTAGTCTGTCGAAGGTAGTTTCTTCGTCAAGGTATGCATCAAAAGACAAGTTAATTGCACGATCATCGCGAGCGCCAAACATGGTATACACGGGACGAGTAAACGAGTCTAACATCCAATCTGAGGCCTCAATTCAGTTGATTGACAGGGGTACACTGACCAGATAAATTTGGATGCGGAGCTTATTTTCTCGGTCTTTAAAGGTTTAATCTTTGTGGGTTTTTGTGCTGATCCTAAACATTATTTGTACAGTTTTTAGAACTTTTTAGTCTTACTAAACCAACATTGATCTATGACTGACGATGCTTCTGATTTGGAATAATATATTTTTTTATTAAATTTCAGAACGATTTCTTAATTTACACTCTATCGTTCTAAGACGAAGAAACTTCTATAACATAAGATTAAAACAGATGAGTTCTTGTGTTTGCGGCTAAAAACACATATATGAAGACGCTAATCCTGTGTATAAGATAACCGCTGACCGCTAGGTAATCCAGCTGCGACCGATCTCCTCGGTCGCGGGCGAGGGATAGGTGAAGCAAGGATAATTTAGAAAGCTAGCAGTATTATTAAATGACTTAAATATATTACAATAAGTTATTTTTTTTTTACATAAATACCAACCATTGATTTATTTGTGATGTTGCTTCTAATTGGGAATTACATGGCTTTTATTAATTAACAGCACGATTTCTTAAATAACACACTATCGATTAATTCAATTTAAGAAGAATAAACTTTTATATGTAATCAAAATTAAAACAATTCTATGTGTTTACGGCTAAATAAACCCATATATGAAGACGCGAATCTTGTGTATTAGATAATTGCTGACGGCTGGGTAGTCCAGCCGCGACCGATCTCCTCGGCCGCGGGCGAGGGATAGGTTACGTAATGGTATACACACACACAGCTCAGATCCCAGAAAGATTTCAAATGCATGCAGTATAATAACTTATATGTATAACAAAGAAGTTTTTTAAATCCGTAATTTGTGTCTTACTAAAAAAGAATGTTTATATTTTGTGTTTATTGTTTTTATAGGATTTTTCACTCTAAAAACTTAACAAAACTGGCTTATAATCCTCACATAAAGGCATGTATACTGTAAAAAAAAAAAACCCTTTCCTAATGAATTAAAGCATCCTGTTAAACAGGTACACTTTCTGTGATAACTTTATTCAGTTGTACGCTCAAAGACTTTTCGTTAACTTGCCAAATGAAAACAGGTACATGTTAGCAAGTAAAGCTTTTTACACTCATATTACGCAATACCCTAACAAAATAACATTTTAACGACATTGATAAGATCCCAATGAACAACTTTTCCAGTAACAGCCATATCGAAATCTTAACCGTTTTTGAGTTATAAAGCAAAAAGTTTCAAGGGCTGTTGGCCCCTTATGTAAGGGGCCAGCCCTTTTTCAATGGTGTCAAATGAAAGCCCTTGAAATTCTGCACAACTTTTATTCTACATGTCTCTGCAAAATATTTTTTGTTTAAAAGATACAAAGGAAATTATGTGTAAATTTTCGCACTTTTTGGAATCCCGTTTTTGACCCCCTACCTTTTTCTAAATAAAAAACAAAATCCAAAAACAAAAACCGATGTGCACAACTTCAATGCCTCTATTATTCAAATTCGTTGGATTCCCATTCCCTGCTATTATAGTCTCAGAGCCTTTGTCTGGAAACCGAAGGCCCTAAAAAATTTTCAAAGGGGAATAACTCGTTAACGGAAGAATTTTAAAGTTTATGACATATTTTAGATAGTACTTTGTAAAGTCTACTAGCCCTGAAAATTTGAGCAAAAACCGTTTAGAAATGAGCAAGATATGAAGCTTCAAAGTTTGCGTCTAGGAAAAAAAAAAGAAAAGAAAAATAAGAACTAGACACGATCTCGTTGCGAGCAACGAGGAGGTCTTCCTTCCAATTTTAGAAGTTGAGATACATGTATGACCTTTATTTTGCTATTTACCAGCTAAATGATTTGTAAAAAGAAAAAAAAAAAGATCTCTTGATTCTGAACAGACAATTTTCTTCTATTTCTTTATCTTTTTTCCTTTTTTTTTTTTTTTTTTTTTTTTTTTTTTTAAGCCCCTTTTTCTTGATATCAACTGAAAGATCTTATTATTTTAAACACATTTTGTTCATTAAGTGTTCAGAAATGTGTTACCGTTCTTGAGATATTTGGGAAAGATTGCTTTAGGGGCCGACCCTTTATCTCCCTGTAGGGTCCATTTGACGAAACTTTGATGGTTAAATTTTATTACGAACACTATTCTTAGCATCTTCTCTTATATAATGCTTTTCAAAATATTTCTCCTTTTTAAGATATAAATGATCAAAATATTGGACTTCTAGCCCCTCAAAACCCCTAATTATGTAACATATCCGAAAACTTTTAACATGCGTAGATAAAGAGCTAGAAGATTAACATTTTTGCTTCTATATCACATTACAAAATGTTTCTTATTAAAGAGATATAGATGAAAGACTTTAGACCCTTCTGGGCCCCTAATATGAGGGGTCAGCCCCTTTTGCTTGGTGTCAGTTGAAAGGTCTTGTTTATATAAACTTTTAATGTTCTACATATGTTAACAAAATATTTATGACAAGAAAGATATTCGTGATCAAATCTCAAATTTCCCAAAAAACTGTCAAAAAAGTTAACATCAACATTTTCAGGTTCAGGCGAGCTTCCAGGACAATGACTTCTAGTCAAATCTAAAACAAGCATGCAAATCTACCATAACCACTCTATCTTGCACATAAATTTCAAGTCTTTAACTATAACGGTTTTTGAGGAGATGCGTGGACAATATCATGTCCCAAAATACATGAAAAAGGGAGATAATTCAGAAGCGGAGTTGAATTTTCAGACAAAAAGTTGTATGCGATGAGAGGTTCACCTAAGACATCATCCCTGTAAAAATCATTAAAATCGATGGAGAAATGGCTGAGAAATTAAGGGTGTCTACCAAGAAGAAAATTTAAATAATATAGAAGAATGAGAAACAGTAGAATAACAGTAAGGTCTTCCGCTGAAGACGGAAGACCTTAATAATCTTAACCAGCACAATAATAGAAAGGTCTTCCGTTGGAAACGGAAGACCTTAATAAAAACAAATGTTAGGAGAAAGAGATCACAAATCCATGAGATGAAGTTCCTTATAAAAATACAGACCCGCCCAAGAATAATTTTACGGACGACAGAGAATGCTAAATGCAAATAGACATTATTATGTGTAATGCAATTTAATCTGTCATTTAATCTTTAAACTTGTAAGACTGCTCGTGACTTAGGTGGAGTTCCTTATTTGAAACTTTGTCAACAAAATTAATTTCTAAATATCTAGTCCTTTATTGTAAGTCGACAGCAGGTTGTATTGTGTAGTCTTAGAACAACAAATAGTATAAATTAATTAAAATTTTGAACTTTTAGAAATAATTAAAACATGCATGTTTTTTAAATTAAAATTTCCAAATGATAAAAGAGGGAGTTTAAAAAGATAAAAAGAAGAAAAAGAAAAAATATATTATATTAGTGGTTCACGGTACATATTTGAACAACCACCTAGCATAAATGTATCAAGTTGAAACAGTTTTCCCATAACGTCGACTAAGTATAGTATTGTTTTTTTTTCAGTTGTTTGACATTTTCGTGTAACAAATTAAAGTTACGCATAATATAAATACAATCTAACCTCAAGATTATTTGACTTATTAAATGCGTTTTTGAAAACACATAACACAGGGAAAACCCCCAAATGATAACAATTACCAAATAACTTGGTAAAAACATAATGAACTCTAAAATATTCTAGAATATTTTTGTCGAAAAAACACTTTTTAAGTTAACACCAGGTTAAGCGAAATTTGAGCATCAAGTTACGCCCTTTTATCGTCCAACATTTCACACAGTTGGCAACAGCTTATCCTAGCGTATTCCAAAGGTTCAATCATACATAAGTTATACATAAAATTTAAGATTTATGAAAGAGTCGAGTAAACGTAAGAAAGAGTTACGTTTCAAATCTCGATCGACAAAGGAAAGATAACTATATGTTTTGGCAGTGATTCAAATGTATGCCTTTATCTTGTCAAACCTATATTTTCTCCTTTAATATTTTGAATATGAATAATAATCAATATCAGTATTAAATATTTGTTATTAACAACCTTCTATGAAAAAATATTCGAATATTGAAATTAAGTTTATCTGAAAACGTTTTGCAATGTATTAGCGCAAATCTGCTGTATTTTGCCTCGTTTTTATTTCTTATAACTTGTTTCGAAAACATGTTCTTCAGTAGGAAACCCATTTTGACTGTTCTACTTTACCTCAAGCAAATACCTACGAATCTGCATACTCCAATTTAGAAACAACATTACTTTTGAAATGCAATGAAAACAAAGTAATCTATTTAATAATTTCAAGGACGGTCAAATATCATTTAACAATAATGTGTCCTCTCTAAAATGTTTTATAAAAAATCCTATAAAACTAATCTATTATAGATTACAAATTATAGAAATTCAAATACTTGGAACTTCCACAGAGTTGAATAAAGTTCGCCAACTTACCATTAACGCCACGTACATTTGAATTTAATATGATATATATCCTTTCTTGTAAAAACGCATATGATTGCCTTTTTAGAATTTATGAAAAATTTTCAATATTCACAATAAATTTTGTTTTTACACTGAATATGTAAAATTCATACCGAAAAAATAAACGATTTGGATCTGTTTGGCAAGGAAGGATATACATATACATATTTTCTTTTAATACGACGAACCGATTACTGATTTTGTAACTGGTTACCATCGTTTAGACCGAGTTCCAACTAAGTAAGGAAAGTTGACTATAGAAAAATTGAAGTCATCGCGTTTATCATAAAGTTTTGTTATTAGCTAGGTTACCATCAATGTCCATTTCCAGTAAAATATCCAAATATGAAACAGATGACGCAGACTCTGTGGTATCTTTTATTATTATTATTATTATTTTAGTTCAATGTAAATTTCAATCAAAATACCGTATATTAGGTTTTTCCTGCGTGTATCAAATTTCAGCTTTTTTTTTTCGCGAGGATTCCGACTCGCAGAAAACAAATCAGCGTAAATTTAATATAAAACTTGGGTCTTGTAATTGAACTATATTTCTCCTTTTAATACAAATAGGCGAGTGAATGTTCGGTGAGCTGTGTTCAACAAACATTTATGTAAGCCTATTTAATAATCAATTGACAAGCTAATTTAATTGGTCACGTAAACCTTAACTACTAGTATATGTAACGGTAACGGTACACGATCTACTATAGAATTGAATGATTTATTTTTGACGTCGTCGTCTCAATAACTGCCGTCAGCTGAGCAGACAAATTGAATAACGCGCGTTACGGCGTTATGACAATTTGTCTACTCACCTGACGGCAGTTATTGAGACGACGACATAAAAAATAAATCATTCAATGTTTATATTTACATTCCCTTACTTATGGAATCAATTATTTACTTAAATAAATTGCAGATCACGGAGGGAGTAAATTAGTAACAGCAAAAGCAGCTGTTTTATAAAACCGGTTTAAACTGGTTATCACATTGACTGTTGAGTTGGGATCGATGAGCATGGAAATATAATCCATGAAAAATAACTCTTGAAATTTTGCTTATAACAATAAAATCAACTTTTTTGTTGTATGATTGTAAAACATGTTTTGACAACATGTATGAAATATATTTTTTAACCGATAACATAGAAATTACTGTTTGGGAACTACTTATGTAAATTACATCTAAATTCATACGCAGTGATTAGTTATTGCATTTAGAGGCATTTAAAGATCACAGAATTTAATGGAAAAACACAGTAGAATGTAAATATTGATCTATGGTTGTTGTATCTCTGAACATATTTATCGGTAATTATTTTATATGACGGAAATCGCTTCAATATTTTCATTGTCTGAACTTTTCATTAAAATTAACTGTTAAAATTTAGATGGTTTTTTTTCCTTCAATTACTTCATAGGTTTAAACAATCGTGCTCGAGTTTTTTTTCACTTTGACTTTGAAATAGTGAAATTTGATTTGCGTATATATCATATACTGTTCTGGGTTCGTGGGGTGGAGGGGGGGGGGGGGGGCATGACGCAGAAAATACCTGATATACGGTAGTAGTTTAAATAATCGAGAAGACTTTTTAATGCATTTGTATAGATTTAAACATTAAACACAGCATCATTTATTCTATTTGATACATATGTTTTTAAACCTGTTCGTGATTACCATTGATATATGTTGATCATTTCCTTAAAAGAAACATTTGTCTGCGTAAAGTCCGAACACGGACTGGATCCATCTGGCATACTGTTTAAATGACGTTTCTAGTGTTGTAAAATTGAAAGTTATGTTCTTTAGTTGTTGTAAAATCTCAAAAATGGGACAACATATTTACTCAGACACAAAAAGTGATGTTCGGTCGATATCACTTTCTGTGTCTTCGGTCGATATCACTTGACATGGGTCCATATAACCACATATCGACCTACAATGAAGTCCATAATTGTACATGATACAATACAGTAGAGACAAAACGGGTCCCGTATATTTCGCGCACCCTTGCAGTTTTGTCGTCGTCCAACAAATCAAAACTAATCAAATACAGACAGAGAAAAAAGTATTAGACTCAAACGAGAGTTACCCATCTCGTTTATAGAATTTACACATAGATATGCCACTGATATAATTATCATTAAATATGTAGTTAAATGAGATACCTGCGTTTCTGATTGGTCGGGTAATTTATTTTGATATCTGCATCCATAAAAGTTTACCCGGATTTAGTTTTTCCTAATGTAAACAATATTTTATTGCATTAGATAATATGATATAGTACATGAATTCACTGCACACTGGGTTGAATTAAGTTTAGCAGGATTTACTTTTCCAATGTGTAAACAATATTTTTTGCGTTAAATAATATGATATAGTACATGAATGCACTGCAGGTTGGGTTCAACTAGGTTTCAATTCTACGTATGGTAATCCTAATTACACCATGACAGCCTTTTGAAGCAGGAAATACTTCAAAATCATAAATCGGTTTTGGATATATTTAATATCCCCACTAAACAAAATGAATTTGTTTCAACTTATTTATACTGGATTTCAAAGCTTCACAAAAGTCCTTACAAACAGAGATATATAGCAGGTCCCAGTAAATGTTCTACCGAACCTCTTTCTTTACTCCTTACTAAAATTCTTACAGTACTGAAGGAAAAATTCAAGAGTACTCTACAACATTATACCCCAGAAGCGTTGTGAATCAGATGTGGATACTTAAAAACTCTAAAGAATTATTAGAAACCTTGAGGTCATAAAATTTTACCAAAATCAATAACATCAAACCGTAAACAGTAAAAAGATGCTTGAGTTTCTGATAGACAACATCTATGTAGTTTTTGGAAATCAAGTCTTCCAACAATCTGTTGGAATTCCCATGGGTACCAATTGTGCCCCATTGTTAGCAGACCTATTTTTGTATTCATTTGAAGCAGAATTTATTCAAAAACTTGTACGTGAAAACAATAAATCACTCGCTGTGGCCTTCAACTAAACATTCAGGAATATCGATGACGTATTATCATTTAAAAATTGTTACTTCCATACTTTCGTCGACTCGATATATCCCAGTGAACTTGAAATAAAAGACACCACAGAGTCTGTGTCATCTGTTTCATATTTGGATATTTTAATGGAAATGGACATTGATAGTAACCTAACAACAAAACTTTATGATAAACGCGATGACTTCAATTTTTCTATTGTCAACTTTCCTTACTTATGTAGCAATATACCTTCATCACCTGCATATGGTGTTCTTGTCTCTCAGTTAATTCGATACGCAAGGGTATGCTCTTCGTATGAACAGTTTATAAGGCGGGGCAAGCTGCTGACAAAAAAGTTGATAAAACAAGACTATCAACAGTCTCGTTTGAAGTCACCTTTTCGTAAGTTTTATGGTCGATACAACGACCTTGTCAACAAATACAATCTTCCACTTGGTTGCATGCTGACTGGCGTTTTTCATACTAATTGTTAGACCATAATTAATCACCAAATTGTCTACGGACTTTTCCAGTTTTCTCCCGATTACGTTAAAGAGCACACTGCGGGTGTGACCGGTCAGCAGAGGATGCTCGCTCCTCCTAGGCACCTGATCCTACCTCTATCTTTTTAGAGGTCAGTGTTGCTCTTCTTTGAATTTGTATTTCGTCTTATGGATTTTTGAGATGGTTGACAGTCTGTTAATGTCATTTTTCATTTTCGCAAACAAGTTGTGAGACTTATCCTAATCCGTTTCCATAAATATAATTTACATTTGTTATTTATTGCAATTTATTCTCTAACAATATTTTTGTAAGGTCAAAAAATGTAAAGCTTTCCGCTTTAACCTTTTTATTGAAATCAAAGCTAAATAAATGCCAGTATATAAATACAGCAAATTAAAAATATAACCAATCGAGATTAACAATATACACTTATTAGTTCATGAAACAGATAATTAAGAGCCACCAAATGATGTGTTCAAATTCTTTACAATAAAGAGTTTTAGAGTAACAAGCGTACTTAATCGGCCATTATATTTCATAACTTATTTAACGTCATACAGCTTGTGTGTAGGAATCGAAGCTATAAAATTATGTCCCAAATGTCAACAATTTTACGGAATGTAATTTAACAACATAACCCATTTTCTTTCATTGGCTACTCAATTTTTCTGCACCAGTCAAACATTTCTTCTCTTTTGTTTACAGCTCTCAAATTGACATGGATTAAACATATTTTAAGACAGAGATGTTTTTAAAAAACTATTTAAAAAGTATCTTATAATTCTTTTATGTCATTTACATGCAGAATATACGTTAAGTGAGAAAAATTTAAAATGATAAAAATGTATTAGAAATTTATTAATATTATTTACAGTTAAGAATTAATGTATTTTACTAAGCTTTACTGAAAATAGCTAAAGCTCCGAATTTTTTCAGACCAGAAGCTACAGACCGGAAGCTATATCGAAAATGCCCAAGACTATGCGATTGATTTTGGTTAAAAACTAAAGCTTTATATAAAAAAAAACACCTTTTATTTATTCCTCACATATATTATATTATTAGCAAGGAATAATAACGAAAGAAAAGCAACCATGTAAGAAAAAATGCAGCAAGGATGATTCGTTGCTGGAGGAAAAAATCATTCTGATTCTACTGCCAAATGCCACAACCCATTGATCGGGGCCCAGGAAAACCCCATTATGGCTGATGAAAAAATGGTTCTTAGGTCGAGAGAAATTAATTTCGAGACAAAACATTTGATTCACTATCTTTGGATTTCGTTTACCAGACCATGGATTTTTTCAATTTTGGTAATTCAATTAAAAATTGAAAAAAAACCTTTCTATAGTTAAATCAAGTCTTGTATCATTAAATTTAAAATAGCATCATATTATTTTGTACAAAGAAAGGGGTTGTAGGCAGGGCAACCCAATCTTACCACATATTTTCTTTTTTGTGCAAAGATTTGAGGGATACTTATAAAAAATAACAAAGATATTAATGGCATGATAACTGAAGGAGAATGTTATAAACTTTCATAGTATGCAGATGAAACTACAATGTTTCCAAATGGATATCTGCAATCAATGGATGGCATTCTAGGAGAACTAGACAATTTGCCGATTTGTCAAGACTATAATTTTTCTTCTTTCTTAAACAAAACTAGTTTGGATTGGGAGTAAAAAAAAGAGGTTTTTCATCTTTCAAGATGGAAGTTATCATGGTGAAATGTAACTTGAGACTTGTTAGGAATAAAATCCTCTATGAATAAAATACAGAAATGATTGATTTAAAATACAAACGAAATTTCCAAAAATTCAAAATGCTTTGAAAGGCAGAAAACTAAAACCTTTTGGACGACTAATAGTCTTGAAAACTTTAATTATCTCAAACCTCAACCATATTATACGTACCCTACCAAGCCATGACAATGAAACTTTAAAAGAAATAGAGCCAGATCAATATCCATTCATTTGGGATATCAAAGTCCACAAGTTTGAAAAAAAGGTTATAGACTTGGGTGTTTGAAAATGATTGATTACCCTCATTTTACACATGTCCTAAAATCAAGTTGGATTCATATTCTCATTTCATCGAAACGAAAATGAATTATTTTATTAGAAGCTGAAATGAAAATAAAAATAAATTACTGATGGGTTAAAGGTTCTGATTATATATTTAAACACAGTAAAATTATTAATAATAGGAAAATTTTGATCGGAAGTACTCCTAAGTTACATGAAAATATGCGAGAAAATCTCCAAAAATAATACTCCACTATATGAACACATATAGTACAATCCCAGGGTGAAGATTAACAATTAAAGTTCATTTTTAAAAAGATTTTTAATGTTGGTTTTGTTTGCATTATTGTCCTTTTTGGTAGATATTGTGATTTTGGAAGTTTTGAATCTTCAATTGAACTTGAAATCGAGACTTTGCTGAATTTAATGGTAATAAAAAGAGTATTTGTGTATAGGTATATTATTCTATATATATATATATATATATATATATATATATATATATATATATATATATGTCTCAATATTGCTGCGCTCCTACTTGTACTAGCTAGTGAGTTGACCCTCACGGGGTCTGCCCAGTAGCCCGAAGGTTCATTAGTCCGAAGGCCCAGTAGTTCGAAGGTACATTAGTCCGAAGGCCCACTAGTCCGAAGGTTCAATAGTCCGAAAATCGATGTAGTAAATGTTGTGAAGGTTTGAATAACTAAAAGGGCCAGGTTTTATTAATCATTTTTCACCTTAGCAGGTTCTTAGAGGTTAAGAACACAAAATAATATGAAAAGAGAGTACTTTAATATGAATTGTTATCTCTTTAAAGATCTGGAAGATTATTTTCGTAATTTTTGTATACTTTTATGTATAATAACTTTTGGTATACAGATTTCTGCCTGTTTAAATTAACTTTTGTTCTCATGAACGTTATTTCCAGACTAGGAATGATATGTTTTCGAAGTGGAGTTTTTCGAATAGGAATAACAAGTAACTCAATTGCTTATAAATCATAAGACTAAACAAAAAAAGTGATGCATTTGTTGATAACAAAGATGGAGTCATCGAAAAAGCATCTCCTATTTTGAAATAAGGTTTAAAAAATTATTTAACATTCTCTTCCGCTCTCTCTCTCTCTCTCTCTCTCTCTCTCTCTCTCTCTCTCTCTCTCTCTCTCTCTCTGGATAACAAAGATGGAGTCATCGAAAAGGCATCTCCTATTTTGAAATAAGGTATAAAAAATTATTTAACTAAATTAGAAACTCTTCTACGTTTATTTTATGATCTATTTGTAAGCTCGTCAAATATTTTATGATATATACTGATGTGTTGGAGAGTTGCAATAAAAAATGTTTAAGAATAACAATTAGAATAGTGATTTTTGAGTATAAGTAAATTTTTGCATAAAAACATCAACTTATCAAATAGAAATCATGTTTTATCGAATAAAAATTGTATGGTTAGGAATAAAAATAGCAAATAGTTGAAAAGAAATAACAAAAAAGTTAAATGATGGAAGGTTTTACACGCCTAAGTACCTAATAAGTGCAAAACAAAATCATGTTGAAAAAAACCTGATGGACTTATTCAATGAGTTTGTGTCTGCCACTTGGTGTGAACGTTAATTTATCTCTCGCAAAAGTAGGTGGTAGGGTGTTGAATGCTTTATTAATCGGTTAGAAATAAAAACTAAGTTGGGGTCAGGATTTTTTTTATCTAAAAGTTCGTTGTAAAATTTATAATTTATGATAACTGGAAATGCACAAACAAAATGACACGCAGACGAACGAACGGACAAAGCTAAATTTATATTCCCCATTTAGAGTAAAAGCAGGGGACAATATAAAACATGGAAACAAAACGAATTTTAAAGAATCTGCATGAACTCAAGTCGAATAGATAAATAACTAAAATAATAAAATTTAAAGAGAGTGAAACACAAATTAATAAAAAAAAATGTACAAATGTTTAGAAGGGGACAATTTACATGGTATTTTAGAAGTAACATGAAACTTTGTTTACCTTAAAGTAGAAAATACAGATTTCAAAGGGGGGATAAAATGTTGTTCTACATGTACTTTGAGACTCTTAAAGTTTTGGTATTAAAAATATACTTAAGGAGTCCGAATTATCCCCGATATTTTATATAAACATTATTCTAAGGATTCATGTCACTAAAAATATTTTTTAAGGTAAGAAATTTGTTTTAATAAAAGCATTACATGATAACCTATATATTTGAACATTTTACTCTGCATTTGCGTTTTACGACAGTAAGGCGCAATACTCTGCACAGAGGGCACACAATTTTAAACCTGCGACCGACCTTAATTCAATATTAACTAGTTAAAATTGAATCATTTTAGCTACTTGTCTGCATTTGTTTAGGACAAATTCTTACGTAAGAAATTGCTGCATGGAAATAATTCCGAAAAGATTTCTCAAACTAATCACATGTGATGCATTCGAACTAATGAACCTTGTGGACCTTCTGACTAATGAACCTTCGGACTAGAGGGCCTTCGGACTAATGAACCTTCGGACTAGTGGGGCTTCGGACTAATGAACCTTCGGACTACTGGACCGTGAGTTATCCCTTTAGCTCAGTCAGTAAAGCGTTGGTTTTCAGAAATTAAATACGGTGATAACGAAAAGTGTTCAAAATCAAAAGTCAAAAGCAATATACAATCAGGAGCAAGGCAAACACGGACCTCTATAAACATTAGAGGTAGGATCAGGTGCCATGAAGGAGTGAGCATCCTCTGCTGACCAGGCACACCCGCCGTTTGCTCTGTGTCGTAATCGGGAAAACGGAAAAATCCGTAGAAAAGTCGGTGATTGATAGTGGTCTAACAATAAGAATGAAAAATGTCAGCCAGCATTCGACCTAGCGGAAGATTGTGTTTGCTGACAAGGTCGTTGTATCGACCATAGAACTTACGAAATGATGACTTCAATCGAGACTGTTGATAATCTTGTTTTATCAACTTGTTTGTCAGTAGCTTCCCTCGTTTTGGAAATTGATTATACGTGGAGCATGCCCTTGCGTATCAAATAAACTGAGAGACAAAAACTCCATATGCATGTCATGAAGGTACAATGCTACATAAGTAAGGAAAGTTAAGTAAGAAAAGTAGAAAAATTAAAGTCATCATGTTTATCATAAAGTTTAATTGTTAGGTCACCATAACCAGTTCCTCCAAAATTCAATTTTTATAATGAGCCTTTCAAACAAAGACAATGTGGTCTCCTGTTTTGTCAGCAGGGACCAGTATATCTAAACGAGTAGGTGAATGCAACTTAAAAGAAATTACCGAAAAGCTCGTTATTTTGACAGATAAATAATTTTGGCCTATTTTGACAATTTTTAAAAACTCACTAAAATTTAAGTCGCCAATTTTAAGTACTTCAATTTAGATTTTGTTGATTATTTTTTTTTCAGAATATGTTTTCAAAGTTGGTGAGCTTGATAAAAAAGGACAGTTGTTTCATACACACAGTGTTTCGGATACAGATGTACATTTACTCATTATCAATACAAACCTTAATTAATGCTAAGAAATAAAAAAAAAACTAAACATTTCTATAAATGATTTAGTCAACTATAATATACACCATATCACTTTTTCCTGTTCAATTGTGTAATTAATTCCAGTGACAGGAAGGATAGATCGTGTTGTTTTACAAGACACATGATCCATTATTGACTCAGGTGCAGGTATTTGTCTGATTAATGGTTTTTCACTAACAATGAAATTAAAATTAATTGTTAATAAGGTATACATTTTTTATACTTCTATCAAGTACTACTTTGGGATTTTTGTTGAAAGTTTTGAGGTATGGAAGCCAGGATTGGACATCAAAGTTTACCAATTGAACATGTAATGGTGACTTAAGGTTTTTGCTAATGTACATTAACTTCTTAGCTATTAAAAAATGACAGAAAATTTTTTAGGAAGGGAAATGGATTACCCAAAATTTAATCCACCAGAATGAATGATATACCACGTAGGCCCTAACCCGCCTTTGTGTCCCTTCAAAATAAAAAAACGGATATACAGTATAACAAAAGTTGGACCATATATTCCATATATAGTAGCTAGCCATATTTTACAAAAATACAAAAAGGATGTAGGAATATATAGGCAAATGATCGGATATTTGAACTTCCTTATAAGGTCAGTCGCGAGTTTAAACTTTACACCCTTTGCACAGAGAATTGGGCATAACTTAAAGAAACTCGTTTCATTGTAATAAAATGGAAATGCAGAGTACAAAGTTATCATGTAACGATTTTTTTTGATAAATAATTATCATAAAAATTATTTTTAGTGAAATGAATCCTTAGAATAACTTTAATGTTCAGGAATAAATGTGGCGATAACGAACAGTGTTCTAAATCAAAAGTCCGAAGAAAAAATACAACACAGGAGCAGAGCATACACGGAACTCTACAAAAATAGAAAGTAGGATCATGTGCCATGGAGGAATGAGCATCTTCTGCTAACCGGTCACACCCGCCGTGTGCTCTTTGTCGTAATCAGGAAAAATATATAGAGTATAGTAAATGTACCTGTTAAGCCATATTGGAAAGCAGTATGATTTTACTTGTAAATTTAAACTTGGTATGTGTTGGAACTAAAACTGAAACTAAATGCTGTCAATAGACAGTAATACCCGCACCAAGTGTTTGCCTCTAAATAACACTCTCTTGTACTAGTTTTAGTCAAAAAGAAGGCCACATGCAATATGTTTCAATTAAATGATCTTTGTCTGAAGTTACTTACACAACAGAGGTGTACAGGTTGCATCGGGTACTAGTTTTACCCAGCTCTTTGGTTTGATGGCTTTCACGTGGTGTACATGCATATGTTTTCTTGATATGCAGAATAGGATTAATTAACATGAATAAAAGTTTCTTTTGTGGTGATCAGCTAAAGGAATTCGTATTGTGCTAACTGGATTATCATTATGATGTTGACCAATATAGGTAAGTATAATACATGTAGTAGCGCAATATTATGAGACACCGGTATACAAAACAGTTAAGTTTTACTTTTACTTTCTAAAATGTGATCTCCCTTTGCCAGCATACTGTATCATCATCTGTATTTAAATAAGCTTATCTACAGTTTCTGTCATTTTAATTGCAGAATTTTTTTTTATTTTTTCATTTGTCAGACTTACACTATTGAGTTGACTCCATATTGACCCTATTTTGTATTAAATTTGGGTATTAAATATCAAGTTAATATGAGTTATAATAGGGAGGAAGGGGAAGGGGCCTTAACCGCTCCTCATCCCCAGGATGTGTGGATTAGATATACATTTTTAGTGAGAATGAAGGCATGCTGCAGCTTTTTTCCCATTATACCCCCTACCCCATCACCATATACCAGTAATAGAAAAAGAGTTAATGACTAATTTTCTTTTATTTTTAATTGCTTATTCTTTTTTGTCAAGAGATATGTGGTATGTCAAGATTTATGACTCATGAAAATTTGTGCATTTTAAACCTGATTGTTAACATACATGTATAATTATATATAAAAAAAAATACATGTGATATTATACTAGGGATCTTGCAATCAATTGCAGAATTGCCAATCGGTTATTTATAACTCATTTTGAATGATTAATTTGTTAATCATTTTGAAAATAAAGACATTTCTAAATACATGTATAACATATTATCAATATTTTTTGTAGATTGATTTTGTAACTATTTAGGGCCCCACTCTGCAGAGGCCCTATAGTGATCATTCTCTCCAATTCTGCTGATCATGTCAAGTTATTTTTAAGACAAATTGGCCCCTGCCCCTTGGGTCATTCCCCCACCCTCCGGAGTTGTTTTTAAACAACCAACCCCCCCCCCCTCCTCTTAAATAGAAAACATGAATAGTTGAATATTTTTAAAATATCCTCAAAATCATCGAATTCCCCACTCCTAAACCATATATATTTTTGTTTCTTGAACCATGACCATGTCAAGGTAAATCTTTTTGTGGTATTAGTAGGTCATGGCATCTGGGGGTCACCCTAACCCCACCCCACCCTCCCAAAATCAAAAATGATCAAATAACTTGAAAAAAATGCTTGTGATCCCCACCCTTAAATCATATATATTCTTCCTCCTTATACATCTTATGGTACGTTATTTCATTCACAAGAGATAAGAAGAGGTCCAGGAATTAGGTTTTTTATGGGACGGAACATCATTTTGCAGATAGCATTGACCCTCATAATCAAATTTGTATTTCTAAAACCTTATTGCAAATCTATAGCTCAGCCTCTGTTATATCCCTATAAATGATGTGGCTATTCATTAAATCATGAGAGGAGTTCTGGGAAGTAGGTTTTTTCAGGAGTGATAAACGTCAATTTTCAGCTTCTATTTGACTCCGTGGATGAAATTTAAATTTTTAAAACCTTATTGCATGACTATATGACAGCCCCTAATATACCCCAAGATATGATGTGGCTATTCATTAAATCATGAGAGGAGTTCTGGGAAGTAGGTTTTTTTTAGGAGTGATAAACGTCAACTTTCAGCTACTATTTGACTCCCTGGATGAAATTTAAATTTTTAAAACCTTATTGCACATCTATAGGACAGTCCCTATCATATTTCAAGAGATGACATAGCTACTGCATAAATTGTAAGAGGAGTTCTGGGAACCATATTTTTTTGGCAAAAAAAACGTCATTTTTTTTATGCCCACAGACCCCCGTGATAAAAACAAAAATTCTGAAACATGATTACACGTCAACATGACACCTCGAAGCATATCCTATTAGATCATTAGGCTACTGCAAAAAGAAATTGACGTTTTTTGAAACCAGACTTTTTGTAAAAAAAAAAAAAAAAACGTCATTTTTCAGCCATTTAATGACCCCCAGGACAAAATTGAAATTTCCGAAACCTTATTGCGCATCTATAGGACACCCCAAAACATATTCAAAGAGATGATTTGTCTACTGTTGAAAATGTAAAAGGAGTTCGAGGAAGAAGGTTTTTCGTCAAAAAACGTCATTTTTTACCAATTATTTGACCCCAGGACTACCAGAGAATTTTTGAAACCTTTTTACAAAACAACATGACACCCAAATCATACTCCAAGAGTTCAGTTTGCTGGTTTATAAGATGTAAGAGCAGTTTGAGAAAGTAAAACGTGACAGACGGACGGACGGACGGACGGACAGACGGAACAGGGTAACAACAATATACCCGAACTTTCTTTAAAAAGTGCCAAAGGCTCGAAAGAGCTTTTCTGAACAAGATTTGTCCCTTGTCCGTCGTCGTTGTTGTCATTGGCGTTGTCTAATACTTTTCACATTTTCATCTTCTTTGCCGATTTTAACGAAATTGGCATAAAACGTAATTGGAAAAGGGATTCAAGTTTGTTCAAATAATTAAAGGGGTTACCATTTAGAATTAATGAAACATTGTTGACATTTTTAAAAAATCTTCTCAAAAACCATTTGGCCAGGAAAGCAAAAATTTTGGGAGCATTCTCAAATAGTGCATATTCAAGTTTGTGCAAATTATGGTCCCCAGTGGTAGGGTGGAACCACAATGGGGGATGAAGTTTTACAAAGGAAAATATTAAAAAAAAATCTTTATAAATCTTCTCCTTAAAAACCATTTGGCCAGAAAAGCTGTAATTTTTGTGGAAGCATCCTCAGGTAGTGTAGATTCAAATTTGTTCAAATTATTGTCCCCAGGGGTATGGTGGGACCACAATAAGGTTAATTATTACATAGGACCACAATGGGGGATGAAGGTTTACATAGGAAAATATAGAGAAAATCTTTAACAATCTTCTTCTCAAAAACCATTTAGTCAGAAAAGCTCAAATTTGTGTGAATGCATCCTCAGGTATTGTAGATTTAAATTTGTGCAAATCATGGTCCCCAGGGGTAGGGTGGGACCACAATGGGGGATCAAGTTTTACAAAGGAAAATAGAATGAAAATCTCTAAAAATCTTCTTTTAAAAAAGCATTTGGCCAGAAAATCTCAAACTTGCGTTTTCACATTCTTTTATATATATATATATATATATATATATATATATATATATATATATATATATATAACACAAATTAGAAATATCTCCAATCAAAATCAAAATAAACAAGAAGAAGAACAATTAAGTTAAATAACTTTTCTTGTATATTTCATCGTAAGTATTAGTTGTCACTTCAAATTAATCAAGATTCAGGTATATAAGAATTGTTTATATCTAGTAGAAGAGGTGACATAAAATATTTTTTTTTTCATATGTGACCTTATTGGAAGTATTTGACTTCAAATGTTAATTAAATAATACAATTTTTTAGTTTTCTTGACGTTTAACCGATTCGTCACAGAGCATAGCTTCGAAGAAGCAGGATATTTCATGCAATTATAAGTAATGAAAGTATATAAAATTTTAATATGTAATGTATTATTTAGAGGCTGCAATCTGTGATTTTGAAAAGTTTTCCAACATTGAAATGTAAAATCTATTTTAATGCATTTTTTCCATCAATATAAAATTGAAAACCATGAATGACATTTGTATTCACAGGTAAATATGTACAAGTTAAAATTAAAATTGTTCAATTAAGTATGCCATTTTAAAAAATTATCTTATCGGCACATTGTCCTAACAGTAATTTTATTGCATGTCTGTTACATACACAATAACTAAGTTTTCTCCACTGGAACAAACAAGCGATTTAGTACAAAAAAACTTGTGCAACTGAGATTTCCTTCTTCGTATTTGTTAATCATACTTTAAAACGATAAGCATAAAGAGCAGTATCCATAGCAACCGTTCAATACTAGCAGAACAAATTAAATTTAAGGATATTTCAAAATTTCATGTATATTAATCCAAGCATTGAAACAAATATGATGCTTTTCTAAAAGGCTTAGTATATTCAGTATCCATTCCAATATTCTGAATGTTTAAGGTCTCTTTAATAATGTAACATATCAGAATCAATGTATCATACTGATTATAGTTTTACATATTTTAATGATCAAATATAGTCCGCAAACAAAAATTACCGTATTGTTTGCTTTTCTTCTTCGTATGTGGTACGAAATATCAAACACACCGATTTCAGGAATGAAATAATTATTAAATTGTAATCTTAGAAATCTTCAACTAGTTCGTGAAACAATTATAAATAAAAAACCAAAGGTATATGTGCTCGCTTTAAATTAAATATAATTTACATGTATTATGTAACTCTTGACAATCTAAAATACAAAATAAGCTCATTTCTTCACTTTGTCTTATAAAACTGATCTAATGTGAAATTTTTAAAACGGAAAAACTGTTTGAAGAAGAGTGTAATTAAGGAAATATACGTCATATCACCAAGTATGTCAATTTACAAAACTAAACATATTTTTATAGCTTCGTCAGTACTTCACTGTGTATATTGTCTAAACATGTATGAATCATTAGTGCAATTGCCTCAGTATCTGTGGATACGATCGTCTATAATTAAACATGGTTTGAGCTAACAAGGCATGTAACTCTATCGCATAAATAATCCTTCTTGTGTTCAACAGTTTATGAATATCAGACTTTGAATTGATCGATGTTTTGTTTTATTTACAAGACATATATTAGAAATATATACTTGCATCGGACTTTTAGACAACAATTACAATTATATCAAGAAAAAATTATAACAACAACAACAAAAATTAAAAACGCTAAAATCTTCAATTTTCCCAATTAAAAAAAAAAATATTTGACTTGAAAAAACTCTACCACCGAACATTTTTTTTCGTTCGGTCCATCCTTTTTACCATCATATTACAATTATGAATATATATATTATGAATGTATAACTTTGAGATTAATGCAATGTGTTTATGACTTAAGCTTTAAATAATATTTATTTCTCTTAATTTAAAATGTACTCGATAAGCGTAAACGACCTAGTAGTCGTAATGTGGAGGAGATACATCAATGAAAATTTCCTCCCTTAAATTCTCTTCACCGCGCCTTTTGTTTGTGATTCACACACTGTAAATGATCCTCCATAACTGAAACTTTAAAGAACTGAAACACTAAACTGCAGACCAAACATTGATATATATATATATATATATATATATATATATATATATATATATATATATATATATATATATATATATATATATATATATTTATATAAAACTCCAAACAATTTTCCGTTTTTAATTATAATAGATCTGTATGAGTTAAAATTAATTAAAACTCATGTGCAAAAATACTTTGTGAAAGAATTTGGTAATTATACAGGAAAACAGTTTATTTACTTGTACAACGTAGACGTTTAAGTAGTCATATACAAGTCCCTATATCAACACATCTACATGTATGTAAGTATCTATTAATGTATCAAATTAACACCTTTTTTTATTCTGAAGAACTTAATTTTTGTTTATGATATAAGTGTCAGGGAGATATTTTTGGCATCAATGAAACTTTTTTTTTCATTTCAAAATTGATATGAAAAAATTGCTTTAACCACAATGATTTATTCTGAAACACTTTATCCTATTTGAGCAGGTTGTGTTTTGAGACCTAAACCCTCCACATCATGTATACAGCAACCAACCCGTATAGAGTACATCAGTGTTCTAAGTGTCCCAGGGACACAAAATACTATTGTGTATCGTGTCTATTTGTTATGTGTCCCAATTGTAAAGAAAACCATGTAAAAGATTTCAAAAGAATAGACCATAATGTTGTGCCATACCGAGAGAAATTTAATTTCGTCCCAGCATAGGAAATCTGTTCGAAGTATACAAGAAGCATATAAAACAAAGCAATTACAACACAGAAGAATAATTCACGCCATAAGAAGAGAGGCTCTCTTTAACAGACTTGCTCTTTTGAAAAGAATCAAAGCTGATGTGAAAGGCTGTAACATAGAATTGTAACACTATCAATCAGATATGTTTACAAAGGCCAACACACTGAAACATGCTATCGACCTTATTCAAAACGATTTGATGTACAATGTATTTTGTGGCTTCGCTTTTAAACACAGATGTCTAAAACAGAAGATAGAGATGAGCAGACATATTTCCAGCCTTCAAAGATGTGTACACAAATATGAATAGTCAGGAATCAGTCTACCTCGATTCCTCTTATTCATAAAGACTGCCAATTTCTCACTTATACATCTTACACTTCACAACAGCCAGCTCTCCATGACCGAGTCACTAAATAAAGAATATGTTATGGAGTCAGTGACTGGAATCCAAATCACACAGAGAGGAAACCGTCCAGCAGGAAATGAGTGTCCGCTGAAACTGATGTATGTTCCAGAGTTCCATCAATCTCTCACAGTGTCAGGTGTTGGTAGTTGTTATCATATTTCATGTGTGACATCAGGCCAGGTCTGGGTCAGTAATGGAATCAATCTCATATTAGCAAACACAACAGGTGACGCTCTACATCGTGTGAAAGTTTTATGAAGAGGTTTGTATTGTGGATTACACACAGTCAACAGTAAGGATGAGCTTATTTATATAGCGAGAAATTATAGCATAAAGAGGCAATCAATCTATGTGATAACTACTACCATTTTTTTCCACGAAGAAAATATTATCTAAATGGAGACCACGATGTGTGTACTCGTCCCCGTCAAATTAGAATCTACTGGTCGGGATGTGTACCTATAGGGCAAGGATAAGTCAAGGCAAGTTAACGGTAAAACGAGAAAAATTGAAACAAACTATACAACACGACAACACAGGAATGGAATTGTATAAGATTGCCTATTTATATAACAGAGAACAACAATGGAGATGTCGTGGTGTCTGACTCTGACAATCCGTTTGGTGCTGTAGTGGTGACAGATTGTGGAGGAAGACATCGTTTCTCCTACACATGACATCCATCAGGATCAGAACTAGTGCCACAAAGATATTCTAAAACATTCAGTTGAATGGTTCTATGTCCGCGAAGTAGTAGCCGCTGGTGTCAACATGATGAACCTTTCCCTCTCCATAAGCCTCTCTCAAACAGTGATTGCAATTGGTGTCAACATGATGAACCTTGCCTCTCTCAAACAGTAATTGTCATTGGTGTCAACATGATGAACTTTGCCCTCTCCATTAGTCCCTCTCTAACAGTGATTGTCGTAGGTTGGATCGGCTATTGATTTGATATATTAGCTATGGAATTTCTTTATTTTGAAATGCAGCTTTAATGTTAGTGGGTATTTAATGGATACATGCCGAAAACAGTTCCGTATGGAAAAAATATATCAGATAGTTTTGAGGCCTGTTTTCAGATATTTTTTTCATACAGAAGTGTTTGAGGCATATATCGTACTTGAAACACTGCCATTGAATTTCATTGTTGATATACATGAGACAGTCTGATTTTGAAGGATATTTGAACTGTAACCACTGGTAACGGTCTGATATTAAGAAGCTCACTAATATCGGACTGTCACAGGTAAAATGGAACAAAGGAATGATATCACAGCAGTGTTTTAAACGGGTATATCTCTCTTGCGCATTAAATGCACTTGATAGGGGTATGTACAGTGTAGTAATTAACCACAATATTTGAACACCTGAAAATAAGGATGTCCTTTACTATTGCAATTGAAACTTGATACGCGCCATATAGTGTACATGCATATGTATTACTTGAATTCGTTGATAAAAGATCATAAAGAAGACTGGTCACCTTTCGAAATCTACTCCTATATTGTGTGATAAATCAGTTGAATGGTGACGTGATCTGGTTTAAGCATGTAGACCACAAAATACAATTGAGCCGATAAATTATGGATCTATAGGGAAATTATGCTAAAATATCGTTTGTGAGTGAAATGATAAATTTGAGCATGCGAAGTGAAAGTATTAAACTGTATGAAAGTTACTAGTAATAAAAATTTTTATTTTGATTTCAAACTGCAAGTGTACTTGACTTTGTAATACTTTAACAAGTGTATTCATTCACAATTGAAATTATTGTATTAAGTTGAAGTTTAACGACAGGATTTCTTTCCATATCACTTTATATACCTCTACCCTGTATAGCTCTATTTGGATTCACAAACATATAGTTTCCTGGTGTTTTCTTCGTCTTAAATGGAAAATAAACTTTATTTTCAGTGGTATTAATCTTATAGGATATTCTAAATTAAAGTTATAATTGTTTGCACCTTCATTTCAATCATGGAGGGAAATTATATTATCATTTGAGTCGATACTTGGCAGCAAAGATGTCAGTTTTTTATGAAAAAAAACTAACTTGTTTTATTTCTAAAATAAAAATTGTGTGCACAGAACCACAAATAAGATAATAATCTAAATTATCAGTTGCCAACCAAGGGTACCCCCCAAAAAAGGAAAAATCAATTATGCTACAAAATTACTATTTCTTCAAAGCAGTGATGATGATTCTGCAGTTTAACAATAGAAATACGTTAAAATACTTTTACTTATTAACTGTCCTTGGTCAATCACCTTGACCTTAAAACTTCTTAAATATTTATAGAACCAGCAATAGAAATTGTGTATGAAAATAAAATTTATTGCTTACAAAAATATTTCGAAGTCCATCCTCACCATCCCTTGAGTGAATTTTGTGAAGATGTGCAAGACATAAACCGGACCCTGCAATGTTCTGGGCTGTTGTCATCTTCATTACACCAGCAGCAATTAATGGATGTAATGATTCGATGGTTTGGGGTTTTTTCTCAATATATTCCTAAGTACACTTTGACCACAATTGTGGCACCACCCTAACCCCGGGGACCATGATTTGAACAAACTTAAATATACAGTTCCAGATTTTCTGACCTAATTGTTTTTGAAAAAAAGTTTTTAAAGATTTTTTCAATATATTCCTATCTAAAACATGATCCCCCATTGTGCCCCACCCTACCCCCGGGGACCAGGATTTAAACAAACTTGAATTTACACTACCTGAGGATGCTTCTACACAAATTTGAGTTTTCCTGGCCTGATAGTTTTTTTTAGAAGAAATTTTTTAAAGATTTTATCTACATATTCCTATGTAAAAATTCATTCTCCCATTGTGGCCCCACCCTATCCCCGGGGATCACGATTTCAACAAACTTGAATCTACATTACCTGGGGATTCTTCCACATAAGTCCCTTCTTTTCTGGCTTAATGGTTTTTTAGAAGAAGATTTTTAAAGATTTTCTCTATATAATCTTACGTAAAACTTTACCCCCATTGTGTCCCCATCCTATCACCGGGAATAATGATTTGAACAAACTTGAATTTACACTACCTAAGAATGTTTCACACAGGTTCCAGCTTTTCTGGCTGTATTGTTTTTGAGAAGAAGATTTTTGAAAAATACCAGCAAATTTTCAACTATTCTAAATTATCTCCCCTTCAAAGAGGGCCTGGCCCTTCATTTGAACAAACTTGAATCCCCTTTACCCAGTGATGCTTTGTGCCAATTTTGGTTGAAATCGGCCCAGTGGTTCTAGAGAAGAAGATGAAAATGTGAAAAGTTTACGCCAACGACGACAGACAACCAGAAAAGCTCAGGTGAGCTTAAAATATGGTTTAATGAATTAAACACAAAAATATGCGCGGTCATTGAATTTAAATATCACCGATAATTAATTTGAATAATATCAATGCAACTTTTTTCATTGATAAGGAATTATTTTGCATACAATCTTGCAGACACTATCCTTGTGTAATAAATAATATAAATTTTCAGATCTTTTTTTTATTTTTTAATTTTTTTTTGTCTCTGGTAATGACGTTTCATAACACTACTTATCGTATCATGTGTTTGTGGCTGTTATAGAATGTAACTATTTGTATTTTAGTGCAATGAATACAAATGTATTTATCTTTAAACTTTGGCAATCATAGGTATTTTAGTCATAAAAATACAATTCAATTAAATACTTCACTCTTCAATGTTATTGTATCAAACATTTTGGATAAGTATATCATTGAAATCTGTTGACAAATCATCCTTCAAAACAGGGGTCAGTGTCTTCCCTCTGGGTAATGGGGCACTTAATTTTACCTTTGTTTTGCAATTTTAGCACCCAGCCTCCCCGAACTAGAAAATTCAAGCTTCTAAAAACCACAGTGAAGATAACTAAGAAGGTCTCCGGCGGCATATCCCCCTCCGGCAAACACAATTATCTATCGGATCCCCCCCCCCTCTTTCGGGGAAATTTTCCTTATCCGTGAATGAATTAGCCGATAGGCCTTTAAGAAAGGTTTTTATATAGTTGTATCACTGTTTATGCAACTGTGAAGAAAAAAATATATTGAATTACCAACAAGGTAACTATGCTTACTTTGTGAACATAATGTGGTTTTGGCGAGATAACCTAGCAATGTGTATGAACCGGAATTTAGTGGTCATTGTAAACTAATGGGAAATTCCCGTTTAACAATTAGGCCAAACAATAGAACAATACATGGTACATTCATTTTAGTACACAAGAAGAGTGTATTAAAATATGTATACTAAGTATATTTACTTGCATAAAAAGGTATGTAAGTTAGCAGGTAACCATATAAAATCAACGAGAACCGTTGTGTGTATGTGTGCGAGTATAAGTAAACACCAACATCTTTTAAAAATATATACGATGGTGTTTGATGCTGAAACAGAAAAGGGGACGTCTTGGTTGTGCATTCACAGAACTGATGTATACTGCTTTGTATACTGCGATACTGTAATACATATACTGGCTTGGTAATCACAATAATTTTATATCTCATGAAAAATGATTTGTTATTTAAAAGATATTGTTTCAAAAAAAAAACCCACAAGACTCGATAGAGGTAATCTTGCGCATGTTTTTAGCGTCTTCTTTTTGACAGTGTTTATCTACAATACAGAATTTGGAATATATATCACATATTTCTTTAAAATGTTAATCCCTGCTCCCTGTTATCTTATTCAAACATCCTCTATCGACCTTCAACTCAAAGAAATCATATTAGCATTCGCTGGCTTGTAAACTGTGGGATGGCCTTGTCGCAGGGTAGCTTTGAGTAATAGGTACAACAAAGGAATTCGTCTATCAGATGTATTTGATATTCAGTTTCTTTAACACAGAAAATGTATAGATCTGGATTATGAACTAATTGGAGTAAATAGGGACCTGAAATATAAAAAAAATTATATATATATACACATGTAGATGACATTGATTTACTCATACACTGAACTTGCACATTTTTATTGCTCATATGCATACTATACTTTTAACTTTTACTAAATAATCATGAGTACTACATAAACAGCTGATATAGACATGTTTGTGGCATAAACTACAAGCCCTGGGGCCCGTTTCACTAAAAGGCGTACTCCGGGCGTAACCTTAGGCCTGGCGTAAATCCGGACTTAAGTCAAATATTTCGACTAAGGTCAGTTTCACTAAAGGGCGTAACTTTGCGCCCGACCTAAGTTAAGCCAAAAATCTACGCCTAGCCAAGGGTAGTCGTAACTTTTGGCGTAAACATAAAATGATTGCTAATTCTGTTTCTGAGAATATCGTTGCTGACCATAATGTTTAATTGTACAATTTGTCATTTTAATTTGATTAAATTCATATGAAATTAAGAAAATAGAGTTTTGATAGGTGGTATCAATTCTCGCATAGAAACTTTCTTACCATGCTTTATACACATTATTTATATTTGCACTTGCCTTATACACGTTAAAACGACATATTTAGACAAACAATCGATACTTTTTATTCGATTATTTGTATTCAGTAATTTGAATTACGTTTTATATCTTTTAGTAGATTGAGTAATGAATAATATAAGTGTACATGTATGATGTACATGTAGTGCAAAGGTGTATTTGTATATGAATAGTGTAGCGTTTCATTTTTACCCAACTTCCACGCAAAATACATGTATGTGTGAACGGGATATTTTGAAATTTAAAACTCACAAAATGAATTTATTGGCTTCCATTTTTTCCTCTTTTTTATCTAATATTTGATAAGTAAAAGGTGTCATGCTCAGGTAGTTAAAGGTAAATCACAAATGTATCTTTCAGTATTGATAAGATGTAAATACTAAAATATGATGAAAGCTCCAACTGTGTTTCAGACTTGTCAGAAGTCCTTATTTTTTTTAAATACTAGATTACGTATTTAACATACGACAAATACAAAACACTGACTCCAGTTTCAATAGGTTTCGTAGGTTACATACACCTACTTTTTATTAACCTAAAATTTATATGAAGCCTTATTCAATATACTAAATATACAAGCATGTGTACTTGGGAAGTTCATGTTGAGTTCACCATACATCGGACACGTACATCTTAACCTTCAGTTGGCTCGGACAACTTTGGTTAAACATTTACAAATAAACGTGCATGCACTTTTGTATTGTTTCATTTATTCCTGAATTAGAACTGATGAACTTTATAATTATCATCAAGAATTTGACTATCGCATTGTCAAAGAAATAGCAATATAGGCATCGTAAAATGCGCCATCATTAGAAACTTGGTTACACACATTTTACACAAAAGTATAATTTGAATGTTCGGCATTTGAATGGAAGTAGTATCAGGTCCCTAGATAGGGGGGTCAAATGAGTGCACTTGACAGGCCCCTACGTAGGGGGGTCAAAGGTCAAAGTAGCTCCGCTGTAGACAAATATGACGTCATAAAGGAGGCTAGACATGAGGGGTCACTATTGAGGACATTCAGAGTAGCTCGGTAAAAAGAAAAAGAGGCATTTTTTCATATTTTTTATTGGAATGAAAAACACAAAATGAACAAATACAAAGAATGAAAAAAAAACTTTAAAGTCCGAAACGTATTTACAGTGACAATATTTCCTTTTCTTCTTCCTGGGGAAAATTGGGTTTTTTTTTAATCCATATCAGGTTCCTCCACGAAGACGTTTTCGTTGTGAATTCTTGTCATTCTGCCCGGTATTTTCTGCTGTTTTTTCAATTCTTCGTCCCAATCTTCTTTTTTGATTTCTTTTTTCGGTTTTCTTACCCTTTTCCTGTCCTTGATTCCTTTTACTTTTTTCGGGAGTTCTTTTTTAGGTTCAATGATACAATCCTCTTCTATGTCTGAATTTGGATTTGGGTCTGGTCCCCAATTAGGGCAGTCTTTAGTCCAATGGCCAGTTTCTCCGCAGGTATAGCAGGCACTTTTTTTAATTCTTTGTCCTATTTGTTTTTCATCTGGGCCGTCATAGTAAGCGTCGTAACAAGGACAGTCTTTGAAAAAATGTCCTTCTTCCTGACAGGCTTCGCAATAAGCTTTTTGTTTTTTGTTGTTTTTATGTGGACACTTATTGGCCCAGTGTCCTTCTTCCCCGCAATTGAAGCATTCGTTATTTTTGATGGCCGGTTTTTTGTTATCCTTGTGGCCTTTTTGAGGGCAATTAGGAGAACAGTGTCCCGGTTCTCCGCAGGTATAGAAGACTTATTTTGGTTTTTTTTCTTCGTCGTTGGCAGTAGTTTCTTTTTTCTTTTTATATTCTACTTTGTCAGGTTGCGGAGTTTGCAGGTCTTTCATTTTCTTCAGAATAACATCTGTATGGTTAGCAATTTCATTGCTCATGATTTGCAGGGTATTCAGGATTCTTTCTTGAGTGGTAGTAATAATCCCGAAATCTTCTTTGCTCATGGGTGGGCTATCGTCTTTAAATGCTGCCATTTCTAAGGCCATGGGATCCTGTGTTTGTGTCAAGAGAGATGAATCGTAGTCCATGATTTTTTAGTTTATGAATTTTGTTGAAGAAAAACGCTCTATTATATACTCTCTGGGGGTGATGACGAAATGTACCTGGGGTCATTGCGTAATACCTGCAGGTGTCAGGTGCTGAAACCCTATGGGTCATTGTAAACATGGCGACCTAGTCTGGGTTTTTCCCCTATGACTCATGCTGAGTCAATGTAAACATCTGTCAGGTGTTGAAATGGGGGGTATGAGTTATTGTAAACATTTCTAAAAATAACAAGAGTGATGTAATCAGAGGGTATATAATAGAGTGTTTTTGTTCATTTCATTAAAACGATGATGGGTGATTTGTCTTCTTATTCATTTGAAGGGTATTTGTTTGTGACCAGATGGAATACAACAATAGACGAGGAGAAACAGAAGAAATTAGTAGAGATTACGGAAATGACTTCAAGAATCGAGAGTCTGGAAACTCTTCAGAAATTATTGGTACATCTGGCCGAAAGACCCACTCCCGGAAGACTAATTACGATTTATTGGGTTGGAGAGGGAGCCAAACTTATTTACTGGAGAAAATGACCGTAGTTTCCTGGAAGGAATTTCAAACTTGGAATTGTCTGAGGAGAATGTTCAGCCGAAAAGGGAGAGAGTGTTTACACGTAATCAGACAGATCGACAGCATGAAGATTGCCTCGTTGGAATTTGCCTTTATGGAACTAAAAATAGATTTGGAGAAACCCGGAGTCGCCTTAAGCCAAGGGACCAGCGTGTAAGATTAAACCCGAAATTGGAAATCTTTGAAGTGCCCCACGAAGATCGGACGAGTGAATGGATGACTGCTGCGGTCGATCGGAGCCGATTTGAACGACGGATTCAAGAGACTGGGTGCCTCATTGAACCTGTGTAAAAAAAGACGATTAAAGTTATATAATTATTTGTTTTGAATGATTTTTTTACTGTTGTAAAAAAAAACCAGAATAAAATGTTGTTTTATTGTCAGAATATCTTATGTTTTATGTGTATGTTAAGAGTTAGGCAAAATAAACAAGAGTTAGGCAAAAATCAGAGTTCGGCAAATAAAAATATGACGTCATAAATAAAATATGACGTGCTGAAAGACTTGGGGTGTCGATTCTCGGTACATGAACTCTGGGGGTAGCTAGGTAACTACCGCCCTTATTGGTAATTTTGCAAGGATTTTGGTTTAACTCCTCCCCTTTTTGATAATTTCCCGGGGGTTTTGGTGTAACTCCGCCCCTTTTTCTTTAGCTTCCCCTTCTCGGCATAAATAGCGGGGTTCTCTGTCCCCGCACCTCACTAGTTACCTAGTACATCAGCTGGATTGTTAACAATCGCCTGAAGATAAGCTATTTCCCCGTACCAGTAATTCATCCTGAACTGTACACTCGCCATGTCCTTGAGCTGTGGCAGTATCGGTGGAATCCTGTGAACCAGGACTATGATCGTGTGTCTTACCAGGCTATTCAGATTGCGGAGCCCAGCAACAATCCTGTACCTAATGTGGCTGCCCTGAATCCCCATCCTGCTTCCTTTATTAGATTGGAGGAGTTGAGTACCGCCGCCATTGAATTGTTAGCTCCCGGGCGAGTAGCAAGACCTGAGCAGCCCCCGCGACCGATAGCTCCAGTGTTCGGCAGCAGCGCTAATCCCATAGTGGTGGATTCCGCGGAGACATACCATGAGAGAGTGTTGGAGAGCCCCTCCAGTCCGGACCCTTCTCCGCCCACCTCTCCTGTGGATTCCCCGACGAAGAGGGCTACGCCATCCCCGCCTATGTCGTCGTCGAGGGTACGATGTGATAATGTGCCGCGGTATATACCGTTACAAAACCACCAGTTCGAGTGCCCTGAATGTCCCCTGCCTTCATCACCCACCTTAAACGGGTATTTTGATTTGGGAATGCGAGGAGAAGTATGGTCCTATGAGAGTCTTCCTCCTTCACTTCGACCCACACCACGCCAAAGGAGACGTGCTCCCTCTCCTCCCAGTGCTAGGCGCCCGAGAAGACCTGCTCCCTCCCCACCTTCAAGTTCAGCCATGGGGCCAGAAAGAAGAGGTACTGCAGCCACTAGGTCGCCTCCTTACGCTCCTCCTCCTCCTAGTCACCTTATACCATCTGAGGACTCAGCATTCAACACTTATCCCGGAAGAGCTGCGCTAGGAAGGGGTAGAAATTTATTTGAGGAGTTTGTATCCAGCCTCCCCAGACCTTTTCCTTTGGGAAACAGCCAGACACCGTCTCTGTCGCCTCCTAGCACCCGGTTCCCATTCCCCTGACATTATACAGGAATTGTACAGCCATACCCGCCACCCATTGGATACGAGGTCCCATTTGACAATCCTGCCAAGCTGGGCCCTAAAGGCCGAGAAAGAGACGCAGGGAGAATGCGTGATCTGCTCTGAGACCGGCCAACATCTTCAGATTAAGTGTAAGGGATGTGGGACCATGAAGGTATGCTGCCATTGCGTGGTGGGAGTTTACCAGTCAATAAATTCGTGTCCAGTCTGCAGATTCCGGAGGGAGTTCTGAGCTGCTATTGCTGAAAGAAGAAAAAGAAAAGCAAAAGACCCAACGGCCCTTTAAAGGGCCATCCATATTTTTAGTAAAGCTGCTTTCATTACATTGGCAATAGAAAATAAAAATATAAACACCAGTCTCACTTCCCTCATACACGAACATGTATTCTTACGAGTCACTCTCTCCTTTTAATTAAAACACGAATTTACGATGGTCGTAGCGGGTCCTTCTAAATCGGGGAAAACAGAATTTGTTAAAAAGTTAATATTAAATAAACATTGGATATCCCTTCCCCCCGAAAAAATTGTTTGGTGTTATCGAGAATGGCAACCCGCTTACGAATCTTTACAAGATCAAGTTGAGTTTATTCGCAATATTCCAGAAAACGACGAGAAGTTAGTAGCTGATTTTAGTACCCGTCACCTTATAATTTTTGATGATATGATGGGAGGGAAAGCCATCGAATCTATTGTTGATTGGTTTACCCGCGAAGCTCACCATCGCAATACGAGTGTGATTTACATTACTCAGAATATGTTTGATCGAGCCGTTCAACACCGCACGATTAGTTTGAATACTCATGACATGGTATTGTTTAAAAATCCTAGAGATAAATCTCAAATCACGGTATTGAGTCGACAAATAGACACGCCAAATTTAATGTCTGCTTATTTAGATGCTACTCGTGTTCCTCACGGGTATTTGTTAGTGGATTTAAGTCCACAAACTCCCGACGAATTGAGATTGAGAAGTCAAATGTTTGAGAATTTAGTGGTTTACATGCCCAGAGAATATAAATAATGCAAACATAAGGGTGTGACCCTCATTACGATATTTGACATCATGGCAAGACAAAATAAAATTTTAAGACTCATGAAACTTTTACAAGGAGAAAGAGATCCTCAAAAAAGACAAGAAATCATCGAATTGAGTCGTAAGACTTTATTAAAAAGGTTTTTGATTGGGGCTAAGAATTTACTGAAAGGATCTATTCCTGTTGATAAACAGACTCAGCGTTTTATTGAGAAACATCGGGAGGATTTGAAAACGATTGCTGATAAAAAAGCGAATGAAGATAATAGATTGAAAGCCATATTAAAACGAGGAGGAGCTGGATTCTTAGGAGGGGTCATCATTCGTAATTTATTAAAATGGAATTTGAATAAAGAGAGAATTGCTAAACCTAAAAAACGTAAATTAAAGAGTGTGGTAGAAGTAAATCTCAATCCAGGGTGGATGACTAGAGAGACAAAAAAATAAAGAAGAAATTGAATATAAAAGATTTTGTGAAGGCCCCTCCTTTTAGGAAAGAAATAAAAAAGAAATTGAAGAAAAAAGATTTTGTGAAGGCCCCTCCTTTTAGGAAAGACTTACCTGATTGGGTTCAGGAGCAAGTAGACTTATATCGTGAAGATCAAACAAATCGATATCGTCAAGATCGAACCCCTAGAACCCTAGCCATGAGAAAACAATTACCAGATTGGGTTCAAGATCAAGTGAGTTCCTATCATGAAAATCAAACAGATTTAGATGAAACGATTCCCTACATCAATGATAAAGCTATTCAGAAAATGGATAGGGCCATGCAAGAGCCCATAGGAGTCGCCAGAACTTCAGATAATGTAATGACTTCTACCCTCATCAAAGCATCTCAAGCTCCCTCTCTGTTTGAGGATATTCTTCCTTTTTCCCCTTTACGAGCATCCCCCACTCCTAAGCGTAGACCCTCTCTGAAATTAAAACAAAAGTCAAAAATCTCCCCCTGAATCGCCCCATTTAAAATATTTTAGTCCCCATGATGGAGTGGGATTTAGATTGAAAGAAAATTTCGACCGGCACATGGCTACCGCTCATAAACCTTCTTGAAAGTCAAAGCCTAGCTTTAGTTCAACCTTCTTCTTCTAAAAGGAAAATTGTACCTGTCCCAGACATTTCTAATTTTACTTTAGGGTTTAAAAAATCGAAAGCAAAAAGGTATCCTTGTCCAGAATAAGGTATATAGATCTGAAGGAGAATTAGAAGGGCATATCCATAGAGATCACCCTAAAGCAAGACCCTGGTCCGTTTAAAGAAGACATTCCAATAGGAATGTTATGATCATGCTATAAAAGACAACTAAGGAGGAATTTTTGGTCAGTTTTTGATCATGGCTTCAGATAATAAGAAGAAGAAAAAGGGGACCAAGAAAGCAGTAAAATAATAATAATTAATAGTAATAATTCTTGTGAATGTAGATTGAAACCTCATATGCCTGTGTTTCAAGTTTTAATGTCTCCTGAAAGTTCAGGTGAATTAAAAAATCAAGTTTTAAAACATTGCAGTAATGATTGCATTCATAAGATTTGTGAGATTGTTTATAACTTATTAAAAGGAAACATTCCTCTCTCCCCTTCTCAGAAGCAAGAACTCTCTACTAAGAAACACATCTTGAGACAGTTAGTTAAACCCCAGAGTAATAAAAAAAGAAGAAATTTATTGTTGAAACAAAAAGGAAAATCTCTTCTTACTTTAGTTTTAAGAAAAATCTTGAAAAAATGAGTTGTAAAATGGTTTTAGTTCCTGAGACCCTATTATTGGAATTAAAAGGTAAATTACTTAAATCTCCCGAATTTCAAGCTACCATTGGATTAGGACATCAATTAGATCAGATTGAAACGAGAGCGGATTTGACCCCTGAAGAAAAAGCCGCTTTGTATGGTCATCAATTATTCAGGTATCGAAATTATGTACGTCAAGCTCGTAATGAAGGGAAGGCAACATCAATACCTCAAACTCAAGCACCACTGCCACCGCCACCATCAGTCGAAGTAGGTGCAGCTCCTGTCGCAGCTGCTGCTGCTGCTGATGATGATGATGCTGCCCCTGAAGCCCCTGAAATTTCAGAAATGGAACAACAAGTTATTAAAAGTGTGGGTACTAAAATGCAAAAGAAAGCAGGGCTTCTCTTAGATCATCTTAAGAAATCTAAAGTCTTAAAATGGAATGACGATGGAGAAATCAGTTATCGAGGAAAAATGATCCCTGATTCTAACATTGTGGATCTAGTCACTAATACCATGAAAACTAGATCCCGTAAAGGGTTTGCCTCTCCTATAGGGACAGACCAAATTGCACAAGCTTTAAAAGAAACCAGAGTACCTAAAGATTATATACAGAATCCAAACATTACAAAAGCGATGGAAAAGCCAGGAAAAATCAGTACTCCTAGACCTATGTTGACTGAATATGATGATGATGATGATGATGATGATGACTACAACGATACCGGATTTCAGGATGCCTCAAGATTTAGCACACCTCAAGGTTCTTCTTTTGCTTTAACTCCAAAGACAACCAAAAGGACTAAAAACGCTATTCTAGATTGGTCTATATTAAAGAGATGAAGAAAAAAGTGTTACCAGAGATTTTAGCAGAAATTTATTATAATCCTAAAACATGGTATGGAGGAGTACAGTCTTTATATCGTCAATTACGTGCCAAAGGATATTCTATTTCTGTTTCTCAAATTACAAAATGGCTTAAAGAACAAGAGGCTTATACTCTGCATAAACCCATAAAAAGGAAATTCAAAAGAGAGCAAACGAGAGTGACCGACATCGACGAACAATGGCAATTAGATTTAGCTGATGTGTCTCAATTGAAAAAAGACAATAATGGATATACATTTATACTGTGTGCTATCGACGTCTTATCTAAATATGCTTGGGTAGTACCCTTAAAACAGAAATCGGGAAAAGAAATGATTAGAGGTTTAAAAGAAATTATTAAACAAGACGGGAGAAAACCTCTACGGATTCAATCGGATCAAGGACGGGAATTTACGAACAAGGAATTCAAAAGTGCTTTTAAATCCATTCATTTTTTTACAACTCGTAATGCAGAAACCAAAGCTAGTATCGTAGAAAGATTTCAACGTACCCTCAAAGGAAGGATGTGTCGGTATTTCACTCGTCATAAAACTCGGCGATATGTGGATATTTTACCTGATTTGGTGTATGCTTATAATCACAGTTACCATCGAAGTATCAAGAGAGCTCCTGCTGACGTGAATTCCTCCAATGTTTTAGAAGTGTGGAAAACTCTGTATGAAAAGAAAATAAGTCTTAAAAGATCTAAGTTTAAAAAAGGGGATCGAGTGAGAATCAGTAAACGCACTTTTGAAAAAGGATATTTACCTAATTGGACTAGAGAGATATTTACCATATCTCGTTTCATACAGGGATCTGTACCTTATAGATATAAGGTAGAAGATGATAACGGAGAAGAATTAGAAGGAACTTTTTACGAGTCTGAATTACAGAAAGTGACTAAAAAAGACGATGTGTATGAAGTGGAGGAAATTTTAGGGTATAAAAAACGGCGTATAGGTAAAAAGAAAGTCATTAATGAAGTGAAAGTGCGCTGGAAGGGATATCCTTCCAGTTTTGATTCATGGATTCCCCAAGCGGATCTCATTCTTCCTCCTACAAAATAGATCATTGGAATGTATGTGGTGGAAAATTTCCTAGAGCAGAAATTAGTTTTTTTGCTCAATTACTGATTTATATTACTTTAATTATTGCTTCTATTGTAATGTTAGGCTTGCACGATGAGAATCGAGATTTTTGGATGGTGACTCTCAGTTCTTTAGTGGGTTACATCATGCCCAACCCGAATTATCCCAAAGTCATTAAAAATAAGGGGGCGGGATAATATTTTTTGTTTTGGTTTAGCGAATGACTCAGAGCTATGACTCATAGCTATGACTCATAAGTGTCTAGACTGGATATGTCGTAAATAAAGTATTGCATCATTTTTGACCTTGAGACAAAACAGATATAAAGAAGCGTTTCAGCCGTGTTTTGACATTCGATTCAACAAATGAGTTTAAGAATGAGTCCAAGATATCAATATCGCTGGAAAATTGAGCGTCCTGGCAACAAGCCTTCTCTGAAGGGGGAATGGATGACTTCCAAGGCAGAATGTTACAAAGATTTTTTCAAGAAGAATGATGAACTGGCTGGAGACCACCTGGCTTACCTGTACAAGAGAATCATTCTATCTGAACATTTTCTGGTCTTTGGAAAAACCAAGTATCACCAGTACAAGTATAAAATCAAAGCTTCTTTTTACCGGGAGGAACCTCTCTGGACCCTGAACGAATCTAAATGGGGAAGAAGACTAGGTAAAACTCTAGCCGAATTAAAGAAATTTAGAAAAGCGGGATACAGTTACGTGGATTGTTGTGAATTGAATACCTGTACATGAGGAAACCCTTTCCTATGGAGAATCTTCCTCCTTTTGATGCGAAATCCATAGTCGTACCCGTCAAAGAAATTGAACACGAGCCCATGGATCAGGGAGTGAAAGAAAGAGAAGAGGAGAAAGTAGAAGGAGAAGAGGAAAAAAGAAAGAGAGAAGAAGAAGAAAAAGAAAAAGTGAACCAGATGTGATGTCCGACAATCTTGACACTTTTTTTTTAAATGTTCCATTCTATGTTTTCAAATTAAAAAAAAAAAAATGTTCATTCTATGTTTTCAAATTAAAAAAATTGTTCACTGTATATATAAAACTTGGTTTTTATTTCACTAGTCATTTTATATTGAACCATGGCACAGAGTGAGGGGTTTTACTTGACTTTACCTAGTGATGGATCGATGAATTCCTTTCCCAATAATAGGATCTCTCAGTTGAAAACCTTGTTACCCCAAAATATCGACTTAACCGATGGAGAATGGGAAATGGCTCTTACTGAAATGATGTATGGGACTTCCATTGAGAACCTTTCAGAACACGAAGCTTTTTTTATCTTTTAATCACTAAAGAATATAGCGAACAATTAGGAGATCCTAACGTTTTTAAAACCAATCGTTTTCAAATGACAAAAGTAGGAAGCACATATCTCTCTGATTGTGACACTTTGGTGGACTGGAAATATTCTTACTTTGGTTATAATTATAAACAAACAGAAGAGAGCAAAAAACAAGAGGCCCCGCGTACTTTAGAAATGAATATTATACGAATTCAGTTTCAACCGGGTCCTTACGTCCATCCCAAGGCCCTGATCTCGGAAATCAACGAGGGACTCCGATTAACCCTGCATGATCTCTGGACAGTCTCGGGGGCTAACCCGCAAGAGAAGAATAACATGCAATTAGTGTACCATGATAAATTCGATCGAATCGAATATCAATACAACATGAGGCGACTCCGTCGAAGCCACCCCTTTTGTATCCGTTTTCCCCTATCTCTAGCCTTAAAAATGGGGTTTGGGACAAAAGCTTTTATGAAGGAGGAGGAGGAGGAGAATATGACCAAGTGGATTAATGTGAAATATTTTGCTCCCAATAACATTGATTTGTTCGAGAATTTGAAACAGATGTACGTGTACTGTGACATTATAGAACCTCAGATGGTAGGATCTAATGCCTTGAAATTGTTAAGAGTGGTCCCCGTGACTTCTGGCACTCGGGATCAAACGCAGGCAAAATGGGAACCCGTGAAAGCCGAATATTTAAAATTGAGTAAAAAACATTTCGATACCATTGAGATTCAGGTCAGAACTTCATTAGGGACCTTGTTCCCCTTTATAAGTGGGAAAAGCCTCTTAAAACTTCATTTCAGAAAAGTCTATTGAAAAAAAATGGAAACTTTCCTAATCGTTTGTGCTGCTGTATTAGGGGCCATTTTCTTGTTTTCCTGGTGCATGGAGTGTCTCAAAAAATATTGAAAACAAAAAGTATATAAATACCCTAGAAAATAAACTATTTCATCATTATTGAACAACATGGCTTACACTCACAGATGTCGACGACGACGACGAAGAAGGGGACAGAAAGGTGGAATTTTACCTCTTTTACCCTTAATAAGTGCTCTTGCCCCTGCAGTGATAGGACCCCTAGCCTCTGGACTGGTTCAAGGGGGGAGAGGTAGAATAAGAGCTAGAAGGAGGAGAAGATATAGAAACAGGCCTTGATGTAAATGATATAAAAGCAGAACTCACTCCAAGTTTTTCTCAGTTTCATCATGTCTTATCACCAAGGATTATTACGTCAAAGGGGTTTTGGGGATTATCATCGGGGATTATTACGTCAAAAAGAATTTGGTCTTGTTGGTAGTCTCCTAAAAATAGGAGGGCCCTTAGTGACCGGTGCTTTGGGACCAGTCCTCGGAGAAGTCTTAGGAGGCATAGTTAGAAAAAAAACAAAGAGGAAAGGAATAGTGGGTGATGTCCTTAAAGGATGATATGAAGTCACTAAAAATGCTATGATAGACAGATTTAAAAATAAAGTACCCTTTATGGAAGGTTTGAGAACACGAACTAAAAATAGACTGAAAAGGTTTGCCATTCCTTTAGTAGATAGACAATTAATGAGAAATGTCCCAGGTATGAGAGCACCATTCGTTGGTGATTTACTTCGAAATAAGGTATTGCCTTTGGTCAAAAATAAAGTAGCCAACCTTATTGACACCAATGTTAACAAATTCTTGGGAGGCCAGACAGGAAAAGGAAGGAGAAGAAAAAGGAGAAAACAAAGGGATAGAGAAGTGGTAACAGACCTGCTTAAAGGAGGAATTAAAGGAAGTAAAGCAGTGAAAGACCTGATCAAAGGAGGAATGAGAGGAGGAATTAAACAATTACCACAGTTACTGAAGCAGGGTACAAGGGGGTTCATTAGATCAGGGGTAAAACAAGGGATCAAAAAAGGCGCTCAAGACTCAATCTAAGAAGGAACCAGACAAGCCATACAGAGTGCTGCCCAAGCCGGTTTAGATGCCCTTGAAGGAAAAAGATCTTTAAAAGAAGCCGTTCTTGATCGAGGAATAGAAGGCTTACAGAAAACGAGAAAAACCATGGAACAGAAATATCTACCTGCTTTAGAAAAAACAAGAGAACTTTTAGCTAAAGGAGGTCCTCGCAAAAGAAAAAGAAAAGTAAAAATAGGAAAAGGTAAAAAAGCAAGAATCGTAGACATCTTTGACTGACCAGAAATCCTATAAAAAGGGAGTCAGTCCCCACACCCCAGAAAGTTTCACTTATTAATTCAAAAGTCACACACCTTTTTCCAACAAAATGATGCACAGAGAATCTTGTATGTGTGGGATGGACAATTTAGAATTGTTCCAAGTTCCCCCCACTAATATAGCTATAGAAGAATCGAAATGGATGGAATATTACCCCCATTTCAAGTACCCTTGAATCGGATACAGCCCCCATTGAATTCGATATTCAAGGGCAGGGAGACGAATACATAGATCTCTCACAAACTTATTTACAAGTGATTTGTCAATTCACGAAATCCGATGGCAGTAATTTAACGGGTGCAACAGTGATTCCACTGCACTCCGGTGAATAACATCTTACATTCCTTGTTCACAGAAATCGATGTCACTCTGAATGGTAAATTCAGTAGCCCAGGAACACATACCTATCCTTACAAAGCTTATTTAGAAAAATTACTTTCCTATAGACCCAAAACTTTGGGAACTCAAATGAAAGCCTGTTGTCTATGGGAAAAAGACACAGCAGCACACATGGACGATGTTAAACTGGATGCTGCAACCCAAGCCAAATCTGAGTTTACTGTCACTGGGGCAGATGTAAAAAAAAAAGTGACAGTCACTGCCGCCAATCTAGAACTGAGCTATCCTGATGGTGCTAAAAATGAAGGTTTGAGAAAACGACATGATATCATTAAGGACAGTAAAAAAATAACTTTAATTGATCGACTCTATCTGGATCTGTTTCAACAGGACAAATTCATTCCCAATGGAGTAGATCTTCGTTTGAGATTCAACAGAGCGAAATCTGATTTCTACATGATGACCGCTGACGGAAGCACAGGGAAAATAAAAATTCTGAGCATATTACTGTGGGTCAGAAAATTCAGACCTACTCCTACCGTATTAAATGCCATCAACGAGAGATTGAACCTAGAGACAGTCAAATATCCCCTAAGACGAGTCGAGGTCAAGACCTTCACCATTCCTATTGAAACCCAATCTAAAATCAGCGATCATCTGTTTCAAGGGCAAATGTCAAAACGAATCGTTTTGGGATTAGTACATAATGACGCTTTCAATGGAACTGCCAATAAAAATCCATTCAATTTTAAAAATGCGAAAGTCAAAAAGTTAGAAGTCAGCATCAACGGAGAAACCATCAGTACCAGACCTTTTGAGCCGGATTTTACTAACGATTTGTATCTCAGATCCTACTTGAGTCTGTATCAAGGACTGGGAAAAATCGCTGCAGATTGGGCTCCCGACATCACTTTCGACGAATATAAAGACGGTTACACCCTATGGTGTATAGATTTCACCAAAGATCAGGAGGCACAGGTAGACAAATTTCATCTGATTGAAACGGGAAATTTGAGAATCGAAATTCAATTTGCAGCAAACACAACAGAAACTCTGAATTGTTTAGCGTATGCTGAATTTGATAACTTGCTAGAAATCAACAAACAAAGAGAAGTCAGCATCGACTATTAATAAAAAAAAAAAAAAAAAAAAAATGGATACCTATCAATTGAAAAAAGTTTTATCGAGAGATTTAGGATGTTCTTTTGCGGATGTATACCCCCGAGATTTAATTCCTGATCATTTCAATTTTAAAGAAAAAGCCATGGTGATTAACACAGATCCTCACGATAAACCAGGAACTCATTGGGTCTGTTTATATTTAGACGGAGATACGGCCGAATATTTCGATTCTTATGGATTTACCCCCTTGTACTCTGAAATTCAAGAGTTTATTCAGAGAAATGCCAAAACTATGAAATATAATGAAAATCATTATCAAGAATTAGATAGTAATGTGTGCGGACAATATTGTGTCTATTTTTTACATCATCGACATAGAAGAGGGCCTAAAGTATTAAAACAATTATTTCCTAAACACTGGACACAAAATCAAACAGATCGCTATGTGAGACAATGGTTTAAAGAAAATTATAGAAAACCTAACACTGGCAAAGGTCAATGTTGTAAGAGTTTTGATCAGTATTGGTGCGAGATGATGACGTCATAATGAAAAGTCAGAGAGTTGAGGCGCAGCGCGCTTGAACAGCTGCATAACAGCTGCATAAACAGCTGTATGAAACTTGTCACGTATACTCCAGTAAGGGGGGAAAACCCCAATGAGTCACATTTCTACTTTCGCTTTTGCGATATCCATGGATTATATAAAGGAGGTAACGGGACATTTCACCGTCACTTTTCGTTTTGTATGGGTAAAAGCTACAGTAAACTAAAACATAACAAGATGGAAAACGAGAAGGCTTTATTAGAAATTCCATTTGCAAAGTATGATGTTCCGGATCCATCTTTAGGGTGGCAGGGAACGATTGAACATCCTCCCATGCTCATGTTTGAGCCGATGGAAGAAGAGAGAGAGAAAAAAGAAGAGGAGGGGGAGGGAGAGGAAGAAAAGAGAGAGGAAAAAGAAGAAATAGAAGGGGCTTACGGTGAATATTTCGTAGTGAGTGAGGAGAAATGGAAGAAGGGAGAATAGAGACACAAGTGGAAGAGGCCGCCAAAGAATTGGCAGAATTTTCTGATTATACTACATCTGACATGTATCCGGACTATGATTATGACGCCCACGAAGCGTATGAAATACAGGAAATGAAAAAGAAAATGAGCAAGGAAGAAGAAAAGGAAATCCAGGGAGCAAGAGAAGATAAAGTAAGTGGCGTTTACAAAATTTGTGAAGAGTACGAGAAATCCAAAGAGAAATTAACCGGGTTATGGCTGTCCTGCGAAACTTACAGTAAAGCGATCAGAAGACTGAGACAGAACAAAAGAAAAAGAGAAGAGGAAAAAGAAGAAGAAGAAGAACAGAGTAGGAAAAAACTGAAGCAAGCGAAACAAGAATTACTGTGGGAGTCTTACCTAAAATTGAAAATGATCGAAGAGGACAACGGTGAGCTGCTGAAACTACTTCAAGTGTGCCAAGTCATGGAAAAAATCAAGGAAATGTGAAAAAAAAAGAAACTGGATGGTGGAAAAACCTTGTTCATGAACTGTTTTAAAAATAAATATTTAAATTGTAAATATGTTTTTTTATCCAATTCACTTGTATTATAAAATGTTTGCTGAGTTCAACAATAAAATTGATTTGCATTTCAAAACACTAGTTTTTATTTCACATACAAAACAAGGGGACTCTGGTCCTTACAAAGTAAATGATTTTTCATATCATTTTTATTGAAACAACAACAAAAGTTAATAACCAAAAGGAAGTGTCTTAAAATCATCAATGATCTGCCGTTTATCATATACAATTTGATATTTCTTAGTAAAACGTTTCGTCAATAATTCATGTCTTTTGGTTCTCTGGATTTTATGAGGATAAGTCACGGTCACTTTTTCCCATTCTTTAAAAATCATTTTCTCCAAAGCTTTCATCGTCACGATTTGAGAAGCTCGATGATTCAAGGTGAGTCCTTTGACTTTTTTCACGGTCTTCCCAGTATCTGTTTCAAACGCATAATTCTTAGGCCCTCCCGACATGAATTTGATAATATGGCCCCCCTCTAATTCGTCGGTCCATCCTCCTAAACTATTTACAATAGTAGGATTATACTCCCCTTCCACGTGTTGATAAATAATACTGTCGGTATCGAAATAAAGAACACGATCTCCTAATTTTTCTAAAGTGTCGTATAAATGTAATCGAGCATGAGTGGTAGTAAAAGCAGCTAACACAACGTTTCCAAAGGGGCAGTCTTCGATGAAATCCTGTTTTTCCACGTAATTTATCACGATCAGGTCGTATTCGGGTTTATTCACGTTGTTTAATAATTCAATTCCTTTTACTTCCAGGGTACTGTCCTGTAACATTTTAGTCAAGTGTTCTTCTTCGCTCAAATATTCAATTTTAGGTAATTGAAGTCGCTGAGCAAATTTTCCCCCACAAACAATTCAAAAATAACTTGGCAATAGTTCGTTTCACGGGATTTTTCTCAATTTCTAAAGGATTCAGCATCAATCTCTCTCGCTCAAAAATATCGTTGATGTAAGCTGTCTGTTGTTCCTCGGTCTCACAATCGGGGGGATATCCAGAAGCTTCCTGTTTGATTTTCAAAAAGGTATCGATGTAACTACGAAATAAATTCTGACTTTTTTGAGGAAAGTGCCACACGTCGTAGATTTTCTTTAACTCGTATCCGCATTCTATAGCTTTTTGAAGTTCGGCAGTCACCCAGGTTCCCGTTATACAGCGTTCAGCCTCTGAATGCTGACAGCGATCATGAGGATCTTGACAACGTTCTTGGGCACAAGTGCGACATAAAGGAAACAGTAATTTTCCTCCGGTACGATAGGGTAAAACGGGGTGATAGAGACCCCGAGGGGGTAAGACCTGACATTGAATCAAACCAAAATAATTAGAAATCTCCTCAAAGTTCTCCGTGATGATTTCTGGATGACCCATGGGAAAAGGTTTATATTTTAGAACAAAAGGGTATAAAGAACAAACATCGACATATCTCATGTCTCCCTCGGTACAAAACAATCGAGTGGCATTAGTGCGCCCCCCATACAAAGCTTCCCGAGGATTCAAAGGATCTTGAAATTCAGAGTTTCCATAAAATTTGGCATATTGGGGTTGTTTTTCATTTCCATATCAAAATCGTGTTCCCAGATGCTCACTACCTGGTATCCTTGTTCCTTCAAAAAATGTTCTCGTCTTAAGGTCTCTTCGTACAAAGTACCGTAGGTACAATCTACTCGATGAGGATGATTTTCATTTTCTAATTCAGGATGACATTTAGGGCATCCGTGCTAATAACAGCCATAGAATTCGTACACGGTATTGGATTCTGGATCGTATCCGTCTACGGTATAAGAACCCAACTGAATTTCTCCCCCATTTTTAGCATGTTGAATGAATTGGCCGTCTCGACTCATCCAGGCTAACCAACGACAAGCTTTCATTGAAAATTGTCGTGCTGGGTCGTATCCCATATTAGGTATGAGGGCAACACTGTCTTGGGGCATGAATCCTCTCCGGTAGGCTAAATTAGCGGTACTGGCAAAAGTAATGGCTCCTTGAAAGGGATTGACTTGTACCAAGCTCTGTATAGTCTTCCTGAATTGAGCACAACAACGTTGTAAAATATCTACATCGGAGATACAGTAATCTATGAATTCCTTTTGAAAATCAAATACTTTTCCTTTCTGTTGCTGATACCATTCATAAAAGGCTTTTCGCCCCGAACTGGTCATGTCGTCAGGATTGTAGTAAGTCGCGGGGGGATAGGGACCCACATAATTCTGATTTCGCTCCGTATTAAAAAAATGGGGGAAATATCCTTTTTTCAATTCTTCAAATCCAAAAGCCGAAGGCATTTTTGATAAAGCAAAAGGTAAATAATTATACGAATCTATAAATTTCAATCCAAGGACTTGCATGGATGAAATCTTAGTTCCGTTCATGATCATTGTGGGAGTAATGCAAGCGGTATGCACCAGATAATTCAAAATAAATTGCCCGTCGTAGCCTTTGAAATTGTGAGCTACGACAATAGCATCTTGATGCAAAAGCTGAGATTGACTTTTTTGAGTGGGGTGAGGTTGGGCTTGAAAAAGCCATTCCATAAATTGTTTTAAAGTTTCGGGACCGCGGAACAAATGGCGTCGGGGGCCTAAATGTTCACAGTGAGAACAGGTCTGATCTACCGTTAAATGATCACAATGCTGACAAACTCGATGAGCCACACATAAATTAGGAACGTGAATCCCATTTTCCTGAGTACATTCAAAATCGAAATAAATGTACAATTGAAGTTTTTTCTCTCTTTAAGAGTAGGTTTCACTTGCACAAAACATTGGTGATCTTTCTCGACTATTTTTCTACAAATCTTGCACCATTTTCTACCCCCACATTTGTGATAGGCTAGTAATTTCTTACTCATCCAGGTTTGACATTGAGAACATCGATCCATTAAACTACAAACCGTTTTCTTTTCATTTTTTCCACTGCAAGGTTGTAAATGTCTCTCGTGGCAAAATTTGCTTTTAAAATAACCTTTACAATCAGGACAATGAATGCTACTACCATCGGGGGGGGGGGGGGGGGGGGGGGCAAGGCGTGTCCCCTAAACAAAAGAACAAAGGTAAGGGCATTTGACTCTATGATCTTCGATGTGATTATAACTTACATCACAATAATCGCAATAATATTTGTTTTCGGTCAATCCAGGCATAGATAAAATAGTATCGTAATGTTGGTCATCGAACAAAACATTCAAACAGATTCCATTTCCC